>JAJMGM010000005.1:456556-870844 GCA_030568675.1 Suhomyces xylopsoci
GTTTTTTTTTTTTTTTTTTTTTTGGCCCCACGGTAGCAAATTGCTCATTCACCACACTTTGCTGCAATATTTTACTTGTCAAAAATCTTCACATATAAATAACCCATTAACCGCTTTTGAATAGTGCTGCTGAATATTTATTGACACTATCAAATATCAAAAACATACCCTGGAACGTTTCAAAGTCTAAGAAGTACATTCAAAAGCACGAAGAGAATATTGGAACCTAATTACTTGGTAATTTTAATCTTCTTTCACATATTTACTTCAAAAAATGTCAGACTTAGCTTTCAACAACTATTGCATAACTTGTGATCAATTATGTTCACACAGTTCCATATATTGCTCAGATCAGTGTAGATCCATTGATGAGCAACAATCATCTCACATAATACATCGTCACGAAGATAATACTTCAATCAATACCTCGGCAGAAAAGTTGGTATCCCCTTTGTTGACTCCCAACTTGTATAGTAACTACGGTCAGAGTAATGGTTCTCAACATGATGTTTCTAACTCTCCTTTATTGTTACCCTCAAACTACTACAATACAAGTGAATCCACAGGAGACTTGGACTACATAGATTTGAACTATTCAGTCAAGTTCAATACCAACTATGCCTTGGCCACCAACTCAAACACTAGCAACAATGACTTGTTAAGTAACATTCCTTCAACTAGTCATAACTACAGAAAGTGGTTGACTGCATGTTTGTAAACGAAGCATCTAAGAACATACACTAGAGTCGTGGAATTGGATTCCATGAACACATCTTACGCCAATTATGCTTATTAACGAGGTTTCATTTCAAATTTATTATGGGTTTTACATTAGCTACGGATTTTTAGCTATCATCACTATTATAGAGTATATACAAAAAAAAAATTTAATATCATTCCACATTATTAGTAACTCATGTTTTGTTCTAGTTATTTAATCGGGTTTACAGAGGTTCCATGATGTGCGATTATCGGTCGAGAATGAGAAACAAGGCAACCAGCATTGTTGTGCACATAGTCACAGCCAGAACCAGAAATGCGGGCCAAAAAATATTGACAGGCCCTGATTATAAAATCGGGAGAGGGGTTGAATACGGTGGTTGGGCTTGTAACCACCTGATCTCGGCTGTATTGAGTCCCAGGATAAGAGTTGATCACAATGCTTTGCTATGTTGGGCTGGCGCCTTCAAATACATACCTGGCCCAACCCCTCCCCTTTTAATAGATCACACCTCATTATTCTCCTATTTTTGATTCCCCCTCTCTTAGACATAGTCACGATAAAGCCAAGCCCGTTAGTCCGCGCAAAAAGTGTTGTGGCATGTGGCCATATTCTCCTATTCGTTATCATGAAAATCAAAAATGTGGGGTCGGTATAGGTGGGTATTACATAATCTGTGAAATTGGAGGTGTTAACTATGGGGCCGATTTTACTAGCGCAAGTCGATTGCTGAACTTGGTAACTGGAGGTGGATGAGCGCTTCAATATTCTATTGGTCAATTCTAAATGTCCTTACATAAATAACTCACGGTTTTTAAATACCTCATAGTTAACTTGAAATAGATATCGGTGTAAACACCTCATGTAAGCCTTCGTACATTTTAGCGCATTTTTTTGCGCGTGACAGACTCTTGTTTTCAGAGATTGTTGAGAGATTTATGAGGGACACGAGGCATGAGCAAGTTAGGAAAGTTGTTTCGTATTGAAGATAACGATAGGGGTTTCAAACAAGAGGCTTGCTTGATGCTTGCATCACATGGAGTACAACAAAAAAAAAATCTCCCGGGGGTGAGTCGAACACCCGATCTCAAGATTACTTTGAGTTAATCATTACAGTCTCGCGCCTTAGCCAGCTTGGCCACCGAGAGGTTCTTGCTTACAAATGTGTTGCGAAAAAAGTATATGGTTTCTAGTCATGTGACTGAAAGTATAAGGACAAGCCGTATATAATAGATCAAGGAGGAAGCACGGAGCGATTGTCAAGATGGGGCAATTGTATGTATCGATACGTTATCGATGTCGTGCTCTATAGACCAAAGTGTACAGTCGTAACATAAAATTTTATATACTTTGAGAAGTTACAGCTGGTATTCTGCTATCAAATATGTTGAATCAGTTTCTAGTTTGACATCCACTCGGTGATTATCCGAAGAGTAGTAACTATACTGATTCCTTCAAAGTTCATTCTAACTACGACGAATTTAACAGATATGGTATTTCATTAAACATAAACTACAAGAGTTTTATTCTTTGATCTAACAGCTTTTTTATTAGATGTGGAAAACAACCTTGGCGTTGTTGATCTTGTTTTCTTGAAGCAAAGTGTAAGCTTCGTTGGCGGATTCTAAACCTGGAGCCAAAACTCTCAAGTTAGAAGTTCTGAACTTTGGAAGGTATTTAGGCAAAACTTCTTGCCATAATTTGTTGAAGTTGGCGTACATTTTTTCGTCACCATCAAGCTTGGCCTCACCCAAAGGATGAGGCTTACCATCAACAAGGTAAACAACGGTGTTGTAGTAGGAAACCTTTCTACCTTCCTTCTTCTTGAGAGCGGATTCACTTAAGAACAATAAGTTGTCAATGGCAACTTCGTCGGCACCTTCAGTGGCATCGTAAACCTGTTGGAAAGTTTCTTCTGTGGAGACAGTATCCAAAGCGTAGTAGATCTTACCTTGACCGGCCTTCTTGATTTGTTCAACAACATCAGCATCCTTGTAGTCGAAGACGTGGTCAGCACCCAAAGACTTCAAGAATTCGTGGTTAACCTTGGAGGCAGTGGTAATAACATTGATACCGTAGACAAGCTTGGCGAGTTGAATACCAGCAACACCAGCAGCAGTGGCACCACCCCAGATCAAAAGATATTTCGTGGCATTTTCGGCTTTGTTGTAACCCAATCCCAAGTGGTGGGAGAAACTGAGACCAACGGTACCCAAACTCAATGTAATTGAGGCAGCACCTTCAAAGGAGTCAATTGGTCCTGATGGGTGAGTGCCTACAGACAACTTCTTGTCGGTGATGGAGGATTTGTCGTACTTGATAGTAGCAGATGGTTCAGAAACAACGTATTCGGAGAAAGCAGCGTTGTCTGGGTTGCTGCTTCCGTGCAAGACGGCTGAAACGTAGTCACCTTCAGCGAAGTTCTTGACGTTCTTACCCACTTTAGTAACAATACCACTAGCATCACAACCAGCAGCGTCACCTTCCTTACCCCAGCCAAATATAGCGTGTTTCCAATCGGTTGGGTTGGCTGCGAAAGCGACGGCTTTGAATTGAATTTGGTCGTCGTTAATTTCTGGAATTGGGGCTTGTTCCACCTTTACGAAGTTACCTGGTTGTGGGTTTTTGACGACTTTGACTTGTTTTTGAGACATATTTGATTACTGATTGATGTGTACTAGAAATTTACAAATTGAGCAAGTATTTATATTTCATGCTGCTCAACAGATGCTTATTAATCGCGACCCGCATATGCCGACTATTAGTGAGATGGACTTGCTTTTTGGATTGCTTTTCGATCGCGCGATGCACTATTTGTTCTTCGAAGATCTTTACAAAATGAGTATTATAAATGGAACCCACGATTACTATAAATAAATACTCCGAGTTATAATGTACATGACTTATACTAAACTCTCCTTCTAATTGACATTTTATTAGTATAAGGTCAGAGCTGCTCAATAATACTTAATGATATTTGAGATGCGTACTTCCGGTGTGGACCACGATTAGTCGTGGCAAACTACAATTGCTACACACTTACATTGTATCTGGGATTGCGAAATAGAGTTTAAGTAACATGTATTAGATATGACGTGTGGCTTCAACATATCACTCTGCTCTATGTAGGCGCTTAGCGCTGTAGAATAATGCAATTGAAAATTTTAAACTTAAACAATTTTCTGAATAAGTGGTCTTTATGCTGAAGAGAATCAATGGTGTTCGAAATTAGCCACATCTACAGAATGTATAGTTGTTTTATAACTGAGAGGTTGATGTGTGAATGAGTTACAATCCTTGGCTAGAATTAACAGTAAACACCTGCCAGTCTTTGGAACTTTGATTGTCGAGTTTGATACTAGGTAAAATAAAATGCAATTGTTTGGATCTTGGAATGACAACCTCTGTGGCTGGAAAAATAATGGACGTACCAGGCAACGACGGCTCGGGTGTCGCACTTTTCTGAATGCTAAACTTTGACAGAACCCCTGGTTCATGGTTGGTGTACGGCTTTACGTTCATCACGCCAGATTCCTCCGGGGACAGAGTGTGTTTCCTGGACATGTGTAGTTGGTCCATTCCCGCCAAAACAAACTCTGGTTGTGGCGTGGTGTTTGTAGACTGCGGTTGAAAGTTTGTGGGATCTGCACCAAACATCCTGGTTCCCGACATTTGCGGGAACTTGATGGTTTCGGTCTTGGGATAAACGTACTTTTCCTTCCTATGCAAAATTCTTATTATAGATGTTCCCGGCACATCTTTTTTTTTGGCGGTCAAGTCGTTATTTTTGCCCAAAGAAAAAACCAATGAACGGTGGTCTTGTTTGGCCCATTTATGTATGCTAGTTTTGTTGCTCTTATCCAATGTCACAGATGGTATACTATTAGAAGGGCTTTTGGGATCTGTACCGGGAGAAGCACTGTTTCGGCTTGTCTCCTTCGGTTTGGTAACCTTGAACGATGTCTGGTAGCTGCTGAATGTGTTGCTTTTACACATTCGTTACTGCTTCTAGATAGGTCATCCAAACAATCAGATTCGTTTCCTTAAACTGATCGTATCGAGAGACTACAAAGCGCATCACGTGAAAATTGGTTTAGACTACGTCATTCCTGGTTGGAGTAAAACTGGACCAGTGTGCATTGATCGAATGTTATTTTAGAGTAAATGGGAAGGGAAATTGATATCTATTCACCGGATATAGAGGAAGTCCAATCGGCTTTAAAGGCCATGTATTTGTAGTATACTATTTTATTGGAGCACCCTGAGTAGTGATGTAATGCGAAAATCTCAAGACGCTCGCTGCGCCCGACTAAACACGAACTAAAGCCGCCATAAAGCCGCAACCAGTGCAAGTATTCTGCCTCCGTAATTTCTTTAAGAGTATCTCTCTCTTATTTGACTTTAGTGAACCAAATATTACAGTTGTATTGCGGGGTATACTCACCCGGTTATTCTCTGAAGTATACTTTCCACTTCATTGTAACAATAGGCTGCAAATCTCAACTTGGCAAAAAGTTTCGGCACAAGCTAAAAAGTACACCCGAGAAAGAACGCCCATGATAGTCATGTCAATTGGGTCAGATTGAATAATCTGAATACGAAGTCACTATATTGCCCTGAATTATAGAGTTCTCTGCTTTCATTGTACTACTCAACTAGTCTACCCTTCAAGATTTGGCTGCACACGACCCAATCAGAATAGCCAAATTTTTTCACTGAACCAGGCGATATAGCTGACAATACAACTGCCTAGGATGTTTGGAGCTTTCAAGTCTACGCTTACGTTAAGCGGTGGTTACCTTTGGAAGGTTGCCCCTAGGTTGTCGGTGCCTCAAAAATACAGGTTGAGACAAAGAATGAAGGCCGTCGATGAAAACATCGAAGTATTGTACAAAGGGTTAATTCAGCAACAAGGAAAGCAAATCGGAGAAGAAACCGGATTTCCAAAGATAGATCACTTGAAGTTCAACATGCCTAAAGAACACGAAATGTCACCAAAAGACAAGTACACTACATTCAACAAAAATGCAAAGAATTATAGAAAAGATCTTCACTTGGTACCAAAATGGACCAAAAAATCGTTCAGGGAAAATCCAAAGCACTTTTAGTTTTATTGGGTTTATTGTAAATAGTCTATCAAATACATTATAAAGAGTTAAGAAGAAGTCATACCAATCGATCCCATATATAGTTGGATATGAAGTAGTCACTATACTTATCGTCCACCTTCAATACACTTGAGAGGTTCTTTTCTTTGTTGAAGATTATGATATTGTCCTTTTTCTCTGCACTGTCGTCTTCTTGTGAGTCGAGCGTTTCTATTCTTACCCCCAAATTGCGATACAAGTTGATTTTTAGGATGTTAGAGTCTTGGTTGAATAACTCCTCATTTTCACCCTTTTCCTCGAACGGATTATCAAACAAGGCCGTTACTTTCGATCGCACCTGCTCAAGATCGGATGCCAAGTTGCTTTTTGTAAGTTTGAGTGAACTCAACGAACTTTCAAGATCATTCAAGTTTTTGGCTATTGATACCTTCAAACTGTCCAATTCGATGGACTTTTTATTAAGAACTCTGAAAATGTTTTCGTCCTTGCTGAATTCACTGACCTTGTAGTCTTTGAAACTGCTTAGCCCGCTAATGATTTCGTAATTGTATTCACTGATCTTATTGAGAAGGTTGATTTCATTGGTGTAGTTATTGACTTGTTGAGTTAGCTGTTTGTTTTTGTTGACAAAATACTCGATCTTTTCATTTCTTAATGCTCTGGTGGACTTGATAGTATCTTCTATACGTTCCAAAGTGAGTAGTTCGGGTTCGATCTCTATGCTGTCTATTGACTGCTGTACAATGTTTTCTGGCGTCCCCTGTATCATGATATCGTAACTATATGTTGGTTTGAATTGCGGTTTTAATAGAAAGTGATTATAATTGATGTGAAAGCTATAATTTCCATGGGTCGGTGGCTTTGATTTGATTAGTATATAGCAGCTATGTTTGGGACTCTAATTATCTAGTTTGTTTATATTCTCGCGGCGCGCGCTTAAAGCTCACATCGATGCTCACAATCTTGAAGGGGATTGGGATTATACCGTTGTGCAACCAGCATTTTACCACTGTTCTACTGTTTTTCACTAAGTAGTGATACCACTAAGAGTAGGGATCTCGTTCCAACACCATCACAAGCTCTATTAGCTCTAATACCCAAACTTTTGCCTCTCCCCATATCTAGCGCCAAGTGTGGTCACGTGGTTATACTCTTCAACAAAACGATTCTCCAGTCGATTATTGACCATCGCCAGACACCATGAGTTACGGAGGAAGCAAAAAGAAGACGTTCGAAGATGTCGAGCTTCCGACCAACCCTAATCTCCCAGCATGGGTGATCACACCTAAAGAAGAAAAATTGATTTTCGAGCGTTGGAGAAAGAAGGCTTTCGCCCGCTGCGATGACTTGATCAAGGCGTACGTGGAATGTTCCAATAGTTACAAGAACCCGATTGAAGGAATGAAGAAGTGCGACGAGGCCAACAAGTTACAGTTGGCATGCGTGGCCAAGTATCAAAAACAAAAATATCTTGATGTCGAAAGAGAGATTTTGATCGATGAAAAGTTGGAGAAAAAACGGAAGTACAAAGAATACCTCAAGAGTTTGGAAAAATAGGATAGTGAGTCCTGATGTATATAGTCACATAGAAGAATTAAATGTCATATATTAGCAGTAAACAAGTGCAGTAGACGGTGTTATCACCATCCGTAATCTATGAATTCGTTTACGTACGCTTGAAAAAAGATGTAATCTATCTTAGATATCAGGTGATACGGCTGGTGTTGGAATCAGGGAGACTCAGTCCGATGATTTCGATATGGCTTTCTTTGAAACTTGACCCTGTCATGTAGCTTTCATAATGAAGTAACTTTCTATTGAGCCAATTTTCGAGAGTACAAAAATAGAGTTACTGACCTCTCACCCTTCGATTCTGGCATAATTCTGTGTTCTGCGAGAGTGTGCTGAGAAACATCAGTTTTGCGATTCAACACTTCAAAGCCAATTCTGCCATATTCTAGTTGTTATTATTATCTGCTTCATTGAAGTTGTCATTCTCAAATACTGCATGGCTGGCCATAAACATCGCAGCGTGAAGCTTACCCAAGCTCTCGATGGACTGGTACTGGGTGCTTGTGGTATGTATCAATTCATTGAAGTCCGAAAGATTGGCATGAAGCTGAGCCATTTGTGAGTTCAAGTGACTCAACTGACGCTGTTTTATCGACGACGTCACCGTTCCACTGGAAGGGGCACTCATGGTGGTGACGTGATTTGTTTAGATCTGAAAGATGTTTGTATGTGTGCATCACGTGAGTATCTGAAAATGTTTACGAATGTTGAATCGGAGTTAAGGGCATCGGTACGAAGGAGAGTGTGGGGCGATGATGTTGGGAGAAGAGAACCTTGCAGAACCCCGAAGAAATGAGGTGAGAGAGAAAAGAGAGTAATCAAGATTTCTAACAAGTAACTGCTCAAGTTAGCAAAAGTGATGATTTTACTGAACTTTGTAGTCTTGATTCCATTCTTGCTCAATTACCGGCCCACTGGCATTCCTTTCATTTCAATGTCTCTTCTACGTCTCTTTCTACATCACATTTCAATCGTACATTTTCCTTCACTCTGGTATTTTCTCTTGGATCTCGGTTAAGTCCAAGACATCACGTGCTTATGACTAACATGACTATTACCCCGGAGTGGCTACTGGAGCAACATTGCCCCGGATATAGCTCTGGTTATGAAGGTGTGCCTTGTAGCGCGTAGGCAGTCCGATCTTTTTTTGTCGTGGATTTCCATGTTATAGTGAGCAGCATCCTCATTTCTTGCCACAAGTATTGGAAAACGAATTTTTCGTTACCACGGATCTTTACGGAACCAAATTTTTAAGCTTTAGTGGTCCAACTGTGTTGATCTAGAGTATTCACACACACAACCACACTACCGATTTATATACACTACAATACTATCGCCCGACAGATATATATTCAACCACGCTCTCTCATTCTAACAGTACTATTCAACCCACAGAGTTTGAAGCACTTGTTTGAGACTTTAAATTTTCTCCAGCTTAATTGATGAAAATCCCAGTAAACCGAGTTTGAAGACCCCAGATCTTTAGATCAACAATGTCATCTTTAGGTGATACCAATAATGTACCTAATGACAAGATAGTATCTCAAAAGCCCCCGGGGGCCCATGAATCTTCCATCCCCGTACCGATAAACACCACCCGCACAGACATAAGACCTCGCGGCAATGTTCCGCCCAACACTAATGCTCCCAAACAACATGATTTAACGAACCAGTACATGCGTACCACCCCCAATTATGATAACTTCCCACCCAACAGACCGCAACCTGTCAATAGACAAAGCAGTCCCAAGTATGCCAAAATCCAGCCCGCCATAGCCCCAAAACCGATCTCAGTATTGCCGAAGGCAAGCACGTTTTCACCCATTCCCACACCCAAAACAGGCAAGCCAATCCAGATTCTGTCTGATGATTCTATTAACTCCTTGAACATCAACACTTCCAAAAGATGGGTCCTTCCACCTCGACCTCGGCCAGGACGGAAACCCACCGCAAGCATGGAGGACGACAAGCGCAGCAGCAAATCACCGGCCACCACGACGCCAAATCCAAATCCAAGTCAAAATGTAAACCAAACCGCAACTCAAACAAATCCAACAACTAACATTTCTAAGTTGGGTAATAGTCCCAAAAAACGAGTCAAGGTGTGCAAGAAAGAGAACGAAGATGTTCCTCAAATCGAACGCCAAGGTCTGGATCTGGACCGCAGTATGTTGATGGACCAACTTGAACCGCAGTATACCCGTTCCGCCAAGCCAGGCCCTTCACCGCCTACTTCATCACCAATACCACCAGCTCCACTCAAACAAACCGACCCCAAGCTGGAAATCAACGAGCTCAAATTGTCTTATCTCGCGCAGTTGAAAGAACAAGAGCTCATACGGAATTACATTGAGGTGATTAGCAATCAAATCAAAGAGCTTAGCTTCGTCCGGAATGGTGTGATAACGTTTGATGCTCTTAAGAACAAACCGGGCAACCGAACGAAGAAAGTGGGAGCGCCACTAAATAGCGGAACTAGTGGATCGCCCAGAGGCAACTACGACCATTTGGAATTCATCAACAATATCAACGATTTGAACAAATTCTTGGGGTATTTAACCAAATCATCAAACATCATTCACAGTGTGACGAAACAAGAAAAGAAACAACAGGATGCCGAATCGGTGCTTAATGGACAAATCCACCATTATCTAGATATCAGATCCAAGTTTAAATCACTAAAACTAGAAGAAGCTAAAAAAATAGACAGTCTAAAAGATAAATCGTTGCAAAAAATAGGGTTGGACAATAAAGAGGCCAAGCACCCCAAACCTTCACTGATATTAGCAGGAAAAGTGACATCTCCAACTACAATCAGCCAGGAACCATCCACGTTTGCCAATGACTTGATGAGAATCAAACCCACCAACTTGTTCGACCAAGACGATGATAGTCTTTTGGTGGATTTGGTGAGCAGCGACTTCAATCAAGAACTATCGAATCCTGGAGATGAGTTGATTATAGAGGACGAAGATTTCCTCAACGTTTCCCACGACAAAGTTAATGAAATCTTGATAGATCACAGCGGGCTTGAGATCGATGAAGAACAGAACTTGGGAAACGTCAAGATCTATGACAAAAACGAGGTGCCGATAACTCCAAAGCAGGTCAAGAAAAAACTGAAACTCAACTGTGGTTTCTGCTCTAATGACACACCGTGTTTGTGTTTAGATGCCGAAATCGACTTATCGATGCTCAAATAGACTATAATTGACTAGACTAGAGAAAAGTTTTATTTAACGTTAACTAATGCACAAGGTTTTGAATTAAATCCGTCGCCAAGACACAAGGTCAAAAACATATACACGCTGTTGTTTGGAGGCGTTATTGCCAAAAATTGACATTCTTGAATTGCAAACTTACCTTTCTAACATGCTACATTTCTGATTATAGTCCTTGAAAAAATGTTTATTTTGATAAATTCTGCTATTCGCAGCTAGTTGTCAATTCTAGCATAGATCACACAATGGCTCAGGTAAATGCCTTACGATCACAGTGACCACTTCAAAGAATCATTGCAGCTCATATTCTCTCTACAATTATGAGTTCCTTTTTTCACTTTAGGTTTATATTATAAATAAATGCAGGGATTAGAAGAAAGCAAGGTAGGTACCGACCAAAGCAGTTACGCTAAGAACAGTGTAACCAGTTCTGTAGACACCCTTCATGGTCAACTCCTTACCGAAGTCCCAAATCAAGTGTCTAATACCATTGGCACCGTGGAAGACAAATGGGTAGGCCATGATAGCTTTGGCACCATATTGGGCGAAAACTGGCAATGAGGAGAAAGCAGAGACAATGGAGGCAGCGTCCAAGCCCAAACCCAAAATGGAGGAAGCAGCAAAACTTACTGTGACAGCGTAGAAACCACCAGCGAGAGCAACACCGGTGATTCTGTGAAGACCAGACAAAATGGCGGTTAATTGTGGTTGGTAGATTTGCAAGTGTGGAGAGACAGGTCTGTTTTTACGTTGGGCGACCAAGATTTCCTGTTCTTGTTCGTGGGAAGCCTTGACCGAAGCGACACCACGCATCGCAATGGTTGGTCTGAGTGGTCTGAGTGCAATAGCACGAGCAGTTGCTAAAAGTTAGTACCAAAAAACGGCGAAAACACACGGCCCATCAAGAGCATAACGGAGACGCATTCCTACTTACGTCTTAATAATCCTAATCCAGAACGTAACATGTTGTTGGTGTTCAAAGAGTGTTGAAGTATTTTGTCTTTGATTACCCCGGGCCTGGCGCGGACGTCCAATCAAACACCCGGAATAAATAATAGTATCATGTGCACATCATGTGATGGAGCGCGGGTGATCCGGCCGGGCTATTCTCGGCATAGTTAAGCGGAATCGTTAGTGGCTCTGCCAATGTGCGTTGCTGCTGGCGGCTGCTGGCCCCTGGCTCGGCACACGACCCCGGATAGCCCCCTCGCCTCGTGACCGTCCGATAATGATTATGTTTACGGTGAAGGCTTGGTGGGTTACACATATAGATCTTACAAGTGTATTTCGAGTCAAATGGAGAACTCGGGTACCATGACAAAGAGCACCACGCCACCTGTCAAAACCACAACATTCACTATCGCCTCACCAGAGGCTCCAACCCGAGAGCATAATGATAACAAAGAGCCACAAGAAAGTGGTGAGTATGGAGATAAAAATAGAGAGCATGTAAATGAACAAGAAAACGGACATAGAGAGACGAATGGAAACGAAGAGACAAGTGAAAACGGAAAAGGACGTGGATATGAAACTGAAACTGAAACAAACGCCAATGTGAGTGAGAACATGCACGAGGGCCCCAGAAATGAGCAGAACACGGACAACCCCGAAGATGCATTGGGACCCGAGTCGTCAGACCTTACGTTCAAAAAGAAAGACGTCAACCGGTCGCGAACTCAGTCGTTTCAATCAGTACTATCCACGGCGTCCCTCAAGTCTCTTAGGCAACAAGATATAAATAGCACCGCTCCTCCCACCGCCACCAACCGTAACAATAGCATCATCAGCACCGCACCCAGCAACATCAAGAATTTTCAGTCATTTATTCAAGCCCCTGTGTTGTCGAGTGTGTCCAACTTGAAAAACGTCGAGGATATGGAGATTGGTCGGCAACTTCCGTTCAACAACAAGTCGTCATCCGGATCGAATTCGTCGGACAAATCAGAAAATAATGCCAATGAAGAGGCCACGAGTCCCGTGGGGGATGACGACGGGTCTTACGACGACCACGACACCATGATCCAGCAACAAAAGTTGACGTTGAATGCATTGAAAAAGCTCAGTTTATCGCCCATGTTAATATCCAACAATGACCAGAGCTTGCCAAAGAAATTGACCCGTAAACCGTCACAGAAAAAGGTCGACAGCGTCAAGTCTAAAGTCCACGAACCGTACCAGCCTGCCGAAGTCGACCTCTCGTCCTTTGCCAGTCTTACAAGACAGCCCAAGATGCCACAACTACCTGCAGAGCCATCTCCAGAAAAAGCACCTCAGGAGAACGAAAGCAAGAAACAGTTGCCGAAACTCGAAGAAGATCGCCAGGGAGAAACCACAATGTCCAAGGCCCAAGAAGAATACCATAAAGAATTACGCCTACAGCAAATAAATTACATCCAAAAGCAACAGCCACAGTTAACCATACCCAGCAACCTGAAGATCCCAGCCGCAGTAATTCCTCCACAAAGCATGAATACAAGAAGACAATCCGCTCAACACCAAATACCCAACGGCATCAACAAACAACAGACTCCTGTAGAACCACACCCAGGGCTCAGTCTCCCACAAAGTCAACCATTGCATTCTCCAGCACCGAACTTACCACAGCAACCAAATAATCAGAACCAAACATCTCAAGCCTCTGCGAACTTGAACAAGCAATTGCAACAGATCAAAGGGCTCAGAAGCCCCATGTACGTTCCGGCCGTACTTCGTATGACCATGAATGGAATGTCGTCCTCCCAGCCCACTTCTCACAATTTCACAACCAGTTTAAACGAAGATGGCTCTACCTCACCCAAAAATAGCACTGATCACACCACATCATCTCACAATCTCGAACCCACCTCTTCCACTGCGTCCATCAGATCAGTCGACTCGGGCATGTCGATCGAGTCCAATGCTTCTGGCAAGGTCCAGGGCAAGACCAACTTCCTAGGCTCATCAAAAAAGAATTATGAAGATATCTTGAAGGCTCCACCCACAAGGAAACACTGGGTCAAAGACGAGGTGGTGTTCAAGTGCAGTATTCCATCATGTCCCAAGGTGTTCAATTTTTTTGAGAGAAGACACCATTGTAGGAAATGTGGAGGCATCTTTTGCAAAGAGCACACCTCGCACTACCTCTACATCAACCACTTGACACAATTCACCACCGGTGGAAGAGGAACGCTTTCTAAGGTCTGTGATTTGTGCATCAGTGAATACAACGAGTTCATCCAAAACGAATTCGGAGTCAGCATCAACCATAATAGCCATAATAATAGCCATAATACTCGCCAAGATCTGGCTCTGGAGCCGGTCCTGGAGCCAGGCCTGAGACCTCTGGGACTTGCACTGGAGCCCGTACCTCCTCAGTCCAAGTATCGACCCTCGGATATCGGCCAAACTAAAATTCCATTTGAAAAGAAGGATAGAACAGAGCAGCTTGTAGGGAGCGTGCCTGCCAACTGGAGCTGGAGCTCGTTCTAGCCCCTCAGCTACACCTAACTCATATTTAATCACATATTTAATACATGTATACATAAGAAGGAAATGTTGTAGGAGAGATAAAGAGAAAAGCGACTACGGCGACTTTGGCTCTGATACGTTCAGTAAATGACGTAACTAATGTCATTGCTTTCTCTACCTGTCTGTGTTGATATCTGTCAGTGCTTGTCTTGCTCACTGTGCTTGTATCGTGGCTTGAGGTTTTCTCACGTGACGGTTCCATCAAGACACGGTGGATTTTTCAAACCACCACCTCAATTGAGAAACCACCTTCAATTGAACACCGCTACAAGATGTCGACAGAGAAAGTCCAGCTCCAAGTGCTAGGAGTCAATGTCGAGACAATCCGCCTTCTCTTGAGGGTGATTATTTTTATATCAATTGCCGGTGCTGCTATTCTGAGTCGGTTGTTCTCGGTGATCAGATTCGAGTCTATTATTCACGAGTTCGACCCATGGTTCAACTTCAGGGCCACAAAGTATTTGGTCAACAATTCGTTCTACGACTTCTTGAACTGGTTCGATGACAGAACTTGGTACCCATTGGGTAGAGTCACCGGTGGTACGTTGTACCCTGGTTTGATGGTGACGTCAGGTGCCATTTGGCACATTTTAAGAGACTGGTTTGCGTTGCCAGTAGACATCAGAAACATCTGTGTGTTGTTAGCCCCCGCATTTTCGGGATTGACGGCCATCTGCACCTACTTGCTCACCAAAGAAATGAAAGACTCCAACGCTGGGTTGTTGTCGGCCATCTTTATGGGTATTGTCCCAGGTTACATTTCCAGATCGGTCGCTGGTTCTTATGATAACGAAGCCATTGCCATTACATTGTTGATGGCCACGTTCTACTTCTGGATCAAGGCCATGAAATTGGGCTCGGTGTTTTACGCCACATGGACCGCTCTCTTCTACTTCTATATGGTGTCGGCCTGGGGTGGATACGTGTTCATCACCAACTTGATTCCGTTACACGTGTTTGTGTTAATCTTGATGGGTCGTTACTCCCACAAGTTGTACACTGCCTACACCACCTGGTACGCCTTGGGCACTTTGGCTTCGATGCAGATCCCGTTTGTGGGGTTCTTGCCTATCCGTTCCAACGACCACATGGCTGCATTGGGAGTGTTTGGATTGCTCCAGTTGGTTTCTTTCGGTGACTTTGTCAAGTCCAAGGTTCCTTCCAAGCAGTTCAAGTCTTTCTTAACTGTCTCGTTGGTCTTGACCACTTTTGTCGGTATCTCCGCCTTGTTTGGGTTGACTGCTCTTGGCTGGATTGCCCCATGGACTGGTAGATTCTACTCATTATGGGACACCAATTACGCCAAGATCCATATCCCCATCATTGCTTCGGTCTCGGAACATCAACCTACTGCCTGGCCTGCCTTTTTCTTCGACACTAACATGTTGATCTGGTTGTTCCCTGCCGGTATCTACTTGTGTTTCCAGGAATTGAGAGACGAACATGTGTTTGTGATTATCTACAGTGTGTTGTGTTCTTACTTTGCCGGTGTAATGGTCAGATTGATGTTGACCTTGACTCCAATCATTTGTGTTGCCGCAGCCATTGCTTTATCTAAATTGTTTGACGTCTACTTGAACGTTGTGGATCTTATCAAAGAGAACGAAGTCGAAGACTCCAAGTCCAAGAAATCGACCAAGAAAAGTTTCCCGGTGTTGCAGATCTTGTCGAAATTGGTCGTCTTGGTTTCCTTTGGCTTCTACCTCTTCTACTTTGTCTTACACTGTACTTGGGTCACTTCCAATGCCTACTCTTCGCCTTCGGTCGTCTTGGCATCCACCAACCCTGATGGATCCCAAAACATCATCGATGACTATAGAGAGGCTTACTACTGGTTAAGAATGAACACTCCAGAAGACGCAAAGGTCATGGCTTGGTGGGATTACGGGTACCAGATCGGTGGTATGGCCGACCGTACCACTTTGGTAGACAACAACACCTGGAACAACACGCATATTGCCACTGTTGGTAAAGCCATGTGCTCCAATGAAGACGTTGCCTATGAGATCTTGAAGCAACACGATGTGGATTATGTTTTGGTGATCTTCGGAGGTTTATTGGGCTATTCAGGTGACGACATCAATAAGTTCTTGTGGATGGTCAGAATCTCCGAAGGTATATGGCCCGACGAGGTCCATGAAAGAGACTATTTCACCGAAAGAGGTGAGTATAGAATGGACCACGAAGCCTCCAAGACAATGCAAGAGTCTTTGATGTACAAGATGTCTTACTACAGATACGCCGAGTTGTTCAATGGAAGAGATGCGACGGATAGAGTCCGGAACCAAAACATCCCCGCCGCTCAAGCCCCAACTTTGAATGTCCTTGAAGAAGCCTTTACATCTCAAAACTGGATTGTAAGACTTTACAAGGTCAAAGACTTGGACAACATTGGAAGAGATTTGAAGCAGGCCACCAAGTTTGACTCCGAATCTAAACTGCTGTCCAAGAGAAAGAGAAGTGTCAAGAGACCGGCTTTAGAGTTAAGAGAATAAGTATGCTAGAATAAACACGATAGATTTTTAAAGTAAAGAGAACACACTGTAACTTACCTCATGTTGAACGTAATTGTAGTGATGATGTTGCACCATGCTCGATCATAGGCTGATGTCACGGGACGGTCGGGCCGACTTCCCCACATTCGTTCCATATAACGCGACTCCATTAAATATGAACACTTCCGTATCTAACTTATATTCGACTTGGTCATCATGGGAGTACTAGATTTGGAGAACCAATTGGCTTTTTACAAGTCCTATCATACCAATCACGTCAATGTTACTATTCACTTATTCTGTATTCCTGTGATTTTGTTGACTGCCCTTAGCTTGGGAGTTCCACGCAATTTATGGGGTGACCTGAACCCTAGCATTAATCTAGGCTCAGTTACTTCACTTGGATATGGTCTATTCTACATTGCATTGGATCCAGTGTTTGGCATTCCAACGGCGGCTTTCTTGGTCACATTCACTTACTACGTCAAACAGTATTACTTAACGTTAGCTGCACCGGATCAAACAACGTTTGCTCACTATTTGTTGGCCGCACATGTTGTGTCTTGGCTTGCACAATTTTATGGCCACGGAGTTCATGAAAAGAGAGCTCCTGCCTTATTGGACAATCTCTTACAGGCATTGGTGTTGGCACCATACTTTGTTGTGTATGAGGTTGCGTTTTTCTTGGGCTTCAGACAAGATTTGGAGAAAAGTATCAATAACAAGGCCGGAGTTCTCATCAGAAACTTCCGAACCAAGAAAGAGAACTAAAATCTACAAAACTGATTATGATCACATTCATTAAATGCTATTCTTTGTCAAATATTCTTCGTATTTGGTCTTAACTTCTTGTTCATGAATATATGTCTGCTCCAACTGATTTCCAATTGTAAGCCATCCCGGGCGGGTGTTATGACTTCTGCCAAAGATTTCAAGCTTTCTGGAATGTGTCCCTGTCAACCTTTCAGCGATATCGTAAACTTCGTCGGGCTTTCTCAGCGTTTCTCTGGTGCCACTCACAATTATATCGGGGTCCATCTGTCTATTGAGCCAGCTTGGATTGCCCTTAATGCCAACCAAAAGATGTTCTTTCGAATGATTGAGCCAGTGGCCTGTTCTGCCAGTTACAATTGTTCTTTTAAGCTGGTTGAGCTTGACCCATATCATTACGTTTGTGTTTTCGTAACCCCACTTTTTGAGGGCTTTACGTCCTACTTCAATTGATCTCCCGGTAACCCAAAGAAATATAATGCCCTCGTCTTGAAGTTGGCTCATGTCTAATGATAATAACTCTCCGTCTTTACAGGTTCCGTAGGGCAATGACATATGAATGTCCCAAGCAGGATCTGAAACTATGACTGCAAATTTGCCTAAGATCAGAAATGGCAAACATCTGACGTCGCATTTGATCCATTGAGCAGGGGTAACTTCCCGAGTTGTGTGAGTAAAACAATCTCCAATGGAGTATTCGTGGGGTACTAGTTTGATTTTGCTAGTTTTAGCCCTCTGCGGAGGAAACAACGAATAGTAATGCAAGTACCGACAGTTTCTCATTTTATGACAGGTGTCTAAATAGGAACAGTCACCCAACAGTGCATCAGTATGGTTGTTCAATATGGGAATGTAGTGGATCTTGCTTTGAGTACATTGGCTAATATCGGATGGAAATATGGATTGTGTCTGGAAGATTTTATAGTGTATGTCCATTTGATTTGGTAAATCATTTTTGTCAATTCCGTTACCCTTGGAAAAGAACATTTTTGTCAATGCAGTTTTATGGCTAGGATTGGTACATACTTCACAAAATGGCTTTAATGCAGTGTATTGCTTGACCTTTTGCTTCGAAAGAATCGATTGTGCTGTTTCATATTCTAATAAGCGTTGCAAAGAATCTAAACTTTGCTGCAAATACCAAGGCACCTTAGGCATCGACGCGCTGGTATACAAGGGTTCTTGTAGGAGTTGAAGCAATTCTGCGGCGGGACTCAAATATGATGAGATACTAGATTTCACGGAATTATGTGATGATCCAAGGGGCACTTCTCTAGACTTTTGCAACCTTTGTTTAAAGGCAAAGACACGAGAAATGTTGATATAAATCAATGTAGCTTTTAAACCAGTTCCCTCAATGACTAAAGCATCACAAACCTGATTATAACTGTCGATATAATTCTGAAAAATGGAATAGTCACTTAATTCGTGGCTTTTTGATCCACATTGTCGCAAATATAACTGGTGAATTAAGAAAAGTTTACCCTTAATGACGTTGTCCATCAACCGTACATTATACCTCAACATGAACTCGTTAAGTATACCATACTCCTGCATCCCAAACATAACTTACCTTAATTATACTTTCACTTATCAGGAGAAGTGGTGTATTTAAATGCTGCAAATCTGATACACCGCGGGCTACGCACGACTCTAACACATTTTATATTTTTCTTTTTTGCAACCAAACTATAAAAAAAATAAAAAAAACAAGCTTTTAAGTAAGTACAATTTGTAGAAAGGGGGAGGAAACAAAAAGGATCATTAGCTAAAAACCAAAAGGATTATCAGGAGTAGCAGCTTGTAGGTTGGCTCTTCTACCTGTTTGTTGTGCCTGCAATGAAGGTGGAGCATTACCAAATCCAGCACCAGTTGGTTGAGACTGCAATGGTTGGAAAATGTCCTGGCCAAAGGAGGTCGATGGCAATGGTTGTTGCGTTTGGGAGATGCTGGTGTTCTGGAACATATTGGTCATTTGGTTCATGTTGTTATTTTGACTAAACTGATTGTTTGGTTGGAAGTTGCCAAAACTGGTTTGTTGCTGCGCAAATGGCTGCTGTCCAAATGAAGATGTTGGGTTAGGCGATCCAAAAGATGCAGGAGTGAACTGACCAGTTGGTTTCTGTGGCTGGAATTGGCCAAACGTGTTTTGAGGCTGTCCAAACCCACCAGGTTGTTGACCAAAGGTGTTTGGAGGTTGACCGAAAGTATTCTGCTGTGGGAATCCGCCAGTCATTTGTTGACCAAAAGTGTTTGGTGGCTGAATAGCACCACCATTAGGCTGTTGGCTAAAAGACGTAAAAGGTTGACCAATTCCTCCGGTAGGCTGTTGACTGAACGATGTTGGAGGTTGGTTGAATCCACCAGTAGGTTGCTGGCTGAAGGAAGTTGGAGGCTGACCAAATCCTCCTGTTGGCTGTTGACTAAAAGAGGTTTGAGGTTGGTTGAACCCTCCAGTGATTTGCTGACCAAAAGTGGATTGTGGAACAAATCCTCCCGTTCTCTGGGCTGGAACCAAAGGTCCGGTTTGTTGTAACGAGAGAGGTTGGGATTGTTGCATTGGTTGACCGAAACTGGTTTGTGGCATCGTGATTCCTCCGGTTTGCAATGCAGGTTGAAATGGTGCCTGACCGAATGTGTTCTGGGGCATGGTTCCTCCAGTTTGCTGACCTCCAGTTCTTTGAGCTGGGAATGTAGTTGTTCCTGTCTGCAAGGGAACTATGTTGAAAGTGAATTGAGGTTGAATGCCTGTACTCTGCGCACCAGTGGGTTGAATAGACACGAACCCAGTAGGCTGGGCGGTGATAGGAACAAAGCCTGTTGGTTGTGCCACCATCAAACCGCCAGTCTGAACAGGGATTAAACCACCGGTCTGAACAGGAATCAACCCTCCGGTATTGGCAGCAGTTAAGCCAGTTCTTTGACCTTGGATCAATTGAGTGCCACCGACGGTTTGAGTAGGTGCTTTTTGAATTGTAGAACCTGTCTTGGTTGGAGTCAAGGCAGGAGCAGAGGGAGCGGAATCCAGTGGCAACGATGGCATTGGTTTATTGATATTGGCTGGAGATTTGGTATGGTTGTATTCCAAAGGTTTGATGTTTACCAAATCTTGTAAAGCACCTGTATACTGAGGAGTCTGTGGTTGTGGTTGAGCTTGTTGCTGTGGTTTGGAAAGATCCTCACTTGACCTTGCAGCAGGTTTGACAGCCCAAGCGTCATCTTCGAAGTTGCTATTGTTATTTTTTGGTGGTTGAGGCGAAGGTGACGGTAATGCATCAGCACTTACCTTGGAGACATCTTGAGAAGAATTGTTGGCCTTTAATGCTCCTGTGGCTTCGGTAAACAAGCCTCCTCTGGATGCGTTAGAGGGTTCTTCACTTGCCTTTGTTCTATTGAATTTGGCATCTAAGAATTTCATGACCCTCAAAATATCTCCTTCTCTTAATCCCAAAGTACGTAACAACGAAGGACTGATGTCTTCCAAGATATTTTCATCCATCTGTTCTCTACTAAAGTTGACGGAATATCTTTGGCAATTTCCAATGTCAACTCCACATTCGAGGAAAAATTCAAACCAATCGTAGTCTGGTTCTTTGACTGGATTAGAACTGGTTCTTGGTCTTTCTGGTTGTTGTGGTGGTACATCATTGATAGCTGCGGTGGCAGAGCGGTTATTGCTAACACCACTGCTCTTACTCTTGGATCTCTTGAGTGTCTGCTTCGAGACTTCTTTCTTGTAAGATTCCAATGAAGTACCAGTGACCTTTTCAACATAATCCAAATCTTCAAGGGACAATTTGGTGGCTCCAACAGCAATTTTGACACCATTGGTTTTATGTAAATGGATTTTACCATCAATGCATCCCAAGAATTCAGCTTCAACCTTGAAAGATCCAGAACTATCGATCCAAGTTCTGACTCTGTGGTAATTTGGCATAGACTTGTCATTAGAGTCTCTCTTCGACTCGTGTTTGTCTCTTTGAATTCTATCTTTTTCTCTAATTCTATCACGTTCGTCTCTAGTACGCGACCGATAATGCTTGTCATTACGGCTCTTGTTGCTGTCAACCACTCTTCCTTTACTTGATAATCTAGATTTGCTTCTCAGAGGAGTCTCGGTCAACTTTTCTAAATTCGAGGTTCCTATGATTTCGATGTAAGAAGAAGGAACAACACCCTGCTTTCCAGTAGCGGTGTTCTCGCACATCCACCATTCCTTGGACTTGGTCTCGTTAATAATGTATACTTCATCACCTTCCTTGCACATCAATTCGTCATTATCTTGGGCATCGAAATCATACATGAGTCTTCCGATTTTTCTGTTCTTACTATCGGTAGATGCCTTCGAAGCCATGGCTACTTCTTTCAAGCCCTTGGCGCTTTCAGCACCTTTCAAATCGGCAAGTATTGAAATAATGGCATCGGCGGCATCCTTGGTGCCCGCATGTAATTCAATTGAGCCTTCGGGGTTGCGAAATTCCAAGAAAACATGCTTCTTTTCATTACTGAACATTTTCAAGTCTCTTACTCTCCATTGATTATCCAATGAAGATGCTGACTTCAACTTCAACTTTTTAGGATTGGTGGTGTTGGGTTTCAATATAATAAGACCCTGTCCTATCGAGAGTACAACTGGTCTCTTTTTACGGCCCTCGACTTCGTCAATGTACCAAGTGAAAAACTCACCATCGAATCCATTCTCCCTGTTATTAGGGTCCTCTTCTGGTCTGCGATCTTCTAAAGGCAGTAATGGCTCGGTATTTCTGGACACGTTTCTTTGAGGAGTTGGTTCAGCAGATGGTCTTGAGGGCATTGGTGGTGCCTCTTCCTCCTCTTCATTATCCACCAAGACCTCTCTTTCTGGCTTTCTTGGCTGATATGGGCTCTCTTCTTCTGGTTCAATTGGAGCCACCTGCGTAGCTGGCTCGTTATTCTGTTGAACTTGGCTAGGATGAAGTGGTGGAGGAGCCAATACTCTTGGATCTGGTGCATATGAGCTGTTGTAGGTAGTTTCTGGTTGAGAAGGTTGTGCCTGGCTCTCAAGGTTGATGTAGTTGGCTGGTACAAATCCGAATTGGGTGTTGGTAGCAACATCTCCGACCAACAACCAATCCGGATCATTCAAGTCAAAGACCTTAAACTTTTCACCTTCAGTAAACGAGAGTTCTTCTTCGGTTTGTTTAGTGTAGTCGTACAATGCAGTAGCAAATTTGATAGCTGGTGCCTATAATATGTTAGTAGATTCCTAGGATAACTCGAGCTATTACATACTTCTTCGATATAGTTTGATGGAACGAGTCCGACAGGTTCGTCCACTTCCTCGTCACCCACTGGCAAGACCCGTTTCTTCACTTTCCACCAATCATCGACATCTGATTTTTCCAATAAGTATAGGATATCATCGGGTTTCAAGTCTAATTCCTCATCTGCTTGTGCAGCATATTCATACAATGCCTTATATACACCGATGTATATAGACAGCATTCTCACCAAGCAATTCTTCGAATGATTCCTACCTATTCGGTTTTAGTGTTTCCGAATTTGATTGTTCTCAATTCTTGAGTCGATATCGAAAAAGGAGTGTGGAGGATCAAATTTGGTGCATACACTAGTAGATAGCATTTTGCAACATTGCTTAATTATCTTCTCAATCTGCGAGAGATTTCGAAAATGGAGAATGACGATTCTTTGGAGTCACTTGTGAATGAATCGTCCACCTTGTCGGAGTCATAGGCGTGGTCCAATCGGTAATCCTCAATATCCGAGTCGAGGTTTTTCGGATCAAAAGAATTGATATCGTAAACCTTACTTAGGCAGTGTAGAAAATAGATCACTTGTATCTTACATAAGGGTTGGGATCGATACATTGCTACTTTTTGAATTTCAGGGAAAAGGGTCTTAAATGAATGGAACGACCGATCTGTAGATGGCTGGATTGACAAGTTGTCTATTGCAAGGCTTGATAAGTTGGAATACTTGTCTTGATTCTCCTTCCAGAATTGCAAAATGTGAGGGCCGGTTTCCTTTTCCAAATACTCCGACTTCTTTGAATAATGGATCTCATTCGTAGCAGATGTTTCGTAGTTGTAGCATTCCTTGGTTGCCTTTCCAGAACAATCAAAGTATTTCATTATCATATCATCGATCGAATCAGCTTTGTAGTCATCAAGATCCCGCTTACCCAAGCTCGGATTGGGAGAATTGTTTTTGGACAAGCTACCGACATACGAGTTGATTTTTCCAATTTGCTGCTCTTTCAAGTATCTTTTGGTTGAAGGGTGCAAATAACAGGCTAATATTAACTGAAATTTATCTTCTAAGTCTGAATGTAATTTCTTCAATCTTTTTAACAAATCGTGCAATATCAGCTCGATATTTACTGAAGCGATAGTGAGATTACCTTGTAGTAGCGAATTGACGTGGAGAATTAGGACCTTGAGCCATTTGAGCACCATGTGAATCACTGGGTCAGAGTTGGAATCATTACAATACAATAATACTTCATAGAATCTAAAACTTAGCTTCTCGGTAAACTCAATAACGTCCCAGTCTTCACTAGTTAAATTATTAGGAGTCAATCGTGAAACATGCTTTTTGTAAAAGATTAAGCACTTAAGAAATATTAACGTGCAGGCATTCTGATCTAAGATCCACGGCCTCGTTATGCAATTGTAGTTATCGTTTTCATTATCCTCTGGTAGGGGTTCCAATTCATCAAGGTTCAAATCCTCGAACTTAGTATAGATTGGATCTAAGAATACCCGGAGCATTGATGGGATCCAGTGTCTCGAATTATTGATGAATCCAAGCAGATTGGTATCCATTGGATTTCCTCTCAAAATTGACCATTCTTTGAAGAATTCGGTCAACAAATCATTAATGAACTGCGGTATACAATATATCATATTCTGACAGATTGTATCTTGATTGGATACAAATGCCAATAATTCGCTGACGTTTTCGTCGAAAACACAATTGGTGGTAATGAAGTTCAATCTGTTATTCAATATGGTGTCTCTAACTAAAAAATTGGACAACTCACTATATTTGATTAGTCCCAAGGACAACTCGGAAAGTTTGAAATTGTCGTTAATATAGTGGCAATTGATAAATATATATGGATAAGCTTCATTTATAGGATGCCACTTGTGACAAGTAATAGACATCTTGATATTGCTTCTTTTACTAAAGTAATTCTTAAAGTACAGCTGGTAATCGTCGTAAATATCATCAGCAAGATGCAACAACAAATTAGAATCAGGCAAAAACTGCGCTGAGCCTTCCGAACTTATTAGCGTGGCTATAAACGCTTTGAAATACAACCCGTCAACTTTGTCTAGAGGTATCAAATTTTCAATACAGAAAAGTAAGATTTTCCTAGAGAGATCTTCAGCAGAAAGCTTGGAATTCATACCACATCTCCTTTTACTCAAAGGAAGCTTCTTTGGCTCCATTGCCTGTCTAGACGACATGATCAATGTACAATATATACGTTGAAGAATAAGAAAAGTAGAAAATTAACCGACTACAAATTATTGCAGCAATTTTTTTGGCTGCGAAATTTATCCTAAATTATTATTTATTAAAATGCGAATACCATTCTCGCTCATACAAACATATAGGATTAGAATGCTCTATTGATGTAGTCATCTGATCCTTCCAATACTTGTTCGATGTTTCTCAAACATGGCCCAATCGCACCCTCCGCTAATTCCACACTTGATGAGCCTATATGTGGAGTCAAAACAACATCTTCTCTACCTATTAATCCCGGGTGCACCGATGGTTCCCTTTCAAACACGTCCAAGCCAGCAAACAATACCTTGCCCGATTTCAAGCCATTTACCAAGGCATCTTCATCTACCGTGAAACCACGCCCTATATTGATTATTCTGATTTGTTTTGCCATGGAATTGATCAACTCTTCATTAATCATGTGTCTTGTCTCAGCATTGCCAGGACATGCGATGATGATCAAATCAGCAATTTCTTTGGTGTCGCTAAGACTTTTATGGAATGTGGTTTTGAATGGAAGTTGCTTTTCCTGTTCTTCAGTCAACTTGGTTTTTTTAACGTGGTGAATATTCATGCCAATGGCAGCTAATCTTACTGCTATCGCCTTTCCGATACCTCCAAGTCCCACGATAACGGCATTGTGACCTCTTGGAGTCCTGTTTTGGCGATGAGCGATTGTTGTAGCCCAGGAGTCTGGGACAGGACGGTCTACTGACAATTTACCGGACTCTTGATCGAAAGTGGCACCCTGCAAGTTATCTCTTAAGTAGTTGGTTTGGAAGTTTTTCCCGTTGAAGTGAGCGTCAAACATCTTGAAATTACGGAAACTTTGAATAGTGTTGAACAATACCAAATCAGCAACGTTTTCATAAGCAATCTGATTGGGGAAGTTTGTAAGAATGATGTTTCTTTTGTTTAATTCTTGGATATTGAACTCTTCGTATCCAATCTGGGTCGTGGCTATCACTTGTAACCCTGGAGGAAAGCTAGCTAGTAACTCTCCATTAATACCCCCTACTTTGGAAAAGGTTCCCCACGTACTATATATACCTTTGACTTGGCTAAACTTTTCACGCAAGTCAACTATGAATTTTTCCCTACTGGTCACCTTATAATTAAAACAGTGAAATTTGGCTGCGAACGCTTTATAGGCTGAGCCATCACATATGTCACCTATTATTAAAACTTGGAGCTTAGTCATTGTTGCCTGGAGTGTTTTGTTTGAGATTTGTTTATATTTGTTTTTAGATCTACGCTGGTATATATATACATTTAGGGTTTAGCAGAGTAAGCCGATTTAGGTGGCAGGCATCGTGAGATACCTACCTATAATTCAGGGCAGTGCGCCGAAAGCCGTTTTTTGCCGGTGCGGCGGTCAGATCTTGCGGCGCCCTGAAGCCGTGAAACACCGATTATAACCACGCGTTGCCATTCAGGGATCGCAAAGAATGCCAAGCGAGTGCAAAAAAATAGCTTATCTTTGAGTGATACAGGAGTGTTTGCCAAATATACACAGTTTCAAGTCCGAACCACATTTTGTCAGCGGCCCGCCACGGCACCACGTGGAGGGTTGGGCCGCACTGTAGCCGAGAGGTGGAATAAGGAGCAATCTGGCATCACATAAGGTTTTATGTAGGGTAGAGGTAATGGATCGTTCTACGCAAAGGCTGTAGGTCGCTTCTCGAGAGCACTGGGTGTCTTAGAATGTTCGCTTGAGCCTACATTGCAGAGCTCGAGTAACTTTTTTTTTTATGCGCATCAATCTTATCTTGGTTGGGAACATTTACTTGCGACTGATACCATTTGACGTGAATTGTAAGGATGATTCACATTAATCGGAAAAGCTAATAGTATTGTTCTATTTTGAAGGCTAAAATTCTATTTGTATGCGTTTGGGTGAATAGTGTCACCAAAGTTTCAAGCAATGGTGCCGAGTCAAGTACAACAGCTAAGCCCAGTGAGTGTATGTTGCATTAGATTTTCGGTTACTCGATACAATGTACCGTTACTACCTTGATACTTTTAAAGCTAAATGAAGAAAAAGAAAAGAAATAACACAGGCTACGACGTTGATGATATATGCTTTTCATTATAATGTCACTCATCCACTCTGATTACTTTCAAATCTTGACAGTCTATTCTGTTTCTTTCATATCTTTACCATCTGTGAAAAGTCTGTCCTATCCTCAAATATGACTGTGAGTCTACTTTACGATTTCTGACTACTTAACGTATTATTTGTGTATTTTATAATCAATCAAGACTATAATGGTTAGGCTACTCTGCTTGATCATCAAAGGATGATCACTAGTCTATGCTAAATGCTGGTTTAATGGTGGGCCATGTCTGGTTCACCCAAGTATTTAGCGGTAAGAGTAGTACCACATTGCCAACATCTGGACAATTTGCCGTCTTCGACCTTCATCCAGTATGGCTTGTGGTCTTCACCACCCTTACCTTGACATCCAACATATCTGTAACCAATGTAAGTTGGGACCAAGTATGGGTCTTGTGGGGTACCGGAACCTTCGGTAACAGGGTTTTCCAAGTCGAAAACATCAACACCTTCTCTCTTACCTAAGATTTCAAATCTTTCTAAACCAGTAGCTTGATCCATGTCAGTAGGTATGGTACCTGGCTTGGCACCTGGACCAATCAAAGAGCCATCTGGACCAGTGATTTCGGCCAAGTTGGCAGCAGTCTTGACATTGGCTGGGGCTGGTTTGCTAGCCAAGATTTTGGTGGAAGACAAGAATCTATTGGATTGTCTTGCGATACGGAATGTACGGGAAAGCATTACTAGAAAGGTTAGTATTTTTCGAAATGTTATGGATATGCTTTGAGTAGTCCATGCCATTGTGGCCATTGTGGATGTTCTGTATTTATTTCGGCCATTATGGGGCTTATTGGTGTAGTTCGTGGGTTGAGTTGCGCTGTTGATGCTGGTCAATTTTGGCTCTTTTATCAGACGAAATCATATTGGGCAATGGATAAATTTTACATCAAAGCATATCTTGGGTTTCTCCGGGACCGTGGCTATCTAAACATACTGAATGTGATATGATTATGAATGTATGCGATAAGATAGTTTCACTCTTTATCTATTTATTCATCACCTTTCTGTTTTTCAAAATCAGCTAACATTTTTTCTACTGCACTTTACGCGGATATTATTGGCTATAGGCTTCCGCATCATGTGCTTTTGTGCACGCGTATGAGTAAGCTTTTGTGCGTGATTATAGCGTGACCTCAAATCACATGTCTGCTCACTTGATCAGAGACTAATTCGCACCCGCTAGGGTTCGCGCCCTCGTCAATCACGTTCACCCATTCCGCAAGTACCCTCACCAAAGTTATATACACAACGCGGCTTACGTAACCGCGCCTAATCCCATAGTAACCCTCACTAACTATGGGGACTCGCACAGTTAGCAAATCGCACTAGCAAATTCTCACTTTGGACGTTTCCAATAAAAATATATTTTAAAAAGTTTTTCACTAATCTTGAATACTTTTCTTTTAACAGAAACTAATAGGTATGTAGCACCACCAGAGGATCATTACATGGAGTCAAACAAAACCAATACCACTGCCTTAGGCCAACCACGACAACAATGAATACCTAGTACTCGACAACCCCTCAATGAAGGAAGGATTCATTCAGTTTTCATCCAAGTTTTTCTTCGAATCCAATCAGTATTGAAGTTATACTAACATCTTAGTCAATATGCCAAAAAAGAGAGCTTCCAACGGTAGAAACAAGAAGGGTAGAGGTCACGTTAAGCCAGTCAGATGTTTGAACTGTGCTAGATGTGTTCCAAAGGACAAGGCCATCAAGAGAGTCACCATCAGAAACATGGTTGAAGCCGCTGCTGTCAGAGATTTGTCTGAAGCTTCCGTCTACGCTGAATACGCTTTACCAAAATTATACAACAAGTTGCACTACTGTGTCTCTTGTGCTATTCACGCCAGAATTGTCAGAGTTAGATCAAGAACTGACAGAAGAGTCAGAGCTCCACCTCAAAGAAAGAGATTCAACGCTGACAGAAAGGTTTCTCCACAAGATGCTGCCAAGAAGGCCAACTAAACTTATCCGACCGTGCATAATATAACATGATGTATATCATAAGTTTATAGGAAGGTAGTTAAAATAAATCCTTTGTATTTGTAAATCACGTTTTTTCGTAGTCTATCGGGAGCACTTGGCGGACGATCACCAATTAGTCCACGTGATACCGTTGTCGACAATCACTACATGGTCCACGTTGTAGCTCCCTAGTGGCCAGTCAGCAGTGTGATAGAATTGCCCATTTCTGATTCTCTGTTACGATCCATCTTGGCACCATCCAGATTCGGCTCCAATCTATTGCTAACACAAAAAATCTCGTCAGGTCGTCCACACCCTCATTTTTTTTCCCGTAGGCACACAGACACACTCTCACTCGATCACTAAAAAACTAAGACAATTACAGGGAGTCCAGCAATTGAGTGATCAGACAGAATCACATCGGATTGATTTCAATTATAAATTCATCAAACGAGACTCAAGAGCCCAAATTGCTTCTTAGTTTCATATCCATATCATTATTGCAGTGCTTATAAATACACCACGTACTGTTTACCTTGCCACCGTTGTATCGTCGTTATCCGGGATTAGTTCAGGGACTAAGCATATTACTTGGCAACATACTAAGCTTTCAGCAACTAGACCATTGGATTCACTGCTGATTCCAAATTACAAGTAGGTCGTTTGATAATATCATCATTTCATAATTACACAACAACGTCCTCCTACCACATAATATGACTGAAGATAGTTGGAAGTTTTCTCAGTGTTTCGGTGATAAAGGAGACATTGAAAACATCACCGAAGCCGATATCATATCCACGGTGGAATTCGACCACACGGGTGACTTTTTGGCCACGGGTGATAAAGGTGGTAGAGTTGTGTTGTTCGAAAGAAACCAAAGCAAAAAGAAGCAAAGCTGCGAGTACAAATTCTTCACTGAGTTTCAGAGTCATGATGCTGAGTTTGATTACTTGAAGTCATTGGAAATTGAGGAGAAGATCAACAAAATCAAGTGGTTAAGAAGCTCCAATAATTCGTTGTTCTTGCTATCCACCAATGATAAGACCATCAAGTTATGGAAGATCATGGAAAGGCAAATCAAGTTGGTTAGTGAAAATAACTTATCTTCGAATGGCTCTTCCATTAGTGGAGGTGCTATCACGCCAGGCTCTGCGAACCCTGCCTTATCATTAGCATCTTTGAGATTGCCCAAGTTACAATTACACGATAAATTAATATCGGCCCAACCCAAGAAAATCTATTCTAACGCCCATGCTTATCATATTAACTCCATTTCGGTCAATTCAGATCAGGAAACTTATTTATCGTCTGACGATTTGAGAATCAACTTGTGGAATCTCGGGATTTCGGACCAATCCTTCAATATTGTGGACATCAAGCCCGTTAATATGGAAGAATTGACCGAAGTCATCACATCGTCAGAATTTCATCCACTGCATTGTAATTTATTCATGTATTCGTCATCCAAAGGAACTATAAAGCTTAATGATATGAGATCCAATTCGTTATGTGATTCCCACGCCAAGATTTTCGAAGAATATTTAGAGCCTGCTTCCCACAACTTCTTTACTGAAATCACTTCTTCTATATCTGATGTGAAGTTCAGTCAAGACGGTAGGTATATTGTTTCCAGAGACTATATGACAGTCAAGTTATGGGATTTGAACATGGAGTCCAGACCGGTCAAGACCATCAACGTTCATGAACATTTGAGAGAAAGATTATGTGACACCTACGAGAATGACGCGATTTTCGATAAGTTTGAAGTCCAATTCAGTGGAGACAATAAATCGATAATGACTGGTTCTTATAACAACAACTTTATGATTTATCCAAATGCTGTTGGAGCTTCATCTTCATCGTCCACCAGTACAGGAAACAACGGGGTAACCAAACTTCCTAACTTCAATACTTCCTCGTTCAACAAAAACAAAAAGTCAAATAATACTAATAATGATGACGATGATGAGGACGATGAAGATGACGAGGACCACGAATCGCCTCCTTCCAATCAAACATATCCTCAATCTCCTAGCTCGAATCTTGATGACGATGATCAAGAAGAGATCATATTGCAAGCCGATAAATCAGCTTTCAAATCTAAAAAGTCGGGTGCAAATGGTGGTGGTAACACTATGAGACGCAGAATTATGAGTGGAGTTGGCTCGTCGGGTGGAGACTTTGACGATATTGATTTCAAAAAGAGTATCTTACACTTGTCATGGCATCCAAAGGAGAATTCGGTTGCCATTGCAGCAACCAACAACCTTTATATATTCTCCACTTTATGAAACATTTCATGTCATTTCACATCTCTCTTTTTTTATTCACTTCCTTTCCGTCTGTTCTTACTATCGTAACGATAATTTAATAAACATAATTCTACAGAGTATACTCAATTAGCATAAAAATTCTACAAGAAATACTCAATTATACAAATGTATATTCGTTAGACTATGCTATCGTGCAAAGAACAATTCTTCTACTAATATTGTTTTATTACGTTTATTCAACTAAGCTCATCATTAGTTTTCAATGTGTCTGTTAATGTCTGGGTTCCAGAACAAAGTCTTGTCACCATCACCCCAGAAGAACTTCTTCTGTCTCAAGTTTTGGTAGTCGTATTGAGTTGGCCATTCTTCATCAGGAATGTGTCTCAAGTGTTCTCTGTGCTTGGCATGCTTCAATTCAATGTTGACGACTGGAATGGCAGTCAAGATGATGGCTGGCAAAGCAACGAAGTAGGTGAGTTTCTTCCAGTTGTTGGTAATACCTTCGGAGTGTTCTACCTTGTGCTCGTAAGCCTTCTTGAAGGCTTCACCGGCTTGTTTGTTGACCTTGTTAGGAGGGAAAGCTGGGTCGTTGATGAACTTGGAAACGTGACCGTGACCGTGGTTGAATCTTCTAAAAGTGATTTGTTGTGCTCTCTTAAACATCGTTAATGAACTTCCTTGTGGTGTAGCAAAACTTTCGTTTTGACCATAAAAAAAAACAGCCCACTAGAAAAATTCGCATTCTATTGGTTCGTTTTGGGCACGTGTGTGGGCACGTGTGTTATATATCCTCTCCTCATTTTTGCAATCAACCCAAGGCTATTAATACTTCTAACCTCCCAATTCTATGGTGGCTCAGCTCAGGATAGCGCCAAACTAATAATTCTATTCATATTTACATTTTTCAATTTGTAATTGGCTTCAGAAGCCTCATGCCGTTCATTATCCTTAAATAGTGTATATAATTAAAACTATGGGCCAATGGTCTGGCTCTCCACAGTAGTGGTGTAGAGTTTGTGGTCATTATACTTTTTCAAGTCAGCCTCATACTCATTAACTTGTTCAATGGTTTTCGCGATTTCATTTTCGAAATTATAGTTTTCCTTTCTTGCCTTATAAGTAAAGTAGTCATGACGAATCTGGAATGGTTCGAATGTCAATTCGCCTTTAGAATTAAAGAAATGCTCCAGGGCGTTGCCGGTTTCAATCAATGAAATGATTTCGTTTTCATGGAATTCGGTCGCGTTGGTGGTCACTAGATACTCAAACAAGGCGTCCTCTTGATCAAACAATAGCTTAATGAAATCTTCGTCGGTAAATACCTGAGGTGCCGGTTGACCCTGTCTATCTTTGGCACGGTCGACATGGTGTTCCTTGAAGAAATCGGTCAAATCTCTTTGCTTGAGCCATTGTCTCAAATGAGGAATATATTCAAAAGCCTTGAATGAGTATGAAGCTAATCCTTTATCGCCGTATTCATTGACTAATAACTGCTCAAAATTATTAGGAATGTAAGCCAATTGTCCTTCCACGCTCGTCATTTTTAAGGGCGATAACTCGTCCAATAATGCAAAATGGTTGTTTCTACAGTTGTAGACTTGGATATGCTCGTTACGGTCAATGTCCTTCATGGCCCGATTTTTACGAGCGTAATCGTCGATCAACAATGCATTGTATCTGTCGGGAGATCGTATGTTGGTCAAGGCCAACCCGGTGATATCGATGTAAACGCCGGTTTCCATATCTATGAATCTGGCGTCGATATTGTTGTTTCCATTGCTGTATGTTCTGTGACTTATGAAAGTGCCAATATCGAGAAAGTACCTGCCATATCTGATTTCTTGGGTCGTTATGTCGTCGCCAAAATCAACTATGATAGACTGGTTAAACTTTTGGGCCAATTTGTGGAGCTCGTCCACTGGCATTTGAATATCTATATCATTGTCCCAAGGAAATGCCATACCATTCCAGTACCACGACAAGAGTGAGCCGTGGGCAATCCAGGTTGCAACTCCGTGGGCGTTGCTGAACCTGAGCCATGCCCGAATCAATCCATATAATGCAGGACTGTGAAAATCGGTATAATTGATAATACCGTTGAAAAATCTCCAATCGTAGTGCCCTCCTAAGTCATGATTGAAGTCCGATTGAATGATTTTGGCTTCGCTGAAATATTTGGGCGGAGAATTGGTGGCTTCCGACGCCTTGATAGAGTTCAAGTAGTGTTCCTGTATAACGCTGATAGTATTATTGGACTTCATTTCTTCGAATTCCCTCAAATACCTATCAGTGTGATCAACAAACTGTTCAGGCAATAAGTGTCTTTCGTATGTCAAGTTATGATGCTCGGAAACAATATTACTCGGGTTTCTCTCTAATGTGTCTTGCAATGTGGTCATCTCATTCTTCACATCGAGATATATGTCGTTGGATACATCCAACTCTGCTTTATTGTCCGACATGTAGGTCCACTTGTACTCACCTAATATTCTGGTATCCATGAGCTTTTTCTTTCCAGACGGTATATCCTGATTGACTGTGAGAAAGATATTCTTATCGCCAGGCAACAACAAGTTCATTGAAAGTGGTTGAGGCATAAAGTCGTGAAGATACGATCTGGACGTGACGGGCCGTATATCTCTGCCAGATCTGCCAGGAGAGGCAAATACATGAAACCCTGTACTGAGTCTGCTATTTTTGATAATTTCGAGTTGTTGCTTGAACTCTGGACTGAGGTCATTGCGTTCAAGGAGAGAAGGTATATCTTTATCCTCGAAACAAAATTGATCGGGTGCAAATAGATCCAATCTGTTATTTTTTGCCGAACTCTGACTGGTGAAGTCGAAATCCTGACAGTCTTTCTTTTTGGGGTTGAGAAAATATCCGTCTATGGTGGATAAATCGATATAATCTGACCAGTGGAAATAGGGAAGTTCTAGGTTTTCGGGATTTTCAAACCGGATGGTTGTGCTGATGTAATGCAAGAGCAAACTGAATGTGAACCTGGGATCGAAATGCTGGAGGGGTGGTTTCATGTCGGGGTCTGAATCTTTCAAATATAACGGTAAGGTGAGTCTGTTGAACTTTTCATCGTTGGACATATCCAACTCAAACAATTGCAATCTTACTTTTTCGTCGTCGATTTCTTCAATAGGCTTTTTGCGATACACCCGATCGAACTTCTTCATCAACTTGGTGTTGAACTTGCTAAAGTCAACTTTGTCTGACTGGCGATCGAGAAACGAAGCCTTGATTTGGTCGAAGTTGGACTCTAGAATCACATGTACCTTTGAATCGGGTGTATATTTTATCACAGATATCACCACAAGATGTAGCAATATTATGGTGATCGCCAAGATCAACGTACGAGACCTTCTGAACGGCATGTTTGTAATGATACAGTTGAATAAATGTGTGGGCGATTGCTTCTTGTAGCGAGCGGAATTTGCGGCAATTGGACAATTAGTAATTTCCTAGTTCAAGCCCCTTCCTTCGCAGTGGTAAATTTCCTGTAGCAACGCAAGTCCAATATACAAAAGTACAGTTGTTATCAAATATTTTCGATCCTAAATATGTATGGGCTTGGCCGCCCTTATATTATCGGCGTAGCTCCACGATTGAGCCTCTGCACTGCATCGGGAATTTACGCTACGTTCACCACATCTTCGGATAGTAGCTCCGAAGATCTGATGCCTTGTTTAACGCTTACTATTATTAGTTTCACTGCTTGCCTACCACAAAGCCGTATGTGGAAACCCTAAATAATTGCATTATGGGCGAGCGGTCCACAGTTGGCATATGGCCCACAAGACACTTTTCCGATTCCAGCAATTGAAAAAATTGCACTACGGTTGAGAGCGTGCGAGATTGCAGGTACATACATAGGGGATACTACATGAAGTCGACTTGACCTTGAGAACCAAGATGAAGAGTATTGATGGATAGCTTGATGTAATTCAAACATTCATGTGTTGTCGAGTTGTCATTTCCGTGTATGGCCTTGCGGTAATTATATTTTATAAGCGGTATTGTGCTTGATGCAAGCAAATACTTTATGACACCTGGAACAAGAGCCGCGACGGGAAACTTTGATTGTGTGGCGAAGCTACACTTTTACCGCAGGGCGACCATAGCTGCGTGAAACAGACAAAGTTTTCCGACACACATAAATAGCACTTGTACAAGAACTGGCAATGGTGTTCAGTAGAGACTAAGGGCCTGACCTCGTCCATAGCTACCCTCTATGGCCAACTGCCACACCATTCCTTATCCTTATCTTTCTCATAGCTTATTGCTGATGCCGTTTATTTACGAGGGTGCGTAAACTATTACTACAAACTATCTAAGGCGGGAAATAGGTCGTAATTCTGGCTATCGCTAAAGGCAAAAAGAGATGACATGTTCTGAGCCCCCTTTTTCCCCCCTCGCGCTGCTGTGGTAATAAATCTATTGTAAGCAAACACACCTCATCCCATTTGAACGAGTTCTGGGTTGAATCTGAGTCACCTGATCCACTATAACTGTCAAGATAATCAAAATACTTCAAAACGCTAAAAACCCTTACCTAAATTACGTCTGCCAAGACTTTTTTGCAAGAAAATAGATCAAATCACATAAGCGGTATTGTAATTTGTCTGCGAGCGAGGAGTTTGTGCTCAGCCTGCATCAGTTAGTAAATGCGAATCTTATTGCCTCCTTAGGAAGGAGCAGCGCTTGAGGTACATAGTCACGGGTCGCACTAAATAAGGCTCGTAAAAAAATTTAATCAAGGAAACAAGGCAACTTTTGTTAAAAAGTACTAGTGATGAAGTTACGATTCGCATGTGTACAGATTAACCCCATACTTGGGCAAGTGGAGAAAAATATCGGCAAGGTGCGGACTTTGCTATCCAAAATATCCGGACCCATCGATGTGGTTATACTTCCCGAACTAGCAATTACTGGGTACAACTTCCAGTCTCGAAAAGCCATCGAGCCATATCTTGAAACCAAAGAAGCAAGTAGATCAATTGATCTAGCCAGCGAAATTTCAAAACAGAAATCATGCTTTACCGTTATAGGCTACCCTGAATTGGACAAAAATACTATATACAATCTGGCAGTGTTAGTTGGACCGCATGGTAAGGTTTTGCACCATTATCGAAAAACTTTTTTGTACGAGGCTGACGAAGCGTGGGGTTGTAGTGAAAACCCCGAGAAGAATTTCCCAGCCTTCGACCTCATTCTAGACAAAAACTACTATAACAGTCCCAATACCAAAGTTGAGTCGTATCCAAGTGTACGAACTAACATAGGGATCTGCATGGATTTAAACCCTTTCAAATTCAAAGCCGCATTCAACGAATTTGAATTTTCGTTGAGCTGCTTCCAACAGCAAGTCCGCTTGATATTGTGTCCCATGGCGTGGTTATCTCCGCACTCGCCTTCAATTGCAGACAAATTGAATAACCAAGAAAAAATCAACAGGGGAAGGACATTTGCTGAAAGATATTTTTCTGGCGATTCGACATACTGCATCAATGACGAAAAATCGGACCATCCTCCGACCTCATCGATTTCGCAGACCCCTCATTTCATTCCAAGAGTTCCTGATCTAAGCACGGTGAACTACTGGATCTTGAGGTTCTTCCCATTTCTCAAACATCCTAACTCGCTCCCCAAGGATTATGAGAAAGTCACGCTTGTAACCTGTAATAGAGTAGGCGTAGAGAGTGATGTGCTTTACGGAGGATCTTCATCGATAACCCAGTTTACTTCCAATGCGGAAACATCGAACGAGATCGACCTCACCAATCCGAGTGTCGAGGTTGTAGGTTCTTTGGGTCAAGGGGAAGAAGGTGTATTGGTGCGAGAAGTAGATGTAGAAGTTAATTATGTATCTGCGACTTAAGGTCGAATTGCATATAGCCCTGATATATATTTTTTTTTTTTGCCAAGGTTAGCACGGCGTTCGGCGCTCGCAATGCGAAATCGGGTTAGAAGAGCAATTGGCCGATTGTTTGTAACAACTGAAATCCCCACCCTTAACACCCAAGAAAAACCCATACACAGAGGCTGTGCCCCACTTCGTGCCTGCTCGCGGTGTTTCAATGTTAGCGCGACTCAATTACGTAGAATAGTAGAATATTAGTAAAACTTTTGGGTGGCAGTGTATTGTTCTCCGATTAGGATATCGGCTACGGATCTTCGGCCAAGCCACTAATGAAGGCCCAGCCTATTTCCGTTGATAGACTGTGGCCACCCATTATCTGGAATATGAATCTGTAATATTATACATTGGAGCCGTTGCCCGCACTATGCCCGCACTGGCCCCCACGATTCCGTTTGCTATCTGTTTGTTTTTTTTCATCTCAGTTCTACTCTTGATTGCATATGCCAAGAATTGTGGCCGTTCGTTAACTCGCACGATCATTATATAAGTTAGCGATACATCAACTTTTTTATAACCACACAAGTTGCTAACTATACATCATTGCATTAATTTGGCTCTTGTCCAAGAAAATTTTTCAGCATAAACATATCCCTAATCCTCCTTTGAAGTGGCTAGATGATTCTTTCGCCAACACAACCATGATAAGAAGCGTAAAACTACCACGAAGGTTACTCTGGAAGGCCGTACTCTTGGTAACTGTATCCATAGTCATTGTCATCTCTACATTGCGCCAGCACATTAATCGGGAATCATTTCAAAAAACCTTGTACGATATTTTCACCCATGCCATTGGACCCCAGCACTTCGATCTCGATCATAATGCCAAATTCAACCAACGATTAGATGCGATGTTTAATGAAAAAATCGAGAACGACTGGACAAACGAGTTCTGGGACTTCTACGAATCCCCCGACGAACACTTGAATGTTTCCATACCGTCATATTATTCAAAAGAGACGGAGAAACCGGTGTTGCAGCCTTTCGACCCAAGGTTCACCATCGCCGTCTACCTCAACTATTTGCAACAAAACCCAAGTCACGTACCATTCCACTGGATGGATTGGGTCGACTTATCCAAACTTGATAGATTTATATTTGCATCCAAAGACACCATGGCTGACCCATGTACTGCATTATTTGATATAAGCCAGAACGCAGATCTTATTCTGGGCTCTACCATCCGGTCAATTCAAGAATACTGCATCAACGATCCGAAATTCGAGCTCGGCTTCAAGATCACTGGCCCCTCTGGTCAACAAACTGATGCCAACCATGAGTTGTTGGGCAAATCATTTTTGTACTCCCTGGCCCCTTCGCCCTTAAAGTTGGTATTTATGAGCAACGACGAAAATTCGTACCAGGTGCATGTTCAACATCCAAACGAAAACTCTCTAGACAATAGTTTGTTGCGCAACAACTTGATCGAAAAGTTAGTCGAAGAGGGCTCGCTCGATCCTTCGGTCGCACTCAATGTCAAAGGACAGTTTCTCAGCTTACAGTCTTTGCGGAAACCACCGACCGTCTTCTCTGCATTAACCAATCACACTATAGTTATAGACGAAAAGTCCTTTGATGTAAACCCCCACGAGGTTATTCATGAGCTCGAGAATCAAGCGTCTCGTTCGCCATTGGAGCAATCGTATCTTGAATCGCTTCAGTACTCTGTAGCAGAAAACGATCCACCCAAATTCTTCTACGAAGCAAAGTTGCTTACTCTGGCCCCAAAGAACTGGCAGGGAGAACACTACGACTGGAGGTTTTTCAATGGCATCAGTGTGGGTGAGGAACTGCACTCCATTACCTTGCACAGATTGCTAAAAAACTACGTGAATTTCGCCAGAACCCATGGCTTGGTCACTTGGATTGCCCATGGCTCTCTTTTGTCGTGGTACTGGAACGGTATAGCATTCCCTTGGGATAACGATATAGACGTACAAATGCCTGTAGGCGACTTGCACAAACTAGCACAGCATTTCAACCAGTCGCTCGTCATCGAAGCACCCGTAACCAGTGCCGAAGACAACTTGAAGTTCGATGGTTTGGGCCGTTATTTCATTGACGTGGGCTCCTCGATCACCCACCGTACCAAAGGCAACGGAAACAACAACATCGATGCCAGATTCATTGACGTGGACACAGGGCTTTACATCGATATCACTGGTTTGGCTGTCACCGAAAGCCCCGTTCCAGCACGACTCGAACCGTTATTGGACCCCGCAAACAAGATCACAACAAACAAAGACATTAAAGCTTATAATTGTCGCAACTTGCATTACAACACATACGATGAGTTATCGCCATTAGTTCAAACAGTAGTGGAAAATCAACTCAGCTACATTCCAAGCAACTTCGTTAAGTCACTTCAAGCAGAATATACAGATCGGGCGTTCACCAATACTAATCATAGAGATCATTTCTACATCCAAAACTTAAGGTTGTGGATAACTACGCAGGACATTTTAGACTACCTCGCACAGCCGCAACTTTGGATCGATGTGCACAACTCGTCATTAAACAATCCAGAAAATGAGAATGCTCCTGACCAAGCGAGAAGTGGCGAGATCATAAAGAAAGATGTAGGAGAGCTTGAAAAGTATCAGATCAACAGACTACAAGTCGAGGACTTACTAAATTTTCTACAAAACAATGGGTACTTGAAGGAGTACATCAAAACCAGAGCATTCACTGCATTCCATCAGCACGAAATGACTTTACTTTTAAGTCCAAGCGACACTATCAAACAACATGAAAAGCACATCAAAAGTTACCATACAGGAACCGGACTCCGTCCCGATCATTTTATAGATACAGTCATGAAGAACAAGGACGCAATGGATTTTGAGAATCGGGTAGATAAAGTGCTAAAGTTATCGGATGCTTATAATTCATAGGATAATAGAAAAAAATAATATTTTTTGATTATGTAACGTAGAAAAAGAAATGTTTCCGATCGCAAAAAAATAGTTTACAAGATAATTCTCGTCATAGCTTGGTTTAATGCCCACTTGAGTTTCGGAGCAATTGCTTGAGGTTCGTTTCCTGTCTATTGACAATATCTCGTGTGCCCAGCTAGACGATATGCCGATTTTTTCATTCCACAGCTTGGCCTGCATTAGAAAATAATAGACGCGAATTTATACCAATTGGGACATGTTGCATCACGTGGTGCGCATGACCCCAACCGTGTCGAAGACTTGCAACCGTGTCTGACTCCACACGTGCGGGTGCTGAGCCTTCACGGTCCCATAGTTTAGCTAGGCGCAGCGGGGCGGGTCCCATCGTAATTTTTTAAATACGTTCGTGCTGATCTTTCGAACAATCGCATCGAGGCAAACTGAAATCAAGGCGGTGGCTGCTCAAACTAGACGATAAGCTTTTACCATAGCAAGAGTGACCATGTTCATCTTTGCTAGTTCTGCATCATGACAGACTCAAGTAGTTATTCACGTGACCCACGTAACCCTGCATTTTTTTTTTGTACAGATATTTTTGTTCCCATCGGTTAATTATTTACATAATTTCATACTACATGTGCAGATAAGCCAAAATCTAAATTAAACTCTGACACCCATCGATTTGCACCGGTTGGGCAACAAAAAGACCTGAAACTGTTTTATTGATAAGCCCCTTCAAATAGTTCACCCGTCAACAGCATCATTGAGATCATGAGCGATGAATCAAAACTTGCCTTTAAACGCGCCTCGACAGTTATCGGTCTTTATACGAAAATTATTGCTGGCCGGATTTTACGGCTTTTGGTCCTAGTTAATTGATCTCCTAAATTTTCCTCGTAGTGCTATCTTTAGCTTGCTGGTGACACCTTCTAACTAACGCGCGAGGCGATTTTTATTCATCTTTTCTAATATTGGCATAAAAATGTATTTTTAGGGATGCGGCATTCCTAACCATTGCATAAAACATGCTCGGACACGTGATTTGCCGAGTCCAATGTTACGGTTTTTGGGTACTGTGAGCCCTCGTGATCGTGATTAATGTGGCGTAGTGGGGCAGTTTTTCCATTAAGCGACTGATTATGTGGTGCCTTGTCCCCTCGGGTCACCCCCACGAACACAAAAGAAATTCCGTCTACTCGCAAGTCACGACCCTCTGCAGTATTGGTTTCTTTTCTGGCAATCATAACACAGACCCAATACGGAAAGTAGTAGAAAACTTTTCAGGTAAGTGCCCCCTCACTTGACTAGGCGGGTCCCACTCGCGCCGAGCCAAAGTAATTCATATATATATCGCCAAATCCATCTCCGAAATTTAGAATTTTTGTTTTCTTACCTCACCAGAATATCAATAACCAAAATGCAATTCTCCCAAATCGCTATTGCTTTAACTGCTGTCACCGTTGTCTCCGCTGCCAACGCCTCCAACCACTCTGGTAACGGTTCCAAGAACGGTTCCAACCACTCCTCCAGCAGTCACGGTGCCGCCGCTGTCTCCAACGTTAACATGGTTGGTGCTGCCGCTGCCGCTGCTGCCGGTGTCGCTTTATTATTCTAAGCACTTAAGATTCAAAAGACTAGTATAGCCATGCTATCTAGTCAGAAGTCTAATACCAGAGTATGGTCTTTTTCTGTTGCTTGAGACTTAATAATAATAATTCCCTCATCGAAACCTGATAGAATAACTGGTTAGCTTATTGTATAATTAATAATATGTGAATTTAATGTACCACATGGTACAAAAAATTTAATAAAAAAAATCATGTAGAAACCAGAGAGAGTCATTTATGACTTGACTACGTATTGTTTGGATGATCGAGTGTTCGATGTGACCTTACGAAGTGGCTTAAGACAGTCACCAACTCGGAGCTTTAGGGGCGATCGTTTAAACCTTTTACAAAAAATTGGGTGAGTAATTTTTTTTGTTTCACATCCGGAGCGCCCCGAGCCAAATGGTTAACTGGCGCACGGTCAGCCAAATGCTACGCTCAGTTTGCCGACCGTGCCGACTCGTTTAAAAGCGTCAAACAGTTGATTTGGCATTTTACATAGTTGTTTGCTTACGTTTTCTACTTACTACCAAGTGTGGTTGATTCGTTGTTGTCTTGCCCCAAAACGCCTTGGTTTAAGCTTTTTATTGTCTCTAGCTGAAATTTAGCCTACCACGAGATAATTCTTTTTTTAGCCTCAGTCGAGGCGGTCTGTGAAGATTGTCTCGATAACGTGTTTTCCTAGCCTTTGGTTGTACCCCCGGGTCCAGAGAGTCAACAAGGGTGGTTTACCGGAATCGCGTCTTGCATGTGCAGCTGGAACTGTCACCAGCTTATCGTATCAATTTTACAACTATGCGCTCTCTAATTACTTATTCCAGTTATGATTTCAATATCGCGTTTCTCGATCGAGCTTTTTCGTACAATCAGTCATCGCATCTCTTGTTTTTACTGCGGACTTGTTCCAAGCCCCGTTTCTTGTTGCAATATTGGTCTTGCGCCCCCGAAACGGTAAAAGTCCCTTCTGGTTTTCAAGCCCCAGTGAGGAAAGGAAAAAGGAATCAAAAAAGGAAGAAAAAAAAGAAAACCCACGCCGAGAGTCGAACTCGGAATCTTTTGATTAGAAGTCAAACGCGTTAACCATTACGCTACGCAGGCTTGTTATATCATCTAATGGCATCGCAGACAATATAAGGTAATAGCTGAAGTTTGTAGGCCATAAAGAGGAATTAGCTAGAGCTATATGTATGGTCTCTTCAAGGTGGTACATCATACTTATTAGACAAGATGTGAGTAGTGATTCAAAAGGTTTTATTTCAAATTTAGTTTCTCTTCCCTAATACACAGAATATTTTTATAGAAATTTGCAACTTTCTACAAAAAAATACCTTTCAGTTTGGGAGTTTGATTCAGGTAAACAAATCTGATTAATATTCTGCTTTGATATTGTTGAAACATGTTCAGCACACACTCCTAATTGTCAATATGGTCAGTGGACGTAAAGGTTACTACTGCCTGACTTGATGAGTTCTCAAAAATATAGACCACGGTTCTGATACTATCACGTGCTCTCCCTGGAACCTGCTTTAAAAAACCCCACAAATCGGCAAACTTGATGAAACAGCAGCCCAAGATGTCGGACGAAGAGAAGGGGAAGAAGAGAACCAACAAGTCTTCAGGACTCACCGAAGAGCAGAAAAAGGTAAGCATCATGCTATGGTTTGCTCGGAGGCAATTTTACTAACTTCATAGGCACATCACATAGCATCAGAACAGAAAAGAAGGGAGAACATTCGGTCGGAATTTGACAAAATTGTTTCGTTGACACCCACTCTTTCCGAGCTGGAAAATAGATCAGAATTGAACATTTTGACCAAAAGTGCTGATTTTATAGATTATTTAAAGGATGAAAACCGCAAGTTGCTTGATTTATTAAGAGCAAATAATATTGAGTTGCCTCAAAACTTGCAGGACTTGACTTATCATGGACCTACGAGTGACGGTAGTGATGTCACGAAATGATTTGAATGAAAAGTATTTACTTCTTGCTGTTATTAATAATTAAATATATACTTGTTATTATTAAATGTAGTTTACTCTGATTCCGTTTTGAGTATGATTGCATAATCGTATTTCGTTCCTTTGTAATTGAAGCAATTGAGCACTGGTAAATGCTCAAACTTGGCCTGCACAGCTACTTTTTGAACAGAGCTCGAGGATGCAATTATTTGAAGGTGGTTTTGGCTATCATTGGTGTCAACTAACTGAGATACCTTCTGAGCATCGTTAGTAAAGAGAGTGGTAATCTCGAGAGAACCCTTGCCAATTTGAATCGAATTTTGACTTTCAAAGCCCAGCATAAGTTTCTGCATCGCTGATTCATCTTTGGATTCCTCTTCGTCGTCACTATCGTCATACATTCCAACAATGTTCTCATAGCTTACACCACTCCACTCAATGTCGGCCTGTTTAGGCATTTCAGATACTTGAGCTATCACCAACAGTTTGAGTGCTGAAGATGAATTCTCAATATCCAGAACAAAGTGGCTCCATGTATCAGTAGCTACCTGCACATCGCCAGAATGTTTTATGAAGCATACCACCAGCCCAAGATGGTTGACGTTGACAATAGATTTCACACGATGCAAATGTTGTAATGAAAGCACTGAGTTGAACCGAATATTCTCTTTTGAAAGTTCCATGGAGCTAGGTACCAACGGAATTTGACCTGACAAAGTAGCCAATTTGTAGGTTGGTGTCTGTTCGACTATACTTTGAGAATATGGCCCGATGTTCTGAGGAGCCCAGTACGATCTGGAACGAATGTGAACTCCTGATTTGGCCAAGCTCTGGTGTTTGAGTGCTATACACGAGAGCTGGATGCTGTTGGCTATTCCTGTTTGAACACATACTCGGGAAGGAGGCAAGTACAATCCAGTGAACTGCTCGGAGTATACTTGATTTATTTTGGCAAAGTCATCCATATTGGCGAGCAAGAGGGTTATATGTTGGATGTTATTGAACGACAACGGGCCTAAATGTGACCGTAACTGATCAAATATATCGGCCGCTTGTTCCTGAAGCAGATCCTTTGAACTTGTCAAATTGGATATATATAGCTTTGTTGGGGTGCTAATGACAGTTGGTTGGACTAAAGTTGGTTTATCTGAAGTGAGAACATCCGGGGCCACACTCTTTTCTTCCAATGAATCGTATAGTTCTTGGAACTGCTCTTCTAATAATGGAGGCACTTCTAATTCCACCTCAGCAGGAGTTTTATCTACTAATTGTACCTTCAACTTCAAATAGGCAACATCGTCATTAGAGTGCTCTACGACTTCTTGATCTACAATTTCAAGTTTACGCTTGAAAAATGGCGAGTCCAAAACCACCGTCTCAAACTCGCCACCTTCTCCGCAAATGTGAACGTCATACATGTTGTTAAGCTTTACCAATATGGGAAACATCTGCGTAATAGACTTACCGAGATGACGGGCCTCCAAACCAATGGCTGCAACTTTTATGATTCTGGCATCAAGTTGACTGGCACACATCTCCTGCATCAAATCATACTGATTTCTTTGCCACAAGTACGTCAAGGATGTCAATTGAAGTCTGTCACATACGTTTTCCACTCTTGTTCTCTGGTAATGCGATAAAATAGCGCCGCAACTGACACCCTCCACGTCTGGATGTCGCGCTTTGATATCTGAAAGTAATTTGTACAAATCTTCGATCTCGTCATTCGCAGTGATTTCATACTCCAAATTTTGATTAGATGATTTACCCCGAATGACTTGCCTGTAGAGTGGCACATCTAGACACTTGCCATAGAAATCGATAATGTCATGGCCCACAGTTTGGAACATAAACGAGTCAATCTCATCTTTGTTGGTTTCTGGGTACAAGTTACCCAACGCTATCAACTCATGGCCCTGGTTCAAGCAATGATGGGCATTAAAGAACGAGTCTTTGCCTCCCGATATCAATGCAACGAACTTCATTAGTGGTACGCTGCTGCAAATAAACTGCAAAATCTAATCAGAACCCGCACAGTGCTGGAGCCGTCACAGAGCATGCTCACAGGTACGCACTTCACAGTAACACCTGGAACGATGAGCAGAGTGCGAAAAATTTCACTCTCGACCAAATTTTGCATTCGCTCAGTGCGAATATTTAAAAAGATTTTGAAGAATTAATTTTTAGTTCCTCTTATTCTTTAGTTCAAGAAAGTCAATATGCCTCGTATGTACTTGATACCATACTAACTTATCAGCAATAGCTTCTTATACAGCTGCAATGTATGCTTCGCATATACCAGCTGTGAGGTTCGGGGCCTCTCTTTGAGCATTCAAAGCATTTTTTACCATTGTAACTGAATCCCGACACTTCAGTTACAAGCTTTGCCAGTCAAGCGGAGTTATCTTTCTTCGCAAGAAACATTTCGTGCAAGAGAGGTATCTCACTTGTGGTACAAGTTCTAAAAATATGTAAACGTAAGAAGGAACCATTGTTGTTAAGAAATCTATGAATGAATTCTAACATTATTAGGTGCTCCAAGAAGTTACTCCAAGACTTACTCCGTCCCAAAGACCCCATACGATTCTGCTCGTTTAGATGCTGAATTGAAGTTGGCTGGTGAATACGGTTTGAAGAACAAGAGAGAAATCTACAGATTAGGTTTCCAATTGTCCAAGATCAGAAGAGCTGCTCGTGACTTGTTAACCAGAGACGAAAAGGACCCAAAGAGATTGTTCGAAGGTAATGCTTTGATCAGAAGATTAGTGAGAGTTGGTGTCTTGTCTGAAGACAAGATGAAGTTGGATTACGTCTTGGCTTTGAGAATCGAAGATTTCTTGGAAAGAAGATTACAAACCCAAGTTTTCAAGCTCGGTTTGGCCAGATCTATCCACCACGCTAGAGTCTTGATCACCCAAAGACACATCGCTGTTGGTAAGCAAATTGTCAACATCCCATCTTTCACTGTCAGATTGGACTCCCAAAAGCACATTGACTTCTCCTCTAAGTCTCCATACGGTGGAGGAAGACCAGGTAGAGTTAAGAGAAGAAAGCAAAACAAGGCCAGTGAAGAAGGTGCTGAAGACGAAGAGTAAATTATTTAATTAAGTATTCTTGTATTTACATGCCTGTTTTACAATAAAATTGGTTAACTTTCCATTTTAGTTCTTATGTAGTTTAATGATAATAAATAATAGTGTTGAAAAATGACTGGTAAAGATCCATTTCAAATAAGGCATGTAAAGCAAGACGATCAGATATATGTACTATTAACGGCGTCTACAATCAAGACTTTTCATCTATCCAAAATGTGTAAATGGATAGATAAGTGCAGAATGAGCTTTATGTAGAATAGAGTGTGTAGGACAGAGATGGGTGTGGGACCGAATAGTTGGACCTCCCTATTGCTATATCGTAACATAAACCATATTTAAGTAGTTACAATTGTTGTTACCCTGAAGTGATTCAAGTAAGTGATACAGTTAGTAGAACTCTCTATAGACTTTGATTAATAGAGCCTATTTGCAGCTAATGAAGATATATGCCCATATCACGCGACTGATTTGTAGGCATTAGGGCTCAAGCCCTGGTAGTGTGCGCGACGTAAATGAAAATTTTCGAACCATGCTGCCCCAGGCGGAGGAATTCTCAAATTACGTAGAAAATTTGTGTTAAGAGAATCCTCTTTTGAATAGTTCACCAAAATCAATACAAAATGGGTAAATCGTATGTGCAGCAGAAGATAGGGAGACAAGTGGAATAGACTACGAAGTGATATTGAACAGAAGATGTAATCGAAATGTACAACTATGTTGTTGTGCTGAAAATTTTCAACATGAAAAATTGGACCGATTGAAAAACAGCCGTAACTGACTAAAGTGGACGTAAAGATCAAGGGACACAATAAAGAAGCAATAGTTGGGATCTAGTGAATTTCCAGTCTAGTGACTTTCCAGTGGCATTCATCTAAGTTTATTAGTCATTTTACAGTCATTTCATTACTCTTGACACTAGTAAAGGTTTGATCAAATACTAACAAAAATAGTCGTGGTTACAGATCCGGTACTCGTTACGCTTTCCAACGTGACTTCAAGAAGCATGGTGTCATTCCATTGTCTACTTACATGAAGACCTACAGAGTCGGTGATATCGTTGATATCAAGGCCAACTCTGCTATCCAAAAGGGTATGCCACACAAATACTACCACGGTAAGACCGGTATCGTTTACAACGTTACCAAGACCTCCGTTGGTGTTATTATCAACAAGGTTGTCGGATCCAGATACATCGAAAAGAGAGTCAACTTGAGAGTCGAACACGTTAAGCACTCTGCTTGTCGTCAAGAATTCTTGAACAGAGTCAAGACCAACGCTGCTTTAAAGAGAGAAGCTAACGCTAAGGGTGAATCTGTTTTGTTGAAGAGACAACCAGCTAAGCCAAGAGGACACAGAGTTGTTTCCACCGAAGGTAACATTCCTCAAACCTTGGCTCCAGTTCCTTATGAAACTTTCATTTAAATGTATTTGTATGAATGTTTCAGCAAAGTCGGTGAGGATTGCAAGATTTTTCAACTTCTTTGTATTATAAAGTATATACTAATGCAACTAAAAGTAACATAATCTATTGTAGAATAAAACCTTAATCCAAGGATTGAAGCTCCAGGCTTCGTATGTATAACGATTTGAGTGGATAAAAACTTCGGTCGTGGCGGGATTGGGCAGACGTAGTGTGGTCTAGATTAAAATAAATTTCTAGTGCTAAATTCTCATTTCTCACTTCATATGCGCAGCGCAGTGAATGCAAACTCGATGTAGTGCTCTCTAGGCTATTAAATTTGTTGCTTTGCAAGGTAGGGCAAAAATTCACACATAAAACCGGCACCATATAGGTGCAGTTCCGAATGAATGGCAGTGTCTAGTTAATTATGTAGTAGGTAGACTTGGATGCAAAACCATGAGCGACGCACGTGACCTGGTCCCTTTAAGTTAACAGACATCCACTTTTGTATGGTAACACTTCAGCACAACCATGGCAGAGACTAGCGACGAGCATCCAGTTCAGTCCAATGGATCGAGCAAGGAATTACAGGGGTCTAACCAGGGATCTGTTTTTACCAATGCATTACAAACCTGGACGGAGATCGACCTTCCAACATTACAACGAAAGCTTGACGATCAAGGATTGGAGTTGAAGGATGAACAGAAAGAATCGCTCTTAAGTAGAAAAAATTTGGCGTCAAAGACCAAAGAATTCAAAAAACTTGAAGATAAGGATAAGTTGGAACAATTTAAAGGATTGCTTAAGTTGTACCAGAATGAAATCGATACCCTTACCAACAAAAAGAAGACGGTAGAGAATTACTTCTTTGGATTGTACAGAGTATTAGCAGAAGCACCCGATCCAAGACCTCTACTTGAGATATCTTTAGACTCGGTTGCAGAATCCACTGAGGCACAAAGCCTCCGTCGAGAGATCAACACTTTGCAAGAAGAATTAGCCAAGAAAGCGGATTACGAGCAGCTTAAACAAAGACTTTTACGTAATGAGCAAAAATCAGCTGAATTGTTGAGTTTAAAGCTCCAATCAAAAGAAGACGAGTTCAAGTCTATAATTGATGAAAAACAAAGCAACTGGGAGAAGAAAGAGAAACAACTAGAGGCCCAAATCAAGGACGCCCAAAAGAAGATTCAGGAATTAAGAACTTCTCAAGAGGTGACAGAGCTTCAATTGAACAATAACAGAAAGCCCGCTGACGAAATATCTATATCTGCAGCCTCGATCTCGGCAGAATTGGAAATTGTATCGCGAGATGCAGAATCATCCAAGAAACGTATATTTGAGTTGGAAAAGCGTAATGAAGACTTGAGACGTGAATTGGCAGTTTCCAAGAGTGATATGGGCACTCAAAGCATAGAGGAAAAGTACACCAAGCAAATATCCGAGTTGGAAGGTGAGAATGCCATCATAGTAGCCAATCTTAACCAGACCAGAAAAAAGTTGGAGGACCTAACCAAGGAAAAGAACAATAGAACAGATACATTCAACAGGGAAATTCAACAGCTCAGCACTGAGATCAAGAATTTAAAAGCTAGGTTGGAGAAAACTGACGACTATGACGAAATCAAGCACGAATTGACATTATTGAGACAGATTGAGCTCGGACATGAAATTGAAGAAAGCGACGATGAAAAGAAGGAAGGAGAAGATCAAGATGAGAGTGGTGACTCTAAGAAATCTGGTCATCTTGATACCATTCTCATACGTAGAAACAAAGCATTAACACAGGAAGTGGCCAGCTACCGTCTGAAATTCGAGGACTTGACAAACAAGATCACGGAGTTGGAAACCGGATTGAAACAAACCAGAGACGACAATATCAAGTTGCAGCAGCTCAATCAAAAACTCGAAAATGACTTGGCCGACTTCCAGGAGGTTAATAATAGTGGAAAGTTCAATGACAACGCCAGTTTGATTTCAGGCATGAGCAGAACGACTCGAGGACCTGGACCTGGAAGCATTGTAGGAGGTAACAAGTCTGGGTTGCTTGGAGGAATACAGGAAGAAAGCACCATTTTGCCCATCATCACCAAACAAAGAGATCGGTTCAGAGATAGAAACAACGAATTGGAAGACGAGCTTCGTAAGCAATTCAACATCACCAACGACTTAAAGCGCCAAATGAACAGCTTGAAAAAGGATAACGAAGAATTATACGAGAGAACGCGATACTTGGCCTCGTTCAAATCCTCCGAGTCGAATACCCAAAGCATAGGCTCGAGAAGCAACCGCAAACTCCAGCCCAAATCCAACGTGGATCTCGAAAGCAACCCGTACCAACATCAATACGAATCACAGTTGCATCCTATTGAGCAATTCCGGATCAGAGAACAGGAACGGATCAGTTCCAAGCTTTCACCGATTGAGAGGTTATTCATTTCGATGACGAGAGCCATTTTGGCCACCAGAACTACAAGAATGCTCTTCATGGTCTACTGCGTGGGACTTCATTGCACGGTGATGTTCATCACCATCTATGCCATGGGACTCAACACCACCCTAATCCCTGAAGTGGGCCTCAGCACTAGCACAGGAGGTTACGCCAGTGGCCAGGTCGGGTCACCTGACACACATATCCCCGACATATAATCTGTTTATAGCTTCGCCGTACCCCTGCGTCATGTGACCAGCAATGAATGACTACAAATGTATGGCGAAGTTGCCACCACTTTAGCCTACTATAAAAGCTAACCCATGGGCCGTATACTTCTTTGCTCAATTCTAGTTATATTAGTATTACTTTATTACAAAACCCAAACTCCAATGTCAGAAGACCGCAAATTGACCCAAGAAGAACAAGACAAGTTCAATTTCGACCCCAACAACTTGATTGTAAATATCGGTGGTAAGCAAGTTCCTTTCAACTCGATCAACAAGCCCCACCATGCGGTAATTGATCCTGCGCACCATAAGCCGCAAGTGAATGCCGAATCTTTTCCTGACGTCGAGCCTGAGGCCAAGGAGAGAGAAGCCAAGATCGCAGCTGAGAGAGGTGCTCAAAAATAACACAACTATAGTATAGTCTGGTACTAATACATACGTATTTAAAATATATGATCTATGAATTTTTCAAATAGTATCTGGGGAACAGTAGTAGCAATGCGGTTTAAATGCGGCAATCTCAAACAGCAAGTCGCAAATAACTACAATGAGTTGTAACCCTCGGGTGGTTCGCCACCATGGGAATATGTAGTCCCCCAATAGACCCATGGTTCTTCTGGTCTCCTTATAGGGTTCCAGAACCCTTAGCGTAATAGTTTAGAGGAGCCGCGCCGCGTCTGCATTTGGCTCTATCGCAGTCTCGCAGTTTAGCAGTCTCTATCGCACCTGTTTCAACGCGCACCGAGCTTAATTGCAGCAGTTAGTAGTTGAGCAACTAGTTGAGCAAGAAGCCTGAGGAATCAGCATCACTAATGTCACCAGTAGGACATATACGCTGATCTCTTTATTTCATCTCTAAACCCCTGGTGTCGAATATGTCTAGTCCTCCGCCAGTAGTGCCGGTATCAGATCCCTCATTACATAATCTAATGTCTAGTGAGACGTGAAGGCCCCTATTGAGCACCAAGTAAAGACATCAATGGCCGGTCTACCAAAAAGATTTGTACGCCTGTTGACGTATTTCCTTGGAGTGCTTGGCTTGGTATGCACGTTGCTAATCCTTGCCAACAAAAACAATGTGCTTGTGCTTGACAAGTATCTTCCCAAGACGTTGTTGCCCTATTTCCAACCAGCTTCCGATCTGTTCTTCATAGATATCCACTTTGGAACATGCTACAAAATCAAGGGCGATGATAGCAAGTGTGGACTCCCCAAGCCATCAGCTGGAAAATTGGGCGATCTTTACGAGAATGGCGGCTGGACAAGGCTCGATAAGGATTTGGCATTGGGCAGCTCATGGACCAAGAAACAGTATTTTTCATATAAAACCGTGAATGTTGGTGTTTTGAACGGAAGAATTGTACCACAAGACGGGGAGAAAGAGACTAGAGATGACGACAAGCCGAAACCCGAATATCCCGACGAAGTGATAGTGGATATTGCCATTTCCAATCCTGCCATCGACTCAAAATTTAAGAATAATCACCAGAAGTTGCCCCAGCATGTACTTGACGAGTTCCACAAATCAAGGCCCTTTACTCAAGAAGACCATGATCGTTTGATAGCCGAAAGCAAGGCCAAATCTGGCAACAAGAAGACCAATGCCCTTACTCTAGACAAGGATAAGGCAGCCAGTAAGAAGATCGGCGAGCTCAACAAGCAGATGGAGAAAGAGAAGGAAGCTAAAGAGAAGAATGAAAAGAGAATCACCCATGCTGAAGATAGATATGAGCTCGAAAGAAACCTTTATATCCCAACTGAACAGGAAGTCAAAGAGCATGGATGGGTGGCTAAGTCGCACGGTATATGGGTCAAATATGGTAAGAGCTCTGATAAGCGAGCCATTACCGGAATCGACATTTTGTTTGGAGAAGATGCCGTTGACCCCAGACCCAACTGGAATATCATCAAGCAGGGACCCTTACTCAATACTCTTGCACCTAAGGGCAAAACGCCTTATCTTAGCATCAGAAGAGGACCCAAGGTAGACTACAAGAAGGCATATCCTTCGAGTTTGAAGCTCAAAAATGGTAAGTTCAAGATCCTTCAGGTTGCTGACTTGCATTTCTCTACCGGATACGGTACTTGTCGTGACCCCGTGACGGCGGATCCCAAGAATTGCAAAGCTGATCCCAAGACGTTGAAGTTCATAGAGAAGGTGTTGGATATCGAAAAGCCCGACCTCGTTGTTTTGAGCGGAGACCAAGTATATGGTGCTGAAGCGCCTGATGCTGAGACGGCCCTTTTCAAGGCGTTGAACCCGTACATTCAAAGAAAGATTCCGTATGCGGTGACACTTGGTAATCACGATGACGAAGGTTCCTTAAGCAGAGCCGAATCGATGATGATCTCGTCGTATTTGCCATATTCGTACGCAGCAATGGGCCCTGAGGATGTCGATGGATATGGGAACTATGCTATTAGTGTCGAAGACCCCGACCAATCCAAAGCTTCGGCCATCTCGTTATACTTTTTGGACACCCACCTGTACTCGCAAAACCCCAAAGTTACGCCAGGCTACGATTGGATTAAAGAAAACCAAATCAAGTGGCTAGAACTCGAAGCAGCCAGTCTCGAAAAGGCAAAGAATGCTTACACCAAGAACCACTTGTCGATGGCCTTTTTCCATATACCGTTGCCCGAGTACAGGAACTTCGACAGGCCGTTTGTGGGTCAGAATCCTGAAGGTGTCACTGCTCCTAGATACAATACCGGCGCCCGTCTGATTTTGGGCTCGCTAGGCGTTTCGGTGGTTAGTGTAGGACATGACCATTGCAACGACTACTGCCTCAATGACGTTGTCAACGAAGAGACCAGTAATGAGAACAAGATGTGGTTGTGTTACGGGGGAGGAGTAGGAGAAGGGGGCTATGGAGGCTACGGCGGATTTATCCGTAGACTTCGTACTTTTGAAGTCGATCCTACAACAGGAGACATCTCGAGTTGGAAGAGACTTGAGAATGATCCAGAGAATACGTTTGATTTCCAGAAGTTGGTTGAGGGGGGTAAGGTGAAGGACAAGGAATAAAACCTTGCACACTATCTTTAATATAGAATCACACTAGCGTAAACGTATATAATGAAGTGGAACCAATACATACCAAGAGAGTAGAATAACGAAGAGAATAAATACCAGGAGGAATAATCAGGTGGCTCCAATTGTGTTTCGGAGTGCATTCGCAGTCAGCGACGGCTCATCGATTCCTTGGTTGCTGCTAGTTGTTGCCCACCGCGACATTCCGTAATGATACATCGACATTATTTACCTCAGTAAAAGCGCGAGAGCCTATTCTTTTGTCTACCTAGAGTACTGCACTCGCAGCATTCTCTCGCAAATGTATATTCCTTGCACTGATGCTCATTCGCGTCTGAACTCTAGAAAAACGATGGTACGAAAAGAGTACTGGAACAAACTCCTTATACATAGAGCAAATCCACACTAGACACTTTCATTAAACGAGTCTGTTATGGTGGAAAGTGATGAGATCGAAACTCGAAACCGAGAGCTAAAGCAATGGCTCAGCAAGTCAAACTGTCAGCATCACTACAGCAAGTTCGTGGACCATGGCATTACGTATGATCTACTTGGAGAACTAGACACGGCATCATTGAAGGAAATCGGGATCAACAAGCTTGGCGACCGTCTTCGTTTGGAGTTGGCCATCGGCGAGTTGAAAGCTGAAAGACTCCTGAATGTCATTGATGTCAATGAGCTTTACAAACTCATGAACCTTCAAATCTCGAATCAAGATACCAAATTGTTGAATCGTATGCTCAGGAGTAGCGACACTACACCTACTAGTGAATCAGCCACTTTGACACCTACGGATCTTGCTTTTGCTGCAAGTACGGCCAACCTCGGCCTGGGCCTGCAAACTACACTCACGGGTCAGCCAGCCAAGGACTCCAACAAGAACGTGACGTTTATCTTACAGGATGGATCTACAAAACGGGTCAATGTGACGGGCTGTTTCAATGCCCAGTCCATCAAGAGAAAAGTATTGAAGAAATTGGGTATCAAGCAGCAGGAAGCCTCCTACGATACGTACATCCACTCCACCACCAACAACAACGATGGCGGTGACGGTTCTCTGAGTGGAGTCAACTTGCTATTTGACGTGGAATTGGTCACAATCTGCTTCTCACCAGACCGTTTGGAGAAACATCGTATCATTCTCTGTCCCAAGAACGAATACCCCACTTCGGTGGCCATAGCAGTGTCTCGAAAGATTATGGCCAAGTATGACAGTTTTATGCGCAACCAGTCGAGACACCTCAGCCAAGATAGTTTAAGCCAGTACCACATTCCTGATCCCAAACGCAAGGAAGAGGTGGCTAAGAAGCCAACGCTTCGAAACTTCTTTGGGCAGAGACCCCCTAGTGAGTTAATTTCGTCCAACTTGGCAGAGTATTTCCCTGATACTCGCCAGAAAGATTTGGAGGCAACCGTACGTAATTCTGTCCGGTACAGTGTGCGGTTATCTCGTAGATTCAATCTTCCACCAGGAAAGAACGGCAGCACCAGCTCGTTTGGGGGGCGTGCTTCGATGTTCAGCAATTCAACTGTTGGTCGTACCCCTTCGATCTTATCAGTGGAACTTAGCAGAAGACCCACAATTAGAACTATTGGTGATGTTATGGTCAACAATATCACTGCCATCGACGAAGCAGTGCATGCCGTCGACACCCTGCCACTTTTCAGCAAACCACCGTCGATTCACTCGAATTTGAGTGAAAGGAATAGTGACAATAAGTCGATCCATTCTACACCTTCTACAAAGACACCCAACCCCAGAGTTTCAATAGCGGCCAGTTTCGCCGATCACAGTAGCAGTAACAACAACCGGTACTCTCGAATTGAGTTGTTCAATATCGAATCTGATGACTCCGACGAGGCCGAAGACTTTTTGACGGACTACGTCGACGACGAGGAAGACGACGTCAAGAATGGGCTCGATTCCATCTCAGAAGACGGACCCAAAAACTGGCTTAAGGGTACTAGGATCGGCGCAGGCAGTTTTGGTACTGTCTACCTAGGCATGAATCCTGTCACCGGTGAGTTGATGGCAGTCAAGCAGATTAGTCTACCTGACAAGAACAGTTCCACCGACATTCAGAAGTCAATGTTGGAACAACAGAGAGAAATGACGTTGTTGAAGGAGTTGAACCACGAGAATATCGTGCGATACCTTGGAGCATCTACTGACGAAAACTACCTCAACATCTTCTTGGAGTATGTTCCAGGTGGATCAGTGCAGTCGATGCTTTCGTCGTACGGTCCATTCGAAGAGCCATTGATCAGAAACTTCATTCGTCAAGTGCTTATAGGTCTCAACTATCTTCACGGCGAAGACATTATACATCGTGATATCAAAGGTGCGAATATCTTGATCGATATCAAGGGTACCGTCAAAATTGGGGACTTTGGTATATCCAAAAAGGTCAATAGCATTGACGAGGACGACAACGACAAGAAGATGCGTAGAAGAGCGTCGCTACAGGGATCGGTCTACTGGATGGCTCCCGAGGTCGTCAAACAAACGGCTTACACCAAAAAGGCGGATATTTGGTCTGTGGGCTGTCTTATTGTGGAAATGTTTACAGGAAAACATCCTTTCCCAGAGTTTAGTCAGATGCAAGCCATCTTCAAAATTGGAACCCACATATGTCCCCAAATTCCTGAATGGTGTACGCTTGAAGCCAAAGACTTTTTGGTCAAGACATTTGAGCTTGACTACGAAAAGCGGCCTGACGCCATTGAGCTTCTTTCCAACGCATTCCTCAATCCATTGATTCTCTCAAAGGAATAAGACCATTTGTTAGATATTACTTTTAGATTAAATTACATTTTTAGAACTAAGATCACGTTTAACTACTGCTTACACCTTTGTAGAGTATCACATTTAAACTACTTAGGGTATTTATTTTGAAAATTTGTCCTAAAAATAAAAAAACACTCACGCGTAGTTTTCTAGAAGATAACTTGTAGTTTCAATCATCTCCGTGGTATTCATACATAGGCTCAGGACTGTATGGGGTATGCTAGACAAGAAATTTAAAAGTTACGAGGGATATTTCTACGATTCAGTGTCTAGAGGAGTGGTACCAAATTAGAGATTGAGTGTATCTTCTATACACCCTCTGAAGCCTTGGTTAAGGGTCTACTATCTGATGAAAGTTACTGCTCTAGGGCCAAATACTAGATTGCTAAGTCAACTTGCTCCTATCACGCAAGTACATATCGGCTATTGCTTGAGTGGAGCGGATATATTCAAAGTATGACTACATTGATAAGTTCGATAGGCTAACTGGTAAGCCAGGTTCAAGCCAACTACGGCTTAGCTCAAAACAAGCCATAGCTTAGTTAGACTATTGTCTAGACTTCAGTTCGAGAATTGCGGATTTGTGGATCTGCCTCCATACAACACCGCCATCTTTCCATGCATATGGGGGAAACAGTAATATGCAGAAATGTGACACCGAAGAAATTAATCGAGGGTTCGAAGGATATTTCCCGTAGTGCGTCAGGTATGGTACTAACATAGATATGCGGGCCCCACAGGGTTTACTCTTGATGCATGTTCAACAGTTAGTATGCTCGACAGTTTCTATGTTTATCAGTTACTTGTTCTATTATTTATCGAGGGTTCTTAACCGAGCCGATTAGCTTTATTATCCGTCTTCTATTAGTGCGTATACAATTAACGGATAATGAAGAGGCTCATTACCCCTTACCTCTTGATTTGTACAATTCGATTCGTACAAATGATTCGGTATCGCTGAAAGACTTGTTTAAGACCAACCAATAAGTGGCTCTAAACCTTGTTATTCTAATAAATTAGCTATGTACTTCAATGCTTCAAACTCTGTCCTTCTTAACTCATCACGTTGCCTCATTTCTTTTCAATTTCCCCAACTTTCGCAGCCGTTCATTTGCGCATACCAAAAGTGAAGAAAATTAAAAAGCTGACCACTTCAGTTGACTCATTTACTTTACATTACACTATTCAATTGAAACAGTTCAATGGATATCCCACTAAAGTCCCAGCCGAAAGTATCGACAGTCAATCTTGTGGACGAATCAAAGTTTCTCTTTGAAGATAGTGGACGTTTGGGTAATAGGGGCCGCGAAATCCCGAAGCACGGTTTCAAGGAACCCAATGATAATGGCGATAATCGGACTGGCAACAACTATCGCTTGACGAGAACATACTCAGACTCAGAGAAGAGTAACTTTGACGAGGAAACTGGACACAGACTATACGATGACGGCAAAATTCGCCCCCAACTTTCACGGTCGGGGTCAGAGGCTAATAGCTTCAATAGTAATCGACACCGCCAACAAACTGTTATAGGCATCACCAAAGAAAACACCCCCAAGATATATTCCAGGTCCCACAACGAATACATCGACGGCACCGATGAGTACCTGGCCGGGCTCGAGGACGAGTACATCCCTGGCTTGGACTTTGGAGACTTGATTTATCAATGGAACAGAAACATATCAGACCAAAACTTGAGTACCAGAGGCAAAGAACGCACTCCGCTTACCGCCTCAACCACTTCTACAGCGTCAAATACCCCACTGAGCCGAGACCAGTCGTACTTGGACTTGAAGACGTTGCATGCCAAAGTGGCGCCCCAACCCATCAGACTCAAAGAACAGAGTGCCAGGAACTCGTACACCAAACTCCACGACTTTATGAAGTTGAGAGCTCCTAAGTTACAAGAAGATAAGGATGTCAACACCAGCACTACCACATTGACATCGCCCGAAGCCCAGGCAGAGCGGGCCACCGACCACAAGCACAAGAAACAGAAGCCAGAAGTGGACTATGAGTGGATCATGAGCAATCTTCCGTCGCACTTTGAGGATTTGCCTTATTCCCAGCGTAAAAAGTTGGTGGCTTCGCTTTCAGACTCGGTCGACTACTCCCAGTTTTCGGTATTTGCCAAAAACTACTTGACCGACAAGATGAGTGGTAGCTCGGGAAGAACGCCAAGAAGTGGCGGGATTGGCTCGGACAATGGCAGCTTCATCAGAAGATCAAGAAGAGGCAGTGTCAATACCGTGGCAGGAAGGCTTTTGGCAATGTCATCGTCAGTCGACCTTAAGAAGATGCAGGTCGAGCCCAAAATCAATGTAGATGAAAAAGGGGCTTTTGTTATGGAGCATGAGTTGGGTAAAGTCATAGGCTTTGGTGCTTGGGGAACTATCAGAGAGTGTACTGACAGACACGGCACCATACGAGCCATGAAGATAGTTAAGTCTTGCAGAGACTTCGATACCCGAACTCCATCGCCAACCCGCAGTAGCTCTTCTCCTACAAGGTCACATCTCAATAACGCCAAGCACAACAATCCCAAGGTGTTGGAGGTATTCAAGAAGGAAATTGCCATTTGGAAGCAGTTGCAACACGAGAACATCTTGCCGTTACTCAAGCATTTGGAAACAGAAACAGCCATATTCTGCATCACCAACCGTATTTGGGGTGGCACCCTTTTCGAGCTTGTCTCATCGTGGGGTCTTTTTAACGGTGGCATAATGAATACATCGGGACCACTCGAGTTTCTGATTGAAAGCCAGAGCGACAGGTTGAACCAGGTAATAAAGTACGCCCGTCAAATCGTCAAGGCATTGGCGTACATGCATGAAGAAAAGGGAATAGTCCACGGAGATCTCAAGCTCGAAAACGTGCTAGTAGAGAACCAGGACGATGACTGCAAGATGATCTTGTGTGACTTTGGTATGTCGAGGATATATACTTCGAGAGTCAAGGAAAGACACGAAAGGAACGATAAAGAGTCGCCAAGCTCTACAATCAGAAGCAAGTCATCCACTTCCGATGTCAGAAGACCTTACTATGGTGAAAGCACCAGTTCATGGCATCTTAATCTTGGATTTAACGACGACTCCAAAATCGGCATTTCCAACGTCATAAAATCCCATGGTCCTTCACTACAGTCACTACACCTCACTCCAGTGCAGTCAGAGGCTACGTCGGCGATAGAGGATTTCAAGAGAACCACAAGGAGAAATTCCAGCCAAACGAGAATCGACTCGGAATTGCCCCACTCGCACATTGGTTCGCTTCCCTATGCATCTCCAGAGCTTTTGTCTCCATCTCCACCTCCCTTAGGTCCCCTGGCAGATATCTGGGCCCTAGGTGTGTTGCTATATACAATGTGCGTGGGAAAGTTACCATTTCAGCACCAATATGAACCAAGACTCAGAGCCATTATCACCGCTGCAAAGTATAACAAGAGCGAATTGCGCAAAGCGTGCTTGATGGAATGGATCTACAGTGAAGAGGAAGAAGGCAATCACGAAAGCAATGGCAAAGAACACACGCTTTCGATGGCACAATCGTCTTCGCTAGTCGATCTTACACGGCAGCAAGAGATGGCGGAATTGCACCGTTCGTGGAAGAAATACGTCCAGGAAGCCAAGGATCGGGGTACCAACGACCAACCCGAATTCGAATTCGAACGCTTGTACGATATAATAGTAGGATGCTTGGAGTTGAATATCACCAACCGTTGGGATTTGGGTATGATTGCGGATTCCTTAGAATAATAATATTACGAGTTACGAAATTAATGTAAAGAATTAAGAAATAAATAACAATCTAATTATGCGATACATCCTTCATTTTTAGTTTTTGCTTGATAAATACACTGTCAAAGTGGCGGAGTGGTCGGTTAGACGAGGGGTTTCGGCGTCATCTGTATAAGTATCTCCCCGCAATTTGTGGTGTCAGAATTAACTTTTTGAATCATTCGGAGAGAATTTTTAACTCTCATGTGGGGATTCAGGGGTACACGGAAATTACTTTTCGGGACCATACAACTAGTCACGAGTATCGTATAGCCGCGCCACGTGAAGTGCTACTGGCCCTACAGTCTAATCCAGACAAAAATGTCGGTAGAATCTTTAGCCTCCGAACGGTTTGTTCTGAGGACCTGTGCACATAATATGACGATGTTTTCAATTTTTTTCAAAATAACCAGCGGTGCGCATCTCAGAGGGAAAAACAAATATTAGCGTCAAGAATTTTGCCAAGTATTCGTTAACGTTGAAAGTTATTCCGATGAGATGCGTAACCTGTGTCAATGTTGACAGTTGAATCGGAATGCTGGGCGGGAAGGAGGGGAAGAAAACCTATACAAAGTGGTATCACATCTTGGGTGTCAGTATTAGTAAAGCTGGCTCTTCCCCACCGTGTCTCTTGTCCCCGCAATACCAGGCTTATAACTAGTTCGAGAGCCAGAGACAATTGCTCCGAATCTCCCCGGCTAGAACAGGTAATTTAGCTAATACAAAACATTTGTTTATTGACGTGCCGCACACAACACGTAATGTTACGTTGGGATAAGATTCAGACACTTGCTGAAAATTTCAAGCTTCTCGGACGCACCTGACTCTCTCCGAATGGGATTTCACTGAACATTTCTCATGTACACGAAAATGTGTCATTTTTGATTACAATTACAGAGAGGACAGCGCGACCACGCTGAAAGTAACAAGGAGCTTAAATTTCGGGCTTTATCCCTGGCTGTTCAAAAAGGTTCGGTGTTAATAGTATAAATCTTCTTTTCCCGTAGATGACGTACATCTATACGATTTAAAATTTGTCTGAAAGAGCTTCTATCACACTTACGTAGATGCCCTGGAATATCATCATAGCAATCAAATATTTTCGACGGGCGCAGGGCTCATGACCCCGAGGTTGAAATGATTGTCGGAGCCCATTCTCTTTATCAAGATTTACATAGCAAGAGTAGAGCCTACATATTCCCAAGATATTGGACCAGCGTTCGTAGATGGCAAATCGACTCTTTATGTCGTTCAGCACCAACAGAGAGATGGGTTTCACACTAAGGGTCTATTAAACTGTTGAAATAGAACTTTTAAAATATTTTTTTTTTTGAAGACTCAGAACCAGGGCTGCTTCTAAATGACATCATCCGACTGTTTTTTCGCTTTGAGTCACCACTCGTTAGGGCCTGTTGATCGGACTACCCTACGTGGCGGGGGTCGACAAAAATATACTAACACTATTAGGTTACCGTCTCGGTACTTTCTCAATGCGTGTCTATTCTAGGACAATTCCGCCTTTTCTTTTTTTGCTTTGTACTATGTTATTTTTTTTTTTCCAATAGTTAATATCTTTTTTTTTTTTTCTCTTTTCAATCCCATTAACTCCATCTAGCATTGTGGCAGCCACCATGTTAGGGTACACTATCAATTTTTAAGTATTAAGATACGAGAAAATTATAAATACTTGGAATATTCCGTCCAAGTTCAATGTTAGACAAAAATAGTGCATACCCATAATGATGGATATTTTTTCTAGAACCAGTTGTTGGGGTTTGAGAGGAAGACCTCTCAGATTGACAATCACCATTATTGCAGTCACCGGTTTCTCATTATTCGGATATGATCAAGGTTTAATGTCCGGTATTATTACCGCACCACAATTCAATGGGGATTTCCCTCCTACTAAATCCAAGGGCGCCGACGATCAACATGCTACCGTTATCCAAGGTGCTGTTACCGCCTGTTACGAATTAGGATGTTTCTTTGGTGCCATTGCTGTTTTAGCAGTGGGTGACAAATTCGGTAGAAAACCACCTATTATCGCAGGATCCATTACTATTATTGTCGGTACCGTTATTTCTATTGCAGCCATTCCTTCTAAGTGGGGTTTGGGACAGTTTGTTATTGGTAGAGTTATCACTGGTATAGGTAATGGTTTCAACACCGCCACTATTCCTGTGTGGCAATCTGAATTATCTAGAGCTGAAAACAGAGGTAAGTTGGTTAACTTGGAAGGTTCCGTTGTTGCAGTTGGTACTTTTATTGCCTACTGGATCGATTTCGGATTATCCTACGTTAACACCTCTCTTTCCTGGAGATTGCCAATTGCTCTTCAAATTGTTTTCGCAGCCGTTTTGTTCTTTGGTATCATTCAATTACCAGAATCCCCAAGATGGTTGGTTGCTCACGATAGAAAACCAGAAGCCATGGAGGTTATTGCTAACATGCACGATGTTGATGTCTCTGACGATTCCGTCTATGCCGAAATTACCGTGATTCAAGATGCCGTCAACAGATTTGCCAACAGTCAAGTCGGTGTCAAGGAATTGTTCACCGGAGGTAAGTCTCAGCACTTCCAAAGAATGCTTATTGGTTCGTCTGCTCAATTCTTCCAACAATTCACTGGTTGTAACGCTGCTATTTACTACTCCACTGTTTTGTTCGAAGACACTATTAAGTTAGAGAGAAGATTGTCTTTGATTTTGGGAGGTGTCTTTTCTACTGTTTATGCATTGGCCACTATTCCATCATTTTTCTTGATTGATACTTTGGGTAGAAGAAACTTGTTCCTTATCGGTGCCACCGGTCAGGCTCTCTCCTTCACCATTACTTTTGCTTGTTTGATCGATAACACCACTCAAAACGCCAAGGGTGCCGCCGTTGGTATTTTCTTGTTTATCGTCTTCTTCGCATTCACAATCTTGCCATTGCCATGGATCTACCCACCTGAAATCAACCCTATGAGAACCAGAACTATTGCTTCTGCTGTGTCTACCTGTACTAACTGGTTGACCAATTTCGGTGTTGTTATGTTCACCCCAATTTTTATCAACGCTTCTAACTTCGGTTGTTACTTGTTCTTCGCTTTGATGAACTACGCATTCATTCCAGTTATTTTCTTCTTCTACCCAGAAACCGCTGGTAGATCCTTGGAAGAAATTGATATCATCTTCGCTAAGGCTCATGTCGAAGGAAGACAACCATGGAGAGTGGCTGCTACCTTACCTAAATTATCATTGAAGGAAATCGAAGAAACTGGTAACCAATTGGGTATCCACGATGACGATTTCGAAAAGGAGAAGGTTGACAACAAGGAAGTTGCTTCTTCGTTCTCTGACAAAGTTGAGGGCACCGACTCTCCATTACAACAAATAGACCCTTCTACAGAAAGATCAGGCGTATAGATACCTAAATACCTAATATAAATTAATGACATTGGAAATTATTGTAATAGCATGTATTGATCAAAACTTTGATTTGTTCTAGGATGTGAATCAAGAATTGCCAATAATCCAGAACCTGTCGTTCTGGCCAACAGTTGCCGAGAAATCAATGAAGTTTCAGACTAAATTATTTTTCTTCACGGATAATTAGACTTTGAACAATTCAAGGTTACCAACCTAGTTATAAAAATACGTCATCGCACGTAAATAATTCCGATTGTAAAATCTATATTAGTCGGGTGCTCTGATTAAAGAGCCGTCTATTATTTGTCGACATTTGCAACCACTTGGTCATGTAGAGAGGCGCCCCTCATTGCTCATAACAAAAGATTGAAGTGCCTAGGCTTAAGCCAATCGGCTTGAATTGGAAATATTAGTAGCTATTACATCATACTTGATCTTCAGAACTTAAGACTAAGCAAATGTCTGTTGTAGCGTAATTAGAGGACGTAAAGAGATGACTGAGCAGAGCACTTCACTCAAGAGTAGATTCTGCAAAGGTACCACTACTACGGTAATTTGGTAGTAAGCGAAGACAAACACAAAGGCTACGATATCGACTATACCTGCCTTGCTTTCGTGATACGAAGTATCCTATCATGTGAATAAGGAAGCGATAGTCAAGGGTGCAGCGAAAAGCTACGAGAAAGTCCTGCCTATTACGTGTTGTTATCATCACGTGATCCAGATGGACCACTTATACTGTTTGTTCCCGAAATAGACCACCAAGCTGATCTATACCACAGTAGCCACCATCATGAGTTTGCCAGAGGGATACACGTTCAGAAAGTTACAGAAGTCGGACTACAGCAACAACTATGTCGAAACACTCAAAGTTTTGACCACAGTCGGAGAGATTTCTCAGGCCAGTTTCGACGATGTTTTCGACCACTGGACGTCTATCTCTGAATTATATCATCCACATGTGATAACAAATGCCGAAGGCGTGGTTGTGGCGACAGGAATGCTTCTTTTCGAGCGCAAGGTAATTCACCATTGTGGAAAAATTGGCCACATTGAGGATATTTCAGTCGCCAAGTCCGAACAGGGCAAGAAGTTGGGGTACACCATGATCACCAAATTAACGGAATTGGCCGAGGCAAGTGGTTGTTACAAGGTAATTTTGGACTGCTCGCCACATAACGTTGGCTTCTACGAAAAATGTGGCTACTCTAATGCTGGTGTCGAAATGGCCAAGCGGTTTGATAGATAAGTGATAGAACGCTATTGGAGACGACACATACGGTAGGCGTATACTGGTGTCACTTGAGCACTGTTGTTGGTTGAGAAATACAGACCGACACCTATGCAACGTTCTATCAATATTCCGCCAAAAAGTTGACCAAGCATACTATATTAAGCACTCATTTTGTAGTGTAGACTTGTAAAATGTATGCATTGTACTTTCCTACATACGATAATAAACCACTCAATCCAACATGAACTATTTGATTCACTGTGACACATGCAGTTGAATCAGTCGGACTCTGACGTAGAAATATGTGAATGTTTATAACTTATATTACAGTAGTATTTATGAAAGACGATATTGGGCTGGATGGTTTATGAACGATGGTGGAAACAAATCAATGAAAAGCTTCTCTATTCTGCAGGAGAAACCGCGTTGGTCTGGTATCAAGACATTTTATTAATTAGTAGATATTTTGGACATAGAACTTGTTGAATTGTTTATTTAGTATACAGTGGAGATGGAATTTGATGAAAATTGAACTATCGGGTTGGCATAAAGTTTGACGTGGTAGTAGTTTTGAAGTCTATCATTCTCTAGATTTTCTCAAGAGCTTCTAATGAAACAATCGAGTTTCCCCTCACAACCTATATGTTAGTACTATTCCGAAAAATGTTACTCAAATTACTTACGATTGTGCCTATACTGATTTTGTCACCGTTGGCCTGTTCTTCCAAGGCATTAGCCAATGTTATATTGAGAAATACCTAATTGTTAGTACATTAAGTCCGTTTCATCAAGTCTTCGCTGGTATACTTACATCATATCCACGCAAGGTTCCTATGACTTTTCTAGAACCGTTGAGCTGAACTGAAAGCTTCTTGTCCATATACTGTCTGTTAGTAGAGCTCGAATAAGTAGCCATGTTATACATACACTTTTCAACTCTGGGGCCGACACCATGACTTCTTTGGGTTCTTGTCTACTTCTACTAACTCTTCTGAAATCTGTGAAGTTGGCCCGTCCTGCACACAGACCCGATGTCTAGATAGTTCAGTTCAGGTAAACAAGAATATGGGTAAGATTCAATGGGCAATATTGCAGACAGTACGTCACTTTCGGACCTTCTTCACACGTCTCCGAGGCAAAAGTCGGCCAGTAACCATGAAGGTTTGCGACTAGATCTCGCATCCAAGGCGCTGGCCGTAGAAGTCTCAGAACCCACTCAAACAGACCCAGAGTCTAGCTCTACGACCGTGGGCAATTCTGCAATACAGGCAGAAAGTTCCGAGTTAAATGGCATGGAGGTGATTCTCAGTCAACAAAGTATAAAGGTTCAACTTGTGGAACGCCGAAATGAGGTACTTAAACACAGAGCCGCTCTCAAAGACGAGGTAGATGATCTTCGCCTCAGAATCAAGCACTTGACCAACATACGACAGCAGAAAATGACGAAACAAAGTCTTGAGACTCTTTTACAGCAAAATATTGTAGAAACTCGGCCCGAAACTACGCCTAAAATGAGTTTCAATGCGGATAATGATGATGATTCGATTCTTCAGAAGCTCAATGTGCTTCCGTCCAACGACTGGGACGAGCGCTTGAAACAGGCCAGAAAGTTCTACCCATACCTCGAGCTAGAGAATGCATCGACAGCAAGCGTCTTTGGTGAAACGGACGGCAAGTTAGTGCGAACTATCAGCTTCGTACTAGCATCGCCGCTTCTTTTCAAAATCCCATTGAAACTACATATAGATACACGAGACGAAAGCATCACCGAGATCGAGCTCACCACCAAAAAGCTGGGCACAGCTCTACTCAACCGATTGAAAAAGCCCCGCCTGCAGTGCGCGAGTCTCACCACGTTGGCGCTATTGTCGCCATCGCTAGTGCAAATGTGGCTGCGCAACTACTTGCCTCGTAGCAAGATCAACCTCGTGATGTATTCTGCGTCATCCTTGTCAATACTTCTTCACAAAAGAATCTCACTCATGTACAAGTTGATCCGTAAGTACCACAGCCACATCTACGACAAGGCCAAGTTCGACCGGCTAGTTCAAGAACAAGAAATGCAGGACAATATCCAGCTTTTTGCAATGCTCAAGCTGGTGGACACGGTGCGACTTGAGATGTCGGTCGACTCGAAAAGCTACATCGTCAGTTTTCTGTGGGAGATCGTACTCAGAGACTCAATCACCGGTGAATGTGAATCAGAGCTTCGACTCACTGCTACAAACATGGAAGGAAAGCTGGCTTTCTCTCCGATGGACTCTGTGTTTCAAAAGCTAGTGCGGCAGTACGGCGTGCTCAGCTCCCTCCAAATAGTATTTGGCAACACTTTTGGAATAGATATATAATAATACAGGTATCTCAAATAACACTTATTCGTCCCGCTTCTCATTTTTACACAAACTTTTATTGCTCTATAGTACATATTTTATTTATCTCTGGCTTATAGTGTTGTTCTCCAAATCAAACACAATGTTGTCGCGGGATTTCCACTCGTTTTCAGCAAGGCGCTTGATCAACCAGTCGTTGCAGTAGGTAATGAGCTGCAACACAAACGAGTTGCGTTCGTTGGCGTTGTTGAAGTCATGCACAGGAAGATAGTCGTAGCCCCATTGAGCCGGGTCCGCGCCCAAAGAACGCCCGAATTGCTGGTATACGTAGGACTCCACGCCATGCATGAGGTCGTACCGTATATCTTCCCACTCGAGTCCAAGAAGACGGTTTCCGATGGTTTTTTTGTACCTGAAGTACCGATACACCCAGTTGCCCAAGATGGTCGTTTTCTTGTTGAACGAAGCGGTACTGGCCTTGGACGACGTCCGCACCAGCTTGATCACTGGCTTCGACGTGTCCACCACATTTTGAAGCACCACTGCAGAAATGGAGTCTGCAGGCCGCCTGGGTTCCGACCCCGCATACTTCTTATTTAAATGCCGCAACTTGCCAAGAGGTGCTGCCAAATGCTCCACGCACGACACCTGCTTGATCTCGTTGTGCCGCGAGTATTCCCACGGCGCGTGGTCTTCCTCGTCCTGGTTACTGGCCACCGAGTCGTTGTCGGACTCTTGCAACTCGGCCCTGGGAGACTCCGTTTCTACTGCAGCCACAGCTGTGTTCTTCTTTCTGCTCTTTCTCTTTTTCTCATCATCCACAGCAGGTCTCTTTTTTGTATCCACATTATCTTCATCGTTGTCATTGTCGTTGTCATCGGTTATATGCTCGCTGGAAGCAGCAGCAGCAGCAGCCGCGGCGGCGGCGGCAAGCTCGCTCTTACTCTTGTTGCCTCTCTTAGGAGTGCTGTTGTGCTCTTCGTCCGCCAAGTACTGCAGACGGGAATTGAACATCTGCTCCGAGTACTCTATCTCGAAATCAGTATCTTTGTCGAAGGTGTCGGCCAATTCGTCAGGAATGTACTCTACTTCTGGAGGAGAGGGTCCGAACGGATTGTGCTGGAGCTCTTCGGCAGTGAAACTGGTTTCTAAGTATGTGTAGAGGAGCCACAAAAAGCGCTTGGCTCTGCATTGCGGATATATTTTGGAGTTCAAAAAGAACTCCATAAACGAGTTGGAACCGCTCTGCAGATCCAAGGGTTCGGTGTCGAAATGGGGAATCGCCTTGTTCCAATTGCTCAACAAGAAGATGATCTGGATCACATTGGTGTTGGGTTTCTTTGCCTTGGGATTAGCCAACAACTCGTCGAGTGTCTTGACTACATCTTCTCCCTCGCACACCGCCTTCAATATAGATTTCAACCGGGGCGTATCCTGTAGCGGTTTGGATCCTCCGTACCGCGGATCGGCCTGGAGCGACGGAATCGAATGATATGTGCGAAGAGTGGATCTCATTTCGGGCACAAAATTGATGGTGGTGTTCATGCGCCCGGCATTGACCAATAAGCACACCTTGGACACAGACTTGCCCAAGTCTTTGTCTTTGATCAAGCGCTCCTTCAAGATCTTGGAACACTTGGACGACTCCACAAGCGAACGTATGTAGAGCTCGGAAAACGAGAGCTTGGGGTTGTTATTGGCAGTAGGAATGTCGCAGTAGGGAAATTCGTTGGTGAAAACGGCGGTCGGGTCGTCAAAGAGGCACTGGAGAAAGTCATGCTGGATATCTTTACGCCAAAACGGCTCGCCGTCGGCCTTCTTCAAATGGCGGCATTTGGGGACCACGCTATTGGCATACTTTCTTCTCTTTTTCTTGCCTTTGGCATCGCCATTTTCTTCATGGTCCTCGCCGTTTTCCAACTCTCCATTTTCTATATCATTGGCCTCGGCTAAAGGGTCCTCCGTAGAGCCCTTGGCTCTGGGTGGGCTCACCAAGCTGGATATAGATAACGCTTTGTTTCTTATGGGCGAATCGTCAACGCCCAAAGGGGCTACCTCAGAAGCCGCGTCGCTTTCGTTCACAGAATCTTTGGTAGGTACGAAAGTATCATGGATTGGATCGTAACTCATTCTTCTAGGTAGATACTCTTACCTAGACATAAATAAAAAAGTGTGTTGGTGTTACCGTTCAAGAAAAACGTGTCTACAATTTAAGAGGGCGACTGCTCGTCCTCTTTTTGTCTACGCCTGGGGCCGATCAAAACTCAAGTGAAGATATTGTTCTGTTTTCGACTACCTGATGATGAAATCGACCGCTGAAAAATATTTTGCGACGGAGTTCATTCAACCCTACAGTTCGTACTACGACTATAGATTGCCTCGGTATTCTACTTGAATTGGCCCCTACATCATCTAAGCGCTCTGATTCCTTCGTGGTAATTGGCCACACGCCTTGTGCGGCATAGAGCGGTGAGTGCGTCCGTCCTTTCCCCTGTTTGTCCACTACCCCGTCCACCAGCATTCAACCGCGCAATCCGTCAATTTTTTTCCACCGCGAGTTAGCCGGATGGTGATTTCTTTTGTGATAGCAATTCTTGTAATTGGCTTGTGCTAAGCTTATTGACGATTCAGGGACTACCGACTTGTAGTGACGCGTCGCTATTTTCTAGGGACTAAGCCAGCCGAGTATGAATGAACTGCAGCCCATTAATTTATTCTGTTAACTCAAGCACTTCCTTGATTATCAATTATCGCACATCCAAAATGGGTGAAACTATACTAGACTCTTGCTTACTACAGTAATATTCCCTACTACTTAAAATGATACTTACCAAACACCTATAGTTGTCCGCTCTCTTGTCAACATCTTCTTGTCTCGACTCTTTGTGGTCTATTTTCTCACTCGCATACTACTCCACTATTTTGTTACGTCGTATTGATCATCTTCACTATCGTCTCTGTTTGTTTAATCGCACTCCATCTTTTATACATCTTATCTTCCTTGGTCAATCAAGATGTCGGCAAAAAGTACGTGGAGACAACTCCAATTGTTCGACTTCACTCCCATACGAGACCCTAATTTCCAGTCAGACGATCCCCTCTACTCAGATCCTACTCTCTCTGTCATAAATGCCACTTCGTCTTTCTTGACAGCAGCAGTGGACAATTGCCACATTAAAATCATCGACCCGGCCAACTTCACCCTAGTCAAAGCTTTCCCTGCTTACGACTATGAGTATCGTATATCGTTTGTCAACAGCATCCCTGGCTCCAACTTACTTATCACCTTAGCTGAACGTCAAGGCTCTCCTTCAATCTTGAAGTTATGGGACTTGCATAAAATCATACATTTGGATGCCTCCGATACACGTCTGGAAAAGTATAAGTTCCAAACCCAAGTCTTGATCAACAGTGGCGACAATTCCTATCCTATAAGTTGTTTCCAGTTCAATGACCAATTGACTTGTGTGGCGATTGGCTACACCAATGGCAAGGTCATACTCATACGAGGTGACTTGCTTCGTGACAGAGGCTCCAAGCAAAGAACCATCTACGAATCCAATGATCCTGTTACGGCCGTCCAATTCAATACCGCTCAGGATATTCTTTACATCACCACAACTTCAAAAATCCTAACGGTCTCTACTACTGCAAGACACACTGCTAAATCGGCCCGAATCTTGTCCAATAAAACAGGCATTGACTTAAACTGCTCAGATATCATACCCGAATCCGAGGACTTGTGTGTTGGAACCCCTACGTCAGTCCGTTTCTACAATCATCTAACTAAAGTCAATTCAATTGCATTCGAGGTACCCAAGGCAATGGTACACTACGTAAAAAACTCATCTAAAAAGTACCTCATCCTTGTATCAGTCCTGGACGAAGAGATTTCGTCAAATAACAGCAAAAAGAAGTTGGTATCTAGAATCCTTATATTGGACCTAGACAATCGACAAATATCGTTCAATCTCATGATCCCCAACTACATCATCACCCACATATTCGAAATGCATGACTATATCTACCTTTTGTCTAACGATGGAATATTGTACAAATTGCATGAAAAACCCATCAACCAACAAATCGAAGTTGTTCTTCAACGAGAGTTATTTCTGGTCGCCTACGCCCTTGCAGAGCAGAATCATCTTTCCACTGAAGTTTTGTTGAGGATTCAAAAGTTGTACGGAGAATTTCTCTATGAAAAACACCATTTTGAAGATTCCATAGCTACTTTTATCAAATGCTTAGTATTGTTCAAGCATTCACCCAAAAAGAAACCGGATAGTCAAGATGAGACTAAGATTCAAGATGAGGAAAAGCCACAGGCCGGTGACGAGGACTTGGAGGATTTTGTGATGAATATCATCACCAAATTCAAGGCCGTGGCTAATATATCAAATTTGACTCAGTTTCTTTACGAGCTTTACAAATTGAACATCGCCAATAACGACCACATCACGCTACTTTTGTGCTGCTACTGTAAATTAAAGCTAACAGATGATTTGGATAAATTCATCAATGATTTGAATTTGGATGACGAGTCTCGTCAATCGTTCCAAGACTTAAACTACCAACTTATCATTAACTTGTTTCAGGAATGTGGTTATTTCGATCAGGTTATCAAGCTTCTTTACAAACTTAACCAGCCAAATTTAATAGTAGGCATTCAATTGAATGACTTGCATCAACCAAAAAGAGCTTTACAATTCATGAGAAGTTTACCCATAGATGAACTCTTGTTAATCCTAATTGACAATTCAAAGTCGCTATTGGACGTTTGCCCGATCGAAACAACCGAGCTTTTAATCAACGTGTTCACTGGAAAGTACAAGCCCAACGAAGAGTTGAAGGAATCTTTTAAGAGAGACGCAAACGTGAACGAAGGCAAGCCGGCTGTAAAGACTCATACCCACGATGATGACCAAGATTCGGGCTTTACACTCAATAGTTACAAGGCATTTGTGGCATATCTATCCAGTATAAACGAAGAAGACACCGAAACTTTGCACTCCAACGGCAGCGAACACGAACCTACATATCTTCCGCCAAGACCGAGCTTGATCTATCCTAGCTTTATGAACCATCCCAACGAGTTCGTGATCTTCTTGGAAGCCTGTGTTGAAACATTCGACAAGTATCAGGGCAATATCAACGACAAAGTGGAGTTGTTAATAACATTGTTGGAAATGTACTTGACACTTGCTAAGGATAAGTCGGAACCGAATGAGTGGAAGGAAAAGGCGTGTGAATTGATAGAAAGTAACTCGTCGTTATTGGATAATTCGTCACTATTGTTGATTTCACACATTTATGATTTTAAAGAAGGCGAGGCTTTAGCCAAAGAGCAATCTGGTTACGAAGGTTTGTTTACTAGCTACGAAATATCCGGAGATGTAGATGGGTGCTTCAACATAGTAAGAAAGTACGGTGAACGGAAGCATGAGTTGTACACATTGATGTTGAAGTTTATGGTATCGAAACGGGAAATATTTGAACAAATATCTCAGGCAGACTTCAAATTCATCCTTAACAAGATCGATAAGTTAAAGTTGATGAATCCTTTGGAAATCTTGCAAGTACTAACCAAAGGAGATGACAACGAATACGTCACATTGGGATTGATCAAAGACTATCTAATTGACTACATCGACAATCAAAGTAAGGAGATCAACAATAATAACAAGTTGATAGACTACTACGAAATGGAATCCACCAAGAATTCTTATAAACTAACCGAACTTACAAAGAAACCGTTTGTCATACAGAACAACAAATGTTTTGAGTGTAATTTGAAGCTTGATTTTCCCGTGGTTCACTTCAGGTGTAAGCACTCCTTCCACCAGAAGTGCTTAAATGAAAACCTCATTGCGTCTTCTGTTAACGACGGTAACCCCTCTCTTGAGAAGCAATGTCCTATTTGTATCAACGAAGTGGATGAAATCAAGACCATTAGAAGAAATCAATTCAGAGCAAAGGAAACGGTGGAGGTTTTTGACACCGGTTTGAACGAAAGCAAAGACAGATTCAAGTTCATCAGTGAGTATTTGGGCAAAGGAGTTATGGAAAACGAGTCAGTTACAATAACGAATGATTAGTCGCGATAAATTTTGCAGCCAAAAAAAAAAAAAATGCTGCACTTTTGAAACTGTGTGAAAACACTTTCGCTGTATGATATAAAGCCGTCTATACTGGTGTAGAATAGTACATTATATATCTCTTTATTCGCATTAATTGTAAAGAACGTTTAGTAATCCAGTCAAGATGATCAGAAATAGTCTGAATGATATTAGAGCCAGAAGATCTGAGAATGAATATGTGCGAGTTTACCAGCTGGATGAGGATGACGAGTTTTGTCCGACCTGGCTAAAAGGAGACAGCTTCAGCCCTTGGGAAAGCATTACTTCTAGTCCTATAAGTGGTATGCAGCAGAGTGTGAGGACGTTTTTGCAATATTTGGTATCTATTTCAGAGCAATTAGACCTGGAGATTGATGATGTCTCAAACTTTGTGTCGCTAGACCAAAAAGAGTACGACTTGATTTTGGGGGAAACAAAGGGTTTCAATGAGTTAGTGCGCGGGTTTCTTGCCGAGGTGTTCAATGGCCACGAATTTTGGGGTGTGTATGAACTCATGGACAAAAACCGCACAGTAACAAACACACTCGGTAAGCTCTTGTGCGACTCTCTTCTTGATACCAAGCGCGAGACATTGAAGGTATCCTTAGTCTCGATCTACATATCACTACCTTTAAAGTACCACATCCTAGAGTCCAAAGCTAGTGGCGACACTCTTGAAAGATTAAAGGATTTGGTACTGTCGCCTATAGTACAAATTAGCAAGTGTCCACTGCTCATTTCTGATATTATTAACAGTGCTACTACTGAAACAAGCGAAAGCTGCAAAAACGACTACTACGTGTGTTTGCGCAAGGTGAACAATATTCTAGATGTGGTTCGCGATGTTAAGAGTAATGACATGGTACACACTTGGTCAGACATGTCTAGAAGAAAGCAATATCTAGATGGGCTTATCCTACAACCACATCGATATGATTTAGATCATATTGAGGTGCTTAACTCGGCTGAAGATTTGCGAGTGGCTGGAACTAAAACAACGCAGAAAACAGAACGGTCCCGTTCCATAATAGGAAAGAGACTCAAATTACGCAATAAAAAAGAGGTAGAGCAAGCTTTGGGACACCTTCGACAGATCAAATCCAAGCTACAGCATCATTGTGCCGTTTTGGTAGAGTTCCTGGCTTCCCAGCATTACTACAGTGCATTGTGGAGAAAGCTATTAGAAAATACCGAGAGCGAAAAGAAAGAATTCCCATACATTACTTCCATGTATGAATGTTTTGAGTTTAAAACCCGCAATCAAATAGAAATCACAAATCGCACCGCGCACCTGCTCCGAGGATTAGCGAGTAAGGTGGATCTTGCCATTGCGCACATTAAAGCCAACGAGCAAGCACTCGATTGTCTCCCCCTGCTTATCAAACTCTATTGGCAATTATATATTAGCATCCAATGTCAATGGTATAGCAAACTTGGCAACCTTGACCGACGTGTCAGCAGCATAAAAAATGAAATCGATATAATCGACTTCTACCAGCAATCGATGACGCAGGCGAAGGCGATAATTCGCAACCTAAAATAGATCCCGCGGTGGCGAAACACATCTGGCACACCAGGGACACACGAGTGTTACCGAATCACAAATTAATTAAGTCGCATTGTTACTAACCGTTGTCATGTATAGTACACGTATACCGCAAACAAGTCTATAGCCACGTACAAGAACACCGTAGCATCTCTCGCTTGCATCACACGTACCTGGTTGCTCCTATCGTCTTGTGACAATTGTTGCTCACGTGACCAGATCGTCAAGGAAAAATTTCATCCAGGGGCGTCGTTGCAGGCCACTTTACTCGAGATATCTCGCGAGTGTGGTGTTTGTAATTGCAATTGTTTTTAACGTACTCGTCAATTGAATTCAACTTTTTTTGCTTATACATCATACGTCAAAGTACATCACCATGTCTACTCCTACTGCCCCAACTCCTGTTGCAGCCCACAAACTGTGCGCTTTATCTTTATTGACCTGGGAAGATCCAATCAAAACTGGAAAAGTTTTTGGAGGAATCCTTGCTGGATTATTGGTTTTCAAGACCGTTAACTTGTTCAACATCTTCTTCCGTTTGGCATACATTGGATTGTTAGGTAAGTACTACGATTGAGTTTTCTATTTGCCACATACTAACATTATTTTTAGTTTCCGCTGCTGCCGAATACTCTGGTAAATTTATTACCGGTCAAGGTTTCGTCACCAAATATAAGCCAAGTGCCAAATCTTATGCCAAGAAGATCAACGATCAATTCTTACCTGCCGTTGCCAAGTTCAACTTGAGGGCTGAAGAAGAATACCAAAAGGTTGTCTTCTCTCATGATATCGAAACCACCTTAAAGGCCGCTGGTCTTTCTTACGTTTTGTACAAAGTCACCTCGTGGTTCTCCTTATACACCTTGGTCACCTCTTCTGTTGTTTTACTTTTCACTGTCCCAGCTGTCTACGTTCAAAACAAGAAGCAAATCGATGCTTTGGTTGCTGAAAAGACCCAATGTGCTAAAGAAAGAGCTGCTAAGTTTTCCAAGTTGGCTCACGAAAAAGCATCTCCTTACCTTGACCAACTTGTGCAGAAATCTGGCCCAGTTGGCTCTTTCATTACTTCCAAGTTCCCTACTAGAACCGCAGGATCCACTGTCGGTGACTCTAGAGCCACTTCTTTCGGAACTGGTGCTGACACTGCCAACTCCACCCACGCTGACCTTTCTGAGGATCTCTCTACTGCCTCTACCACCGGTGCCACCAAGTTTCCAGAAGTACCAGCCACTTCCTTGAACGCCAACACCACCGAAGATATTGTGGAAGAAATCAAGGCAGCCAAAGAAGACACTGTCCACACTCCAGTTTCAAACCAACTTTAAGTTTCGGGTATGTGTCAATATGAATTGTGCTATTTACTGTGATAATTGGCTACGCATTTGATTTTCTTGTTCAACCTTTTTTTATCGTGCGTACTGTTTTCTGATGGAAACGTATATATACTTCAACAGTTGCTTGTATATTAGCTATGTTAATTGTTACTAATATACACCTTTAAATCTATTCACATCCTTCCGGAGTAGGTAACCTTCTGAAACAGGCCACCCACTTGGATCCTTTATTTCTCGTCACCTTTTGTCCTTCTTCTGTGGCGTTGTACATGATCTTGACACATTCGTCTTGCTCTTCCCATTGCTTGTCTAATCTCTCAAACATCGGGTGTTCTTCCAAATGCTTGGCCATCCACTCATGGAGATCCTCCACGTCTGTAATGGTGTATATGATTCCACCCTCTTTCAACACATAAGCGTACTCTGACAATAAAGTGTTGGTAATAATTCTTGCCTTGTGCTTTCTTTGCTTGAAATGGGGATCAGGGAAACAGAAGAACATCTTAGAAAGTTGGCCCTTGTAAAAGAAATTGGGCAAGAACTTCATGGCATTTCCTCTCAATACTGATATGTTCTGGTAATTTATTTCATCGTCCTTATGCTTGTTTCTTAATGCGATGATTCTGTCTTCGACATATTGTGTTACTTGAACTCTAATTTCCATTCCTAAGATTAAAGAAGAGGGAAAAACTGGCGATAACTTGGTCAACAATCCTCCGAATCCACACCCAATATCCGCTATTTCTACTTTAGACGTCATCTTCTTAGTTTCCTCATCGTAGAACTTGGGGTACAATCTGTCCCATCTCATGTCATCAGGAGATCTGGGATATTCCAAACTGTGATCGGAAAATGGGTTGGAATGTGCTCTTTGTCTGTAAAACCGTTTTCTAGGCAAATCCACTGAGTCACTGTTGCTCATCTCAGGCGTAGGCGACTCTTCGAATCGAGCGTGTTTCATCTTCTTTCTGGTTTCATGCTGATTTATTCTGTACGCTTTCCTTTTGGTTTCAGCTTCTCTTTGCTGACGCAATTGGGCCTCTTTGTCCTGAGCCACTTCTTTAGTTTCAACCATTCTGAGTCGCTTTCAAGTCTCAACCACTCTTCCTTTATCTCTCCCTCTTCGCAAATATTCTAAATTTTTCAGTTCCTGCACAGAACTTAGCATATACAGATTGACGTTTGATTTATTATGACTATATACATTATTCTTCGTTAGGATCGATATCTTTACGATGTTGCTCCAAGGTAAGATACAAGTGACTTGAGGCCGATTCCAACGTACGAACCAAGCCTGCACCTCCCAAAACAGTGAGAAGGCCTGCCAACTGGGAATTCAATTGTTCCTTTGTAGGCAAGTCTTTGAACTTGTCAATGTCTTCGATATCGTTGATGCTCGATTCAATACGGGCACCCACTACAAAGAGCTTGTCCTTATATCCTTTGACAACTTTCAAGACCTGACTCACGACACTGGGGTCACTCTTTGGAATGGTAATTATAGCGGTTGGTCCACTTAACAATGGATGTAATGGATGAACCACGTCTTGGTTCTTTTTGGTGCTCTCTGGAGAAGCAGGGTCTTGTTCGTGGGCAGATCTGAGGTAGACAGTGTAGATGTTGTTGGCTATAACACTGAGCTGAGCACCTGCTTTTTTCAACTCGGAACGAAGCTTCTTGTTCTCTCCCTTGGGTATGTTATTGTGGTGGACATATAAGACAATTTCGTTGTTATCATTGAGGTATTTGTAGTAGTCCATAAGGAAAGTCTTTCTAGACAATATAGGCTTTTCCGTCTTACGGTTCTCCATCATATATACAGGTTTGGTTGAAGATGGAGAGCCTGACGATGCTGGTGCTGCTGAGGCTTGGGTGCTGTAGCACGAAATTAACTTAGTAGCAAGCCCACCGCGAATTCCACGCGCTGAACTCAACATGGCCGCAGTTCCTATTCTAACACTAAACATGCTGGCAATATTTCCTCCAACAAACATCGTGTTGATCTTGGTTTTCTGACTTAGAAATTTTTCAGTTCTGGCGAATTGGTGGACTGCAGGCAATGCGGTAAGCGCACTTCCTGATATATAGATAATGAAAGAGGGAGACGTAGAAAGAGACTGTGAACAGCGACGAGGTAGAGCAGAAGATAGACGTGGAGTTGGCAAAAGGAAGCTCTGGCATATTGCTGACGCAAGTATGGGGTAAATCATTCTTTTTCTTGTAGAGGCTTAGAAAAGTCAAATTTAAAGGAGTGCGAGATCCAGGGGTGTCAGCGGGTGTGATTGTAAGTGACCAATGTATTGGATTGGTGAGTATTACTACATTTTGGTCGTATTCTATCGAGCACAACGGGCTTATTGCATTCTTTTAGTTTGTTGTGCTCTTTCAAATAACCAATGCATAATTAAATTTTTGAGATGGCTGAAAAATGCGACTCAAAAAATTAACCATCATAGCGTTTAGCAAACTAGATATGAAAGGTAAAGGTCATGGTGTGACATCGGCATTATCTAGCTCTGAAACTTCGAGAAAGAGAAAAGAAGAATTTGATTCCGCTCATTCAGGTTCAAAAAAGAGAAGCTCCTCAGCCCCAAAGGAGAATGACGAAAGCATAGGCTTGGTGGAGGTCCAGAAGTTGGAGTACAGTGCCAGAACATTACAAAAGAGCATCCGATTGATCATCAACGAGTCTCCCGATGTCATAGGACTTGACAGAATATCCAATTCGGGCTCAATTGACGCTAGCACTAAAGCTGAACTTGAGCAGAACAATCTTCTTCACTTATCTTCCCAGTTGAAAACCAAGTATAAGTTGGGAAAGTTGAGTGTTTTCGATGAAATCTTGCATTCTAAAGTACCCATCTCCCAGGAGGAAAGATCACAGTTGGAGGAAATGATCTCAGATGAAAAGATCGATCAGGATAAAATTCAAATTGATATACCGTATCTCACCCAATCTCCATCAGATATTGCTACCACGGGTGTAGATGGAACCAAGCCTCCTCTCCCACATATCAAAGATCCCCACTTGTACGAAAGGGTTTTTATCCACAAATCGACCATCAATCTGAAGTCTTACTTGCAGCAACACGAACTCATAAACCTTCACAACGAAAGACTTGAATTTTTGGGAGACTCCATTCTTAATAATTTGGCTACATTGATCATCTACGATCGGTTTCCTGGCGCTTCTGAAGGAGACTTAACCAAAATCAGGTCTCACCTAATCGATAACAAAACCCTATCGGAGTTTTCGTTCGAATACGGTCTCAACAAGAAATTGAGAACCAACATCAACGAAGAAATTTTAAAACTGAGTGATCAGAAGATATATGCTGATATATTTGAAGCATATGTGGGTGCCTTGGGTATCGAAAGAGGCTTAGATTTTGCTGAAATCAAAGACTGGTTAGCCAAGTTGTACGAAAAGAAATTGAGTGAATTCGAGGTGGAATACGATATCCAACCCCTCAATAAGGACGCAAAAACTGAGTTGTATTCCGTGCTTGGAACGGCACAGTTTCATCCAACATACCATGTTATCTCCAAAGGTGATGGCACGAATCAGCCATTTGAAATCGAGTGCAGAATGGGCGATGATGTCTTGGGATTTGGTACTGCCAGTAATCAAAAAGATGCTGGATTAAGAGCTGCTATGAACGCTTTGAAGAATAAGCCTATGCTTGAAAAATACCACAAGTTACGTATGGCTACAGATAGAAAGGAGTCGGTCAAATTGGCCAAAAAACCCAAATCGACTGAAGAGAATAAAGAATCCCCAAAAACCGCGAAGCCTACACTTGTACCTAATAGTGCTATTTTTCCAGTAACAGCTAACGACAATGAACTTCTTGATTCAGATGCGAAAAACAGACTATATGCTGAGGTTGGTAAAAGTATAGGTGAAGTGCCACAATACGTGATTTCGTCTGTAGAGAATGGGGTTTCCCAAGTGGAATTAAAGATCAAGGGTTTAACTGTCGCAGTTGCCAGTGATAAATCCAAAAAGAAAGCCATGACCAGAGCTGCTATGGCATTGCTTAGTAGTCCTGAAGCTTTGAAAGAAATATGTAAATAAGGAGCTTTTTTCAACAAATTTGATGACACTACGACTAATACATAATAACAAGGCTCTGTATACCAACAGATGTTGCTTGAAAGTCTTTCCTGCGTGCCGGGTGGACAATAGAGGTGACAAAAGTTGACTAAGTGAAGGGATAATTGAGTCGATAGATTCATATGGTGCCAAACTGTCCTTGGACTGTCAGGATTTTCTGCCAAAAGTATAAGTATGATTTTCCAATGGTCACCTCTGCTGCTAAAAATAATTGGTTTCTATTCATTTGCTTCATCCTATAGTATAATCATTCGAAATGGTTGAAATGAAGAGATATCAAGTCATGTAATTCAAATTAGTCCATTCGTGAATAGAATACATTTTTTATATGTGTATTTCAAAGAAAGTCTGATACTAAAATGGTACATATTAATTCAAACAAAACATATTTATTTTTTTACAAAAATTTGCACCCAAAATGCGACACCTCTTATCTATATCACGCATGTCAAGTAGCTTAAAGATAGGGGTGGAGGACTGAAGGGTGGTCAATATCCCCACCTTGCTTATTATTCCGGTAATGATCTCATTCACACTGCCAAGCAGATAACTCGTGTATAATTAATAGGCCTACGCAAGATCTGTGGTTTATAGGAAGAACTCCCACTTACTGTACAAAACTCCTCAACACATTTTCTACTGTCCGATTTATCAAGAAATCTTTCACGTACACTACTATATAGCTTATACTTTGAGAGATGACAAACAAATATTACTCAAATTTATTGAATAGGTGTGATATCTGAGTCCATAGTGTATTTGGCCTGGCCAATACTCATCTTGTTACCCTCGAGGTCGTAGACAACGTACAAATTTCTCAACACATCATCACCAAAAGTAGGTATGTTGTTAAAATCATGATCGGTGCTATATGATAATGTAATAGGACACCTTCCTCCCGGTTGTCCACCTGGTCTAACGAAACTCGAATATGGCACTTTAACGGTTTGCGCACCGTTACCTAAGCTGAAGGTAAAGGTTTTGTCTGGTTGGGTGCAATCGATGGTGTACCCTTGTGAATCCTTTTGACCTCCACTCAATGCATTAGCGATGGCGTCAGCGGCTGCCTGAGGTAATCTAGTGAATGAGTAGCCGGAGTCAAGAACAATATCTTGTCCTATATTGTGTGTTGTTCCGTCGACTGTGACAGAATCACCTTGAATGGCTAATCTGTTGGAAAGAACACCAGGGAGTTCCACCAAACTACCGTCAATTTTGGCATTATCAATACCTCCAAAAAGTAAAGTACCTTGAGTAGCATCTGGAGAGTTCAAGAATAAGGAATAAGCGGCCTTTGCGATAAATCCTTGTTCTTTAAGGGCCCAAGGAAAATCAGCATACATGGTGGTGGTTTGTCCAGAAAAATATGGTTCCTCCGATGTATTTAATCCTATGCCCATTATACCTACAGGAGTCGAAACCTTGTCTGCATCGGCAAATTGGACCTGTTTGATAGTTGGTCCTTGCGGCAAAGTGACGTCGTCTAAATAATAGTACCCACTGATTGATGATTTATCAACATAAGTTATACCAAACTGTTCATCAAGCTTTTTGGAGGTGGAAGATTGGGAAGGATCATAAACACCCTCAGTCTTACAATTATACCTGTTTTCACAATCAGCATTTACATCCACAACCCACAAGTCGGAACTTCCGGTATCAACAGCCACGGTAACCGGTTGCTGATTCGAACCAATCAACAAACTAATAGAATAGATATACTGATGATTGTCGATCGGAGAACCAATGTCTCCTCTTCTCGATCTTTGAATACCACCAGTAGAACTGACACTGAAATTGGTGCGAACAACGTCAAATGGAAACGACAAATAACCTTTGCCAGTATCTCTTTCCTGTACACTGTTAGATACGAGATCGGTAGGAAGAGAAGCCACGCATGACAAAAAACCGGCCAAAATAGGCAAGTACAGTTGAACAAACATATTGAATTAGCTGAAGAAGAGCTGGAGTATCAGCCAAATCAACACGTTTTATACTTGCATTCTCGTGTCTTTCAAGGTGATTCACAGACGTTGTGTTATCTATCTTCACGATAGCTTAGTTGGTTGCATTGGTACCTGGACGTTATATCTTATTTCAAATGCACGAGGCTTAGCTGCAAAAAAATACCCTTTTGACACTAATTTCTGTTGTGATAAGGTTTTGAGCGTTTGTCTTTCGCCTATTTATGACAGAATGCGGCATAGTTCGAGGAATTTTATTTTAGTGGTAGGGAAATCTATGCGGCAAATTGCACTAGAAATGTGTAGTAATTTTTGATAATGCAATCACACCCTTATAGTAGAGAATTAAGCTACGGCGATCTGAGATGTGACGTTTCATTGGTGCTACTTTCTTTATCATCTTATCGAACTTACCGTTTTGCTAAATATAGCTGACTGAAACTAGATTGACTCGTCCAACTCAAAGCTTATTCGCCAACAAATCTTTTCGAAGCAAACCGCCGCAGATCAAGAGCTTATACTCAATTTACGACGAGATTGACTAGTCCATTTCGAAGCTTAAAAGGTACGGCCACGGTTTTCGAAGCAGTCACGCCGTAAATCAAGAGCTTGATTTTCCACCAGGTAAGTAGAGTATGGGGTTCTTGGCCGATTGAGATAAGCGTGGGGATGTCACAAAGCATAATCCTCTACACCCACGGCTCAAATGCCAAGACATAATTTTATTTTCTTTCTGTTTGCTGTAAAAAATAAAATAAACAGGAGCCTGAGCATTGTAATTCTGCACATTTAGCTGTCAAGTTGAATTTGATAGCGCATTCAGAGTAGGTAGATTTTTCGGTCCTGTCTTTTTTTGCGCTATCATTTCGTTTTGATCGGATGCTTTAGATCGATATAGGATATTAAACCCAGTCTCAGATAACTTTGTAATATACAGGGGAGAGTGCAAACTAAGGCCACAGGAGAGTAGTAGATACTCTCCGTTGGATTAGAAAAGCAAAAAACAATGGACGAGTCCGGAGTCGAACCGGAGACCTTTCGCATGCTAAGCGAACGCGCTACCAACTACGCCACACGCCCGTTGAAGAAATGGTCCCTAGCAGGATCGAACTGCTGATCTCGGCGTTATTAGCACCGCGCCTTAACCAACTGGGCCAAGGGACCTTATCTGACAAAATCAACGATCGGGCTCAGCTGTGACTGTACTCATATGAGACAATACCACAATCTGTATGTGTTGTATACTAGAGTATGGATTATTGAACTTCAACATGGCTACTGTAAATGTTTGATAAAATATAACGTCATACACAATCCGTTAGTGAAGACGGTTTGCTCCGAACTTGCGCATTATTTGGCCAAAAAGAGTTCAGAATAAAATGCGGCAAAAAATAATGAAGGATGCGAGGTTCGAACTCGCGCGGACACTGTCCAGTAGATCTTAAGTCTACCGCCTTAGACCACTCGGCCAACCCTCCACTTTATACTGCAACTGCTCTTATTTTTTGTTATTAGGGCACGTGATTAAATAGCTATAACACGTTACGTGTCGAATTGTTTCAAAACAAAGTATTCGTCGGGTATTCGCTAAACCTGAGTAACATTGGTAATCCTAAAGTCAAAGCAAAGAGCTCCTCGAGTGTATTTGATTGGAAATTTTATCAGAGAAAACACTCATTTTAAGAAATCTTATATTTGTTGCAAAATTATGGAAAATTGTACATAGCTTACTGAACCGAGAAATTAGAGAACGTACCATCAGCCACTTTGTTCGCTATGTCATAAACTTCTTTATAGCGTAAGGCTTGCTTTGACAAATACACATATGTCTAGGTAATTAAAAGTTTAAATCGTAACGTGATCACACCTCGCATAATTTTTTTTTTATTGCATGCAATTGAGATCTTATCGTGGAGTAAACAGAGACAATAGTGGAGCGAAAATTGAATCTAAGAATACCTCCAAGTACCAAAAACATTAAAGCATCCTAGTACTCTATAGTTTTGTGGGTAGGCTATAGATAAGATAAAGACTACTTATTCCGCTTAAAATGTCACATGGAATCAATAACAATATAGGGGAGCATAATAATAACCAAGGCGCTGCACTGGGTAACAATCAATTATCGAAGGAAAAATCGAGCATATCACCACATCATATTAATCAAGAGGAACATGGCAAATTGCCTAAAGGCAACATGAACTCAAATAAACCTCCAGAACATCTATCGGAATTTTACTCCTTCATGAACAAAAAACCGGCCATTCCCCTTTCGCCCACGCCGAGTGCATCGTCTCGAAACTATATCATACCAACAAAATCCGAAGAAAGAAAAGTAGAAAGGCAGCCCTCCTTGAATACATTCACGTCATTTTCACCATCTGTATTGGATTTACCAAATATAGTCACATCGAAAGACTTTCAAAGTAACATAAGGACATACACCAAACTCTTAAAGAAGGCCGCCAATCTTCGAAATAGTTTACAGCAGGTATCAGAAGCGGCCAATGAGTTTGGACAGGCACTAGAGGACTGTGTTAATGAGTGTCCCAAGGCAAATGATAACAGAAGGGTTAGTGAAGGATTAATCAATGCTGGTGGCTTGCAATTTATGATTGGAAGCAACCAGCTGATTTTGAGTAAAATGATCAAAGAGAATTTTGAGGACCCTTTGAATCACGAATTGACCAAACTACAAAATGCATATGATGAAAATTACGGATATTATCAACTTGAAGTCAAAAGGAAATCCAAGGCACTTAGAGAGAAGGAACTTGAGAACTTGAAGTTATCAAAACAGAAGACAAGAAATTTGAATGCTTACAAAAATAATTTATTGAACTTGACCAGCCAATTGGATGAAATTGACCGTCTAAAATACGACTATTATCATGAAATAAGTTCTATGATCGAAAAGTTCAATTTAGAACAACTTCTAATAAAGACAGGATCGATAGTGAGAGCCCAACTAGAAATAAGCGAAGGAATAGCGAGAAAAGGTTGGTCCGGTGGAGGGTTGGACGATCTTTTGGAGATATCTCCCGATTTATTCGAGGCCAATTACGAAATAGACAATAACTCGTTGCTCAACGAAGATCACGACGACGAGAATGACGTGCTCGATGACCGTCAATTGGATAAAAGTGCATCAGTGGCAACTTTCAAACAGCAAATTGACAGAAATAAAGCAAAATCTCCATTGCAAGCAAGTGACATTGATATAAATAATCCGGAACACAATTATGAAGAAGTGGAAGATGATGGAACGCTAGAGACAGTAAAGATTGGAAAACCAGAGCAGGATGGCGAAGAAGATCCACAAGGAGAAACCTTCCTATCCAAAATTAATCCATCGTTTGGCGTCAAAAAAACCCACGAAGTGGAGTCCAATCAAGATGAATCGTTCTCGCTACCGGTCGTAAGCAACTCTTCATTATTGGGTCTGAAAAATAAGTTGTCAGAGTTTGAAACATCATCTCCTGAGACGCCTGGATTAGATGGCAAAAATATATTGGACGAACTAGATGATTAGTACACGGCTATTATACACTTTGTTGATCGAATGATGTATTGTAGTTGCGAATTATTTATGGTGCTACGGATTCAACTGGAGCAGAGGCTTCAGAAAGTGGATGGCCAAGGCCATCAGATTTTGGCTTCGAATTTCTGAAGCTCTTCATAGGCTTCATACCCCATTTGCTCAACATTGCTTTATCTTCATCCCACCCATTGCACATCGTGGTAAGCATCTTTTCACCAGTAAAAATAGCATTACACCCAGTCATAAAGCAAAGGAACTGCTCATGTTCTTTCATGGTATATCTTCCAGCAGCTAATCTAATGATAGATTCGGGCATAATTAATCTTGCAGTAGCAATGGTTCTAAGGATTTGGTCGAATTTCAACCTTCTCACCGAGTCCTTTGGTAAACTAGATATCTCTTCTTCCATTGGAGTACCTTTGATTGGTACCAATCTGTTAATTGGCAATGATTCTGGATGCTTCTCCATAGTTGCTAAGGTATACAAAAACGAAATATGGTCTTCAGAAGTTTCTCCCAATCCCAATATACCTCCAGTACAGGCCAGAATACCAGCAGCTTGCACACTCTTGATTGTGTCCAATCTTTCATCGTAGGATCTGGTGGAAATGACGTTAGGGTAGTGTTCTCTGGAAGTATCGATGTTATGATTGTATGCAGTTAATCCCGACTTGGCCAATTCTTTTGCTTGTTCATCGTTAACCATTCCCAAAGTCACACAAGTTTCCATACCTAATTCATTATTAATTCGACTAACCATCTCAGAGATTTTCTTGAGACCTGACTTTCTTCCCGTCATATCTCTCCAAGCAGCACCCATACAAAATCTAGTTGAGCCATTTTCCTTGGCCTCCCTGGCTTTTTCCATAACTTCATCAATTTTAATTAACTTCTCTGCTTTCGTTCCGGTGTCATACCTTGAGGATTGTGCACAATACTTGCAATCTTCAGAGCATCCTCCAGTCTTAATGGACAACAACGTACATAATTGGACCTCACTTGGGTCATGAAACCTTCTATGCTGAAGCTGTGCCTGATGAACTAGCTCCATAAGAGGAGTGTCATAGATTTCCTTAATCTGTTGTTTAGTCCAAGAGTTAATTGGGGTAATGACACTCTTGGCCAATTCAATAGGGCTTAAGGAATGAGGCTGAGCTGAGCTGGTGTTAATATTGAAGTTAATTGAAGAGTTAACTTCAGTAGGCTTGACAGCCAAAACGGCTTTCGAAGCATTTAAATGCTGAATAGATGCCTTACTGATAAATCTTTTGATAATCATTAGAGACAATATAAAATATACGAATAAGATCAATGAAGTTCAATGAGTTCTAGAATATATTTGAGTAATTGCTTACGAAAGCTAATTTATAACTGGCCAGAATTTACGGGAAACCCCAACAATTAGGGTTCACATGGGGCGTATAGTTCCTGCGATCTAATCTCCGCCAAATGAATCACCCTGAATCACCCTGAGTCAACCATAAGCGAATACCACGAGCGGTGCGACTCATTAGTCACCACGTGCACTTTACTTTGGCTAAGGGTTACTGCCCTAACGAAAATCTTGAGAGAAAAATTGCCAGAACACGACTATTTTGAAAAGTTCTCATTCCTACCGCGATGAAAAGCATTTATTGAGGACCTCTTCGAAATTCTTACTCTTTATCCAACACATAATCAAAATGGCTCCAATTGTATGTATACATATTAACAGATAATTACAGGTAATCCCTTTGTACGGGTTGGTGGATAAGAGTTTTTCAATGAAAGCAAGATAGTTTTTTTTTAGGAAATGTCATTTCATCTTCTTGAATTGACACCTGATTTTTTTCAGCTATGTGAAAGCATATTCTAGAATCATTTATAAAACCTGAAAACGCAAACCCGTCCCTGGGCTATGCTGTCTTTATCTTGGTGGTACTGAAAAGTACCCCACCGATAATAGTGCGGTAGGCTAACATGGGATATAGACCTCAAAGAAATCCAAGGCTGCTAAGAAGTTCGTCGTTGACACCACCGGTCCAGTCGAAAACGGTGTTTTCGACCAAGAAGGTTACGTCAAGTACTTAGTCGAACACATCAAGATCGAAGGTATCGTTGGTAACTTGGGTGATGACATCTCCGTCTCTGCCGAAGGTAACAAGGTTATTGTTGTTTCCAACGCTAAGTTCTCCGGTAAATACTTGAAGTACTTGACCAAGAGATACTTGAAGAAGAACCAAATCAGAGACTGGATCAGATTCGTCTCTGTTAAGCAAAACCAATACGCTTTGCAATTCTACTCCGTCGCTGACGAAGAAGAAGAAGAAGACGAAGAATAAATTATTTAGATAGTCTCCACTAAATAAATAGTTGTTCTATGGTTTTGTTTTCACTTCATTCATAATTTTTCTTGAAATGGGTTTTCATAGGTTTATTAAATGTTTCAATAACTATAAACACAATTCTGTATGACATGGCTTTTGTAGTGAGGGCTCATCGAATCCGAGACAGCGATAGAAGACATCTTTCTACGAACTGTTCTGTTAATGCTGTAGACTTCCAGTAGCGATACAATTTATACTCTATGATTCGGAGGTTTGGCAATTGATTACGTGATTTATGGCACTTTTTGGAATATTCGGTACTTTAATTGCAAAATTTGCTTAAATGAGTTAGGAAGTAGCTTGAACTGTGAGGCGACTCAAGTAATCTAGAAAGGGAGATTACTGCGTGTATCTCATCACAATTCTAGTGCTGGCGCTCCCCTTCATTATTGATTGATTAAAAAGAACCCAGTCAAGCCACACCGTTATCCCAATTGAAAAATTTCGCTTGTCAAAAGCTACCAGCAAATAAATGTTCAGTGTATGCCGGCTTTGACTAGCTCCTCCTACCAGACTTTATCAACATATTCCTTCAAGTTTGACTGCAAAATTATGAGCTTATAGCATGTATTCGATTTAGGGTGGTCGTGTAAACTCAGATTTCAACAAATCGGGCGTGTGGTCTAGTGGTATGATTCTCGCTTTGGGTTTTCTTCGGAAACAACAAATATGCGAGAGGCCCTGGGTTCAATTCCCAGTATGCCCCGATCTTTTTTTTTTAAATTTTTACTTTCACATATGGAGCACAGGAACCCTAAGGTTATGGCTATTGTTCTGCACGACATAATAACTGAAATTCTTGGGTATGCTATATAAAGGATACTGGCAAAGCAATGTTGCTGAGTTAACCTCTTGCTGGCTTGTTATTGAGACGATCACTTGTTTCGCAATTTCTAATGATGTTTTCTTAAATGCGGGGTAGCGATGAACAACGCTTATGGGGATAAGGTAAACATTAGCAGTTTGTCTCACTCTGCGGCATATCATGTCGGTGAATCAACATTAAAGCTTTTTTTAGAACATTGTTCGATGAGGGATGATCCAAGTATATTTTGCAAGACGTATTACAGTATGTAATATACGGTGCCGTTAGTCGAAATTAGTTAATACTCGTAATGTTGCGGTGTAGCACGTAAGAGGAGCAATCGTATCCTGCTCTATGTGATTCGCTCGAATAGATTTAAGAAATTATGCTTTATGGTTTTGAATCAAACGGTTGTGTGGGGAAGGAAAATAATGATCAAGTATTTCCGATTTGCGCAGCGAACAAGAAATAATGCTCTGTTTTGCAAGTGTCAACCTTATTAGTCAGAGCGTGTTCATTTATTCTTGGTGAGTCTGTTTACTACAAAATACAAAGGCTACACTATTGTGAGGATCACGTATGAAGTCAAATATAAGGTAAGTCGTTTATTAAATAGTAAATTGCCAACTGCAACCATGGATACGAGCTCAAGCCTCGTGTGGGGTTGGTTGGCTAGCATATTTGGTATCTCGATACCAAACTAGGCAGAATTGAATAGTACTCTAGGTCATCACTATATGTAATCTAGGATGATTGATTTTGAATTGTTACTACTTTAGTATTAGTAACAATGTTCTAGCAAGGTGTTGAATGCAAAATAATAGAAGGATGCACTGCATATCTTTTGTGATGTGTATAAGGAGATATCGGAGTCATTAGATCCCTCAAGAATGGTAACTCGAAGTTGTTGTTAGTTAATATTGTTGTACATCTTGTGTTTAAACCCGCTCATCAAGATGTTATAAGTGTTGATAAGACTAGTTGTCGAAGTCATAACCATTTCACCGAATATCAATATCAACATCGAAATATTTATTACGTAGTAAATTAGAATATCGAGAGCCAAATATACCTGTTCAAAGGATGAGCTCCATATCGACATAATTGTTGCAAAGACGGTTTGCGGCGAGGTAAGTAACTTGAGCATACTGGTGAATAAATAGGAAGGGCTGTGAGGAAATTATTCAACTGAATAAATCTACAGCGTTCAATTAAACTATATGTGGAGGAAATTCACTATTTATATAAAGTGCTGCTAAAAGTAACGAAAATGGCAGCTATAGTCGGCCACCTAAAGTTTGTGGAGCTTCTGGTTTTGTGACACTTGACCTGAGTTCGGGTGATGTACCGGTGGCGTGCGAAAGTGCTCCAAGCATCTGCATGCATTCGGGAATACCTATTTCAAGGTGGCTTGTGTACAGACCAATACTAACAAGGTTACTGCCTATCATAATCCGCACAGACCTGCAGGGAAAACAATCATTAACAAGTTCGCAATGGCAAGCTTCTACGTTGCTTCCCTCGCCAAATAAGTCAGGCATAACCTCATTAGTATGGAGGTGGGGTAAAAAGCGGGACACTCATGAAATAGAGAATGACGCTGGATCAGAAGCCTTGTGCAACTATACGTTGACACCTCAGTATTCTGTCATGGGGATCGTTTTTTTACAAAGCCTGAAAAGGTGAACCACTTGTCGACTAATTTGCTTAGGTTATTGGCTTAGTAGATCTAGACCTCTTAAGGTTCGAAATTAAGTTTCTTTTCTATTGATATATTCCGCCGTATGAATTTTTTTCAGGCATACTCTGGGAGAAACTGCCACTGAAATGGGTCGTGCTAAATCGAGTTGTTAATTACACTATCTCTGAATATCATATGCACATTATAATTTTTCACTTGAGCATCGCGAATGTCAGTTGATTGATTGCCTCAAAGTTTAGATACCTAAAACTGCTCTAAAGTTTGTAACTCGTTTAGGTTCTAGACTTCGTAAGTACGCTGGGTGATGTGTATTTTAGATATTTCATGCATTTGGTAATTCGATCTAAGGGGGAGGATTTTTCCTAGCTTGAAATAATTAGGCACCCCTGGTGCATTAAGAGCAAAACTACACTATTACTTGCTAATTTACTCTCTTCATTTTTCATTCGTTTTATTCGATAAGTTTCTATTTGAGGGATGAAATCAAATCATATGCTACATTAGTTAATCTTTAGACAATTTCGATTTGACCCAGCCTTCTAAACCTCCTTTAACAATGATTTCTTGCAAATTAGTTCCCAATTCACCCACCTTTTGGTTCAAAATTAAGTTACCCTCGGAATCAGCCACGTAGACCTGAGCCTTTGTAACATCCCATTTCAAAAACCAACCGGTTCTGATGGTTAATTCGTTAGAGCCACTGTATTTTTCTCTCAATTTGTTGATCAATTCAGGGATTTCCAAAGTCAACAAGGCGTTGTTGATGGAATTTCTGGAGAAAATGTTACCGAAAGAACCTGCAACAACCAACTTCATACCTCTGGCCAAAATTGCAGTGGCAGCTTGTTCTCTAGACGATCCAGTACCGAAATTGAATCCTGATACAATGATGTCATTAGGTTTGGTTTTGGAGTAGAACTCTCCGTCATAGTTTTCCATACAAACTTGGGCCATCTTCTCTTTTGGAACATCATCTTGATAGGTGTATTTACCAGGATAGATACCATCGGTGTTGATGTTGTCGGCATCACAGAGAATCAATTCACCTTCAATTGATTTAGGGAATCCGTCCAATACTTGGACGGCTTGTGCGTCTTCTTCAACCAAGTCGTTGGTTGACTCCGAGGCATCATTTGGAATTGTGATGGACTTGACAATTTCAGGGTTTTCTTTGACAGCCTGGCCATCAATCTCCTCAGGACCTCCGATTTTACCTAAGACGGCTGAAGCAGCGACGATTTCAGGAGAGGCCAAGTAGGCCAAAGCATCTTTGGAACCCATTCTTCCTTTAAAATTACGGTTAGTGGCCGAGATTCCGACTTCCCCTTCTTTCAACAATCCAGCACCCAAACCGATACATGGACCACAGCCAGCAGGTAATGGAATAGCACCGGCATCAATGATGTCTTGCCAAGCACCGATGGCTTCAGCATCCTTTTGCACATGAGAAGAAGCAGCAGCGACGTAGAATTCGACACCTTCAGCCACTTTGTGGCCCCTGATCACATCGGCAGCTGCCTTGATATCACTCAATCTAGAGTTGGTACAAGAAACGAGGTAGGCTTTGTTGATGGCTATGTTCTGCTTGGACAAATCGTATAGTGAGTTGGAGACTTTGACGGAGTTAGGACCAGAAATCGATGGTGATAAAGACAGCAAGTCAACCACCAAGTGTTTGGCATATACCGAGTCTGGGTCCGATTCGAATTTATTGTTTACGAGGGCCTCGATGGTTTTCTCGTTGACTCTTGGGTGTGGTTGAGGTAATTTCTGGATTCTACCCTTGTAAAAGTCGAGAAGAACATCATCTACTGGGAACAAACCAGACAAGGCACCCCATTCGGTGGTCATATTGGCGATGGTTAATCTATAGTCAACAGACAATTTGCTCACGCCTTCACCAGTGAATTCAACAGCATGATTCAACACCTCATCGTTGTTGAAGATACCACAAAGGGCCACAATAACATCTTTACCAGTAACTCCCTTTGGCAATTCGTTGATTAACTCCACCTTGGCCACTGGGGGAATCTGCCACCACGTCTGACCGGTGGCCCAGATCGAAGCTGCGTCTGTTCTGACAATAGGAGTACCTAATGACCCTACACCACCATAGGTATTTGAGTGAGAGTCGGATGCTACGGTTAAGTTAAGTGGGAAGGCATAGCCTTCTTCGATCATGATCTGATGCCCAATACCTCTTCCCGCTGGGTAGAAATCAATGCCTTGTTCTTTGGCGAAGTTCTCGATGTTGGAATACTTCTCCAAGTTCTTTTCGGACTTGTTTTGAACATCGTGATCAAGGGTACACACCACTTGTTTGCGGTCATGGACTTTGGTAGCTCCTAATCCCATGAACTTGGTTGCCACTGGCCATGAGTTATCATGAGACATGCAATGTGCTGGTTTGATGGTTACATAATCACCACTGAAAACCTTTTTACCCTTATCCACTCCGATAGCGTACTTTTGCACGATCTTCTCAGTCAAGTTTTGACCTCTGAGTAACACGGCACTGGTCGATAACGGTCTGGTCTGAGGACCATTCCTAAATATCCTGGAATGCATGGCCATCTTGCAAAAAACGTATGGTACCAAAATGCAAAATGTTTCAGCACCCGAAAATTATTATAAAACTTTTCATGTTTCTCCAGGTTTATGCGGCTATTATGATAAATGAGTCAGAACTTTCACGTCGCACTGTATTGGTCTGCCGATAAGGCACCGTTCGCCGGTGCAGGAGCGTCACGTGCGCAGAGCGAAGAGGAACAAGAGTTTCGTGTGGGATGTGGGCTGAGAGGTGAGGGAAATGGCGGTTCACGTTGCTCTTGCTGCCGTACTAGCATCGTCCTACGTATTTAGCATATATGTTTTCCGACCAGAGCACCTTCGGTTGAAGCATCGGGATGAAACGGATGTTATATACTACCGCATTCGCCGCGTAACGCTCTTGTGTGCGTTCTGGATTTTGGTGCTACCCAGCATACTAAAGTCAATTGATGGCACACTTGGGTACTGGGAGATCGTGCGGAATTTTGGGTTGATCCCCGGATTCAGCCCCAATGCATGGACCACCGATCTCATTAATGTTGTTCGCAGCCTTGCAGCAATCTCGGTATTGTACGTGGGGGTGATTTTTGACTACGTTTGCAGCATCGAGTCCACCAGCCAAGTTATAGACGATTTCAAAGATACCTTTTTGAGCATCCAAGGGTTCCGGTCACATGTGTTTGCACCTGTGTCGGAAGAGTTGATATACCGGTGCCTAATTGTCAGGGTGATGGTCTACGGCGGTACTACACCTAGTGAGCGCGCTCTCGCATGGACACCTTTGTTTTTCGGTTTGGCCCATATTCATCACGCGGTGATTTTGGCCCGCACCACCAAGTTACCAAAGTCGATGATTGTATTCAATGCCGCGTTTCAAACCTTGTATACTACCGTATTTGGATTATTGGCCAACCATTTCTACTTACAGTCCGAATCTCTTTGGTGTCCGGCAGTGGTGCACGCCGTATGTAACATCCTTAGCTTTCCCGCTCTTACAGTCAATGGTCTGAAATTGTATCAGACTGTTTACTATTCGTTGTTGCTCCTAGGAACAGTCGTGTTTTGTCGTCTAATCAATTTGTTATGAATTTCAAAATTATGCCCTGTCCGTCGCACGCGCCTGCATAATTGATGGTGTGCTTATACTTCTAGGCGAAAGTAGTGGTGCCAACCGGAACGGTGCTACGTATGCCAAACCCAAAGTAAATTTTTCATCTATAGTACACCACACCCAGTTCCAACCCGTAGCGATACTCTTTTGGCTTTCCCTAGCCTCTACTTCTCGCGTACCTCTCATCTCCTGCTCCATATTTCGGTAAACCCCTTTCTTGTCAGTGCGCACGACTTTGGTTTGATTTGATCTCTACTTACTCGGTTGTTTGTACTGTAAGTCAAAAGTTTTTGGAGATTTCACGTCCTACTCCAATTTTGTTCTCCAGACATTTGCTGCATTTGCGTTCTACCCGAACGAGTTTTATCAAGTGTTCATTCATTATCTTGGGCTAAATAACGTGCCGGGACTATTATACATTTTCTCAACTTCGCCGTCCCCCGCCATAGACCCGATCACGTCTATTGACCAGATCATTCTTGATTGCACCTTCTTTTTTAAATTTTAGCATATCAACAAATATCTAACAAGGTCTGTTCTTTTTGAAATTATTGCATATCCACTATACCCTTTTGATGATTTACCCACGTACAAACAATGTCCCAGAAAACCCACTATGAATCCGCTGTCCAGGATATAGAACAAGAAAAGAAGATGGTGGCCGCTTTAAAGCGGTTATCGATCGGTAACATGATGAGTTATGATCCAGATTTGCCGATGGAAAACATGGATCAACAATTCCGTTACCAGCAAATGTCTGAAGAGTCTCAAATTCCTCTGTCAAATGGCAGCGACTCGTCATCCACTTCTCTGAATAATCATTCTCCATACAATACACCCAAAAGGTCTCCTTCCAGAAGACGATCTACTTTATCGCGCAGCCTGTCGTTGCAAAAGGAATACGTTGAAGAGGGTGAAGTTGAATCTGACGAGTTTTACGATGCTGAGGATAACGACCATATTTTAGATACTAATACTTTATTATGGGTCCCTGCAAACTTACACCCCGAAGTCAACCCTGACAAATTCAAAGTTCACGTCAAGACAACCGTTGAAGAAATCATGGAAAGAAAGCTCAGTAGAAAAAGTTCATTATCAAGAAAATCTTCCTTGAGCTCCAGCTCCTTGCCCAACGATGAATCCGAAACAACGATTTCACAGATCAACAACGACGCCAACAATTCCAAGGATGGTCCAGAAACCACCCCTACTAAGGACAAGAGAAACTCCATTCTTCAGCAAAGCAACAGATTCAGCAATCCGTCATTACGTGAATTGACTTTTGAGCTTGAAAAAATGTCGAAAAGGGCGGGAATGGACGCTAACGATGCTGTTACTTTGGCTAGAACATTGTCCACTTCTTCATTAGGGTATACTGATGTTGAAAAGTTGGCCATGGATGAGTTAAGTGCATCTCCTCATACGTCCCCGCTGCATTCACCAAGAAGAAACCCCGATTCTAATTTCTTTGAAAACAACTCCGATGAAGATGATGAGGAAGATGATGGTATATTAGATCCGGACTCTCCCACTGCAAAGAAGTACCAACAAATATCACCATCGGCCAAAAAGTCTAATCATTCTCCAACTTCTTCCACCTTACATTTGCAACAAGCCTTAAAAAACCAGTTTTTTCAGTCCCAATTAGAAAGGGAAAGTCAAGCTGATGAAGAGGAGGAAACTATACCCATGACTAAGCAACGTCATGGTTATTCACACCAGCATCCACAAGGTCAACAGATCCCCGTACAGCCTCATCCCAAACACCAACATGCATCGAACGCACCATCGGAGCATTCTCGTTCGGCCCAAGATTTCGCATTGAAGAGAAGCAGAAGACCCGACTACAGAAAGCAGTCTGGCCCCACTCAAGTACCCGTTTCCTCTGGATCTAGTTTGCAGACTTCCAAGCATGGTAAGTTGACGGAGTTGAGAAACAATTTGAACACCAGCTTTGGCGAAATTGTGCCTCAAAATAGCTCCTCCTCTTATTCTCATAAATCAGCAACCACCCACAAAAGTTTTGACAAACGAAGTGCCAGGGACTCTCAACTTTTGTTCAGCTACAGAAACCCTAACGATCCATCCTATAAGAACAGAAGTACCGATTCTCTCAAGGCGGCCAACTCTCTCCCTAAATCCGGGTCTCCTTATCCCAGCTCTGCAGTTCCACATTCGCCAGTCGAACAACAGTTTGCTCCAAAGTATAGTCAGCAAAACTTGACGGCCAAGCGTATTTCACGTATCAAATCAATCCAGAATGGCATAGATCAGGACAAGTCCAGACCACGCCAAGCCCCACCTACCCAGCCAGATGCAAACCACGTTCTTTCGCCTAGCTCTTCCAGCCATAGATCTCATCGTCATCACCAACAACTTCAGCAACGCCAATCATCTCATACACTGCCTCACAATCAATATTATCCTCAGTTGAACCAGCAACGCCAACATCATCGTAGACCGGAGAGCGAGCAGACATCACCATTGGAAGAATTACCCCAAGTGGAGCATCGCTCTAGACGTCATCATCGTAGCCATAAGAAGGGAGCGGATCCTCAAAAAACCTTGCATCAACCTTATGCCAGTAAATCGGCCATGAATGAAAAGACCCAGCAGTTGAACCAAAACTTGGACTTGTTGAGATCGGAAATTAATGAGTTTAAAGAGAGTTTAAACAAGAATGAAGGCTATAGTCCGTACGATAAGCCACTTCCGGCCATCAAACAAGAGTCTGGTGCTCCAAGCGAGACCAACGAATCAGATTTTAGCTTTGAACTTAGCTACCAAGATATCAGCTACGAGGATACCTTAGGGATCGAAAAGGAAGTATTGGGCGAATTGGGTAAGAATACTTATACGAGACAGGCCAAACAGGACAGTATACTTGATGCCAATAGAGCCTTGTTGGATGAGATCGAAAATGGTTCTGGGTCAAGTGACGAAGAGACGGAAAGTCCAATAGTTCCTCCAAAGCCAGACATTAAGCCAGACACCAAACAAGAAACTAGACGTGTAACAGAAGATCATAATACCCCAATTGACGAAGTTGTTCAACAGAACCACCGGAGTGACAATTCCCCTCATGATGATTCAAACCTCATATCTCAACAGGAAAACATCAAGCTTCAATCGCCTCCAAAAAGCTATAGGCATCACAAAACAGAGGAAAATATTCCATCTACTGAAAACGAGCAAGAGCACTCGCTTCACAATGGAAAGATTAGAGCCAACAATATCAAGTCTCGTGTCACTCAACTAAACAGCCCTGTTAACAAACCGGAATCTGCCTATCCATCACCTACAGTATCCCATGCCGAAGTTCCACTAAAGATTCAACAGCACAACAATCTTGAGAAAAACAATGTTACAGAAGAAGCTGGACGAGTGTCTCTGGAGAATCCTGTGCAAGCTTATCAGGCAAATACTTCCTCACCATTAGAACCAGAATTTGATCATGCCATAGATAGAAAGTTGTCTGGCGATAGTCCCACGCGGTCGGCCAAGTCAATGGACAATGGGATTCCACCAATACCAGAAAATGAAGTTTCTGATGATTCGAGTTTCGAAACCTCGCCAACCAAGTTGAGATCAAAGAAATCGTTTGGACTTTTGCAGAACAATACCAATTCCGTTGACTCAGGAATCAATAAGAGTCCTACGAAGAAATTGAAAAAGAAGAAATCGTGGCCGTGGCTCAAAGAAAGATCATTGAGTCTTTCTTCTGCTGAAGTCAATACTCTCCCTCCAGTTGAAGAGTCGACCCCTGCGTCACCATCAAGATCAGTTTCGACTCCCGAAACATTTCCTCGCAAGGAAAGGGAAGAGGATGAGGAAGAAGAACACAAGGTGAAACAAAGATCCACCAGTGAAGGTAAGGAGAATATGATCACAAAACTTTTCAAGAAAAAGAAACAGACCCACAGTCCGGGGACCGTTTCTAATATAATTGAAGCCAAGGAACCAAGTTCACCTGTCGATTATGATTCAGATACAGACTCTAAAAAGTCAGGCAAGAAGAAATCGGCTGGTATCTTCAAAAAGAAGAGCCGTGCTAAGCTTTTAGACAAGGATGTAAAGGACAAGCATGCAGAAAACATCATGGCCAGTGCCTCCCTTAACAGCCCAACCTCAGAAATGTTTCGTAGCAGTACTGAAGGAACTCGCAAGGATTCAGAGGACTCAATGGACTGGAAAAAATCCAACGAAGATAACGATAAGGAGAACGAAGGAGTCTACAGAGTATTAAAAAAGCAGGAGAATGGACCTCCAGTCGAAGAGATAGTTGTTAGTGAACCGGATACTCCAGTAAAGGAAAAGAAGAGTAGAAAGACTAAGTCGAAGAAATCAAACGATAAATTAGATGGGTTGAATGAAAAGTCTAGGAAAAAGTCCACCGATGGCTTGAAAGATCTCAAGACATCAGATACAAAAGAAGGAGAGGAGGGTGAAGAAGCCGGCGTGGCCAATGAGGATAAACCCCAGACCACGTTAGATGTACAGGAAAAGTTGAAGAAGTCTATCAAGAGAACTTCGAAAGCCAACCAACCAATTGTGTTTACCGACTCGGCTTTTGGGTTCCCATTACCTCCACCATCACAGTCCACATTGGTGATGTTGGACTATCGGTTCCCCGTCCACGTAGAGAGAGCTATCTATAGATTGTCGCACTTGAAGTTGGCCAACCCCAAGAGGTCCCTTCGAGAACAGGTGTTGTTGTCTAACTTCATGTATGCATACCTTAATTTGGTGGACCATACGCTACACCTAGAACAACAAATGACCAGTAACGAAACAGATCAAGAGGATATGGACGCGGAAAACCCCGACCAAGATCTCGTTTTCGCAAGTGACGAACACATGCTGAACGAAGAGGCAAATATCGATGGAATAGACGACAGCGATATTGTTCCGAACGGGGAGTCGATTCCTATAGACTTGGATATCTCTGAACTCGAGAACGCAAACTCTGAAATCCGAGTATAATGTATAGCCTACATTGTCATAAAAATTAATACCCCTATAAAATACAAGTCCTAAAAAGTACAATGCATAATTAAATAGCGCGTAGTTAACGAGAAAGAGTACGAGTTGGGTAAGAAAACAAGCAAGGTACGCGGGATCCAAGAAAACTATATGTCTGCTGCGCCAATAACGCAAGGAACTACAAATATGGTCTGCCCACTGATCACGCCACGTACTGAATTCCGGACTTATATTTCCCCATCAACTTAAGCGGAGAACGCGGAACGAGATCAAAGGCCGGATCACGTGCCAGGGCCATCACCATTTTTGACACACGTAAACAGCCTGTCTCAGGCCACTCAAAAAATATAGACCGATTCAGCTATATAAAGAGATCTTCCCAGGCTTTATTGAGATAGTATTGAAAACTGCACAACTGTCAGAACTGGAACGATCGCGAACACTGAGGATTTGACAACGATGAGTAGATCATTACCTTTGTTATCGGCTCGCGTAGTAGCTTCACACAACACCAAAAAAGACTGCTGGGTTACGTTATACAACCGTAAGATCTATAATGTCAGTAACTTCATTGATGAACATCCAGGTGGAGGTGACATAATTATGCCTTACGCCGGTAAAGACATAACTGCCATCATGGCCGACGCCGACTCACACGAGCACTCTGAGAGTGCTTACGAAATGTTGGACGATGACATGTTGGTGGGGTACTTGGCTACTGCAGAAGAAGAAGAAGAGTTGTTGAACAACAAAAACAAAACCGGTGTTGAAGTTAAGCTCACCAATGACTTCGATATGTCTGAGTTCCACAGCGAACTTCCTGCTTTAGAATACTTGTCTATTCAGACCGACTTTGAAGAAGACGCTAAGAAACACAAGTTCCTTGACTTGAATAAACCTCTTCTCAAACAGGTGTTCTTTGGCGGCTTTTCCAAGGAATTCTACTTGGATCAGGTGCATAGACCAAGACATTACGGTAAAGGTTCCGCTCCATTATTTGGCAACATATTGGAACCGTTATCGTTGACTTCATGGTGGTTGGTACCACTCATCTGGTTGCCTATTAATTTCTACATCTTTTACGTTGGATTTGTAAACCAAAACCCCATTATTGCCTTGAGTTTATGGACAATGGGATTGTTTGTCTGGACACTCGTTGAGTATTGTATGCACAGATTCTTGTTCCACTTGGATGGGTACTTGCCAGACCATCCAGCAGCTTTGACGCTCCATTTCCTTTTACATGGAATTCATCATTACTTGCCAATGGATACTAAGAGATTGGTTTTACCACCAACTTTATTTGTCGTATTGGCTTATCCATTCTACAGACTCGTCTTTAAAATCTTTCCATTCTACATGGCTTGTTCGGGCTTTGCAGGTGGTACTCTTGGGTACATCATGTACGACGTGACCCATTACATCTTGCACCATGCAAAATTACCTCAGTTCTTGCAAGAAATCAAGACTTACCATTTGGAACATCACTACAAAAATTATGAAATGGGTTTTGGTGTCACAAGTAAGTTTTGGGACGTTATTTTCGGTACTGAAATCACGGACACTATTCAAAAAAGTAATTAGACAAAATATTTATGAGGTAGAGATGAGGTATATAATGTTTGATATGGCTATAATAATTCTTTCTGTACATTCGAGAGCCAATATATTAAATTATCTATCACCATTGTAGAATCAATAATCTTCAAGGTAATAGTTGTTACTATCAATATTGTTGGAGCCATGTTTAATGGCATTTTCGCGGAGAATTTTCAAGTCTTTTGTGAGCCGCCTATTACTATCGGTCGCCATTACCCAAGAGTGCCGTATATTCCTGTTCCAATAAAGTTGGTTATACTTTTTCTGGATTTCCAATCTTTTCATGTAGATATTTTTGAGATCATGAGCATATCGTTTGCGACGGTTGCGAATTTCGAAATAATGTTTCAAATTGTATTGATACCTAGCAGTATCACTTTTGGGAAGACTTTTCAAGTATCGTATGACATCAAATCTGTCTTGGCTATCGAGTGCTTCATTGATTTCATTTCCGTTGTCGTCATCATTTCCAATTTCTTCCTCCATTTCTTCGTCATATTCATATTTGTAGTCAATGTTCTCGAACATCTCTTCACATTTGTTGTATAATTCTGCGTATGGCTCTGGTTTGTAGTAGTCGTAGGGAGACTCCATGCTATCAAGTCCAGTTAATAGAATGTGCTGCCAGTTCAATCTTCGGTTCTGATGCTTTACATCGGCAGTATCTCCCAGGATACTCGACAATTTGGCCACCATCGAGTTCAATAGTCTGTCGATTCGGCCAGCCACTGCTTTGGTCATTTCTTTGGTAGTTTGGTTAGTGATATTAGGTGCTACTTCAAAGTTTTCGTCTATCTCCTTTTTCCAAGTAGGAGCTTTCTCGGCTATTTTTCTTTCGATCAAGGCTGCTACTTCATTCAATAAGTCTGCCTTACTGTTACTGGGACTCACAGTGTAAGTTACCTTAGTGAGTTTCCTTATACCGTTTTCGTCCACAATTTCGAGCATTTTGTCATCCGGATCCTCTTCTGAAATGTTCTCATCATCATTGTCACCAAAAATGTCATCATCCAGAGAATTATCATGATCGTCATCTATCTCGTCTTCCTCATCCTCATCTTCGTCATCATCTTGCTCTCCATCATTCAGCTTCTCATTTTGGTCTTCTCCATTGTCCTTCTTTTGCTTTTTCTGATACAGCTTGAAATGCTTCCTCCATTCTTCTCTCAGAACACCATGTTTCTGGAGATAGAATTCGTCGGCAGCCTTCTCTCGTTCTCGCTGAATCTTCTCGAAATCAGTATCTATGTCGTTCTCAAATGCGTCATTGGGCACAAGGCAGTCCATATACTTCAATGAAGTTTGGGGATCAGGAACTTCATCTGCGGGCAAGGGCCATGAACCCCAAGCTGCTCGAGGAAACCTTGGGTCTATTCTTCTTAGCAAAATGCTGGAGTAGAGGTGGACTGCCAAATCCAGTCTGTAGTCCTCCTCTATGGAGTCCAACACCTCCTTTCTTTCTTCTGATGTAGACATAAGTTGTGTTTTATGGCCAGATTTGTCCCAGATCTAAAATTGATTTTTATCGCGTTCTCATCGGGCTGCAAAATGATAAAGTACAAGATATATAGGCAGAGGAGACTAAAGGCCTATAAATATAGGCGGAATTGTGTAATAGTGTTAGGAGTAGACAATTGTTCTATAAACAGACCTCTAGGAAACTGGTATCGGTGGGTAGAAATTCAGTTGAGGTTAGATGGCCAGTAGAACTAGTCTTAAGACTAAAATTGCAAGTTTGAGACAAAAACTATAATAAAATATACAAATGGTACAAGATGGAAAAAATGGGAAACGACCAAGATTAGCATACACTGTTGCATCATAAACAATGTCAATTTTTTCATATATTGTGTTGTTATGGGGCCATCAATTATCGTCTGCAATGTAACTTCCACTATGTTTAGTATGTTTTGCTTTTCGGGCTAATATCATTTTGCATCCAGTGCGAAGACTTGTGAAACAGCACCAGATGTGCTAGACCAAAGTCTATGAGTTCTGTGTTAATTGTTCACATAGGTGCAGGCAGTCATTCACAGAGCAAGACTGAACAATACCGAGACCTTCTTCGTAAGGCTTTAAGAAGTGATACGTTCCACAAATGCACCCAGCGCATTGAGCGATCTGAGTTGACCAACACTGGCTTTGGATCATGCTTGAACTTGCTTGGCCAAGTTGAATGCGATGCTAGTTTCATACGAACCACAGGTAAGAATGTTGATATGGGGTCGTTTGTGGGGATAAACAGCACGTTGTATCCAATAACCGAGACCATAGAGAGGTTTGAAAGAGTATGGCAGAAATACTCCAATTACGCAAACTTGGGCCTCACCAAACCAATTGCATTGACAGAAGCTTCATACCAAGCAGCAGCTCATACGCTAAACCCTCCTCATCATATACTGCCGGTCAATTTGGTGCTGAAACAAGCACATGAATTTTACGACTTGGCCAAAGAACGACTTAGCGAAGCACAATTCCACGATGCAGTTACAGATACAGTAGGGGCTGTACAAATTGACGGAGATTCAACCACGCTAGGCACCTCTTCAGGCGGCAACTTTTTCAAGTTTCCAGGTAGAATTGGATGTGCTGGCGTTATCGGAGCTGCGATTGACTTTGCCAGGGTCGATGATACTGAGTACAGTTGTATGTGCAGTGGTAACGGAGAGGACATAGTGGCCATGAAATTGGCTCACCATGTTGTGACACACAGCTATATGGGAGAGGATTATGGCAAAGAGCTTATGACACTAATAAAGGAGTTAAGTGAGAAACACAATTTATTAGCTGTAAACGAGAGAGGTGAAGAAATTGTTTATGTGGGGGTGATTTTAGTGGTGAATAATTTTAAGACAGGTAGGAAGCTACTTGTATACTGTCATAGCACCAATACCTTTTACTTTGGATACAAAGTTCAAGGCCATACCCCCAAAGTCTTTCTTAGCTCCATCAACAACTACGAGAATGGAGATAAGTATGCGTATGGAGAATGCAAAATATAGAAGTATGTTGATAGAGAACGCAAAAAATAGATAAACGAGCTTGTAGAGAGTACGAAAATTTTTACCAAAGATATATTAAGTATACACCGATTCAAAAGAAAGATTAATATTTAAATTTTTACAATTATTTAAACTAACTTAACTTATTTAACGGGAGGTAGCGTGGACTTTTTGGAAAGCACCCTTTTGTTGTTGCTTAGAAACAACATTCTTGGCACCAGCAGCAGCAGACTTGGCCTTTTCAGCCTTTCTGGCAGCCTTAGCAGCCTTCTTAGCTTCCTTGTCCAAGGCTAACTTGTTTTCTCTAGCAGCCTTTCTGTCAGCTGGCTTTTGAGATCTTCTTTCTTTGATTAATTCCAAAGAAGCACCGACAATGGCTCTTTGGTTCTTGACGGACTTTCTAGATCTTCTCTTGGAAGTTTCTTCAGAAATACCCTTCTTGTGTTGTCTTCTGTATAAAACAGTCCAAGCAATTCTTCTTGGGTTCTTTCTTTGTTGGAATAAAGAGGCAGATTTGGAGGAGGCAAATCTGAAAATCTTGGAGTCACCTCTGACAAATAAGGTACCTCTACCTGGGTAGATTTTAGAACCTGAAAAGGAATCAATTTCGATCTTCATTTTAAGTACTAGAATGTTAGTAAGAGGTCTGAAGAAATTTATGACTAATGAAAATGTGACCGGCTTAACTGTTCTTAAGTTTTGAATCGTTCCTGTTATCTTGTCTATTGGTTCTAGTGTGCTATCATTACTTTTGAACTGACTGTTGCCTTGAGAAAACTAACTAACTGTAGCTTGAATGACTGGATTCCATATAGCTTTAAGTGGTTGATTTCTTGTCAAGTTGCTACCTGTGACTCTGCCAGGAATCGTGCTTGGGTCTCTCATTTCTCATAGGGTATATCTCGATCACATTTGGTTCATTCTTAGCTTGTTTAAAGCTACATACCTATTCGTGGTTAAATAAAGTAAACACCAAAAAAGCAGTAGTGGAAATTTTTTCAACTTTTTTTCACCCACCAAAGTGAGAATTGAGACTAGCAAGGGCTAACTCAGGAGTGGTGATGGTAAATCGTGCACGTGACGGGGTTCTTGGTGCGCGAAATGGTGCGGGTGCGTGGCACCAATGCTGTGGTGACTGGGGTATGGTATGCCGTACTGAGAGTGCGCATCATGTGACCTATGTGACTGCTGTTTTGGCATCGAGATTTTCATTCCACGAACCGCATCGGATAAAATTTTCAGAACTGGTCCCACGATTTATTCTTACTTTTCTTTCCTTATTATCCAGACCGGAGTGTAAAACAGAAACAAACGCAGAGATGGTCCGTATCATGACTTAATTCCTGAGAGGGTGGCTAATGGGTTTAGCTAGGTTCATTGTAACCGTATACTAACATAGAATAGGCCCCAAAATCAAAGTCCCAAGACAACATTAACGCCAAATTAGGTTTGGTTATCAAGTCCGGTAAGTACACCTTAGGTTACAAGTCCGTTATCAAGTCTTTGAGAACTGGTAAGGCCAAGTTAATCATTGTTGCCGGTAACACCCCAGTCTTGAGAAAGTCTGAATTGGAATACTACGCCATGTTGTCCAAGACCCAAGTCTACTACTTCCAAGGTGGTAACAACGAATTAGGTACCGTTTGTGGTAAATTATTCAGAGTCGGTACTTTAGCTGTCTTAGATGCCGGTGACTCCGACATTCTTTCTTCCATCAATTAAGTGACTTGATTTATATTTTGTATAATAATAAAACTAATAGATTGGAAATAGTCAAAAGTATTGTAGCGTAAATGTAGCCAAGTAAGCGACATCGACGGTAGAATCAGTAAATTACGAGGAGTTTATTCACCTGCTATTTATTGTACATTTCAATCGCTTCATGACTATTTGAAATATTAGGAAGTATTGGGAAGTGTGAGATTGAGTAATTATCATGTCTAGTTATTTTGCATCACATCTAACTGCTCTTCCAATTGGCGTATTTCTTGCTCTTCTTGGGCAATGTAATCGTCAATGTCTAATTCTCCTTCTGTGTCATTGTCGTTTTCGTCGCTTCGATCGATTTCCGAACTGGCTTTAACAGGACTTCCTATATCACTATAGTTGATGTTAAGTATAGTCAACTGTCTCTTTTGGTCGTCGATCTCTGACTCTAGGTTCGCACACTGATTAACTAGTAAATCATTTTCGTTCTGATAACGTACTACCTTCTCTATTATAGATTCTCGGTTCTCAATTAGGTTTGGATAAAGTCGAATGAGCTCGAGGATCTGTCCACACATGCCGGCTACATCATTAGGTATATCGTTAGAAAGCAAAGCAAGGCTCTTGGAATCTGGCGAAGTAGACACAGTCTTGGCCAATTCGGGAAGCTTTACCACTGTCTTGTTTTCTGCCCCATTTTCTCTCATTTCTCCTTTGTATTGGGTGTATTCAGTATAGCTACGATCAACGTAGATAGACTTGCCATCTGCTCTTTCTGGACGGATATCCATATTGATGTTGTTTGCAATATCTGGGCTTTCATTGAGGTTGCTTGAATGCCGTATTCTGTGTTTGGGTTTGCTGATCTTGTACAATGCCCCTTCATCAGCACTGGGGTCTTTGAGAAGTGTCGTTATACTGGGCCGTTTGACGATGGCATTGGTAAAAAGTCCTGCGGGATGGAATTTGAGCGCATTTATGGACGCTATGGACTGATCTGTACGATCCAAAAAGTAGCTTAGCGACGACATTCACTGTTGTTGTGATGGTGTTGCAGCTTGTTTTGATACCTCAAGATTAAGTTAAAGTCCAGTCACGTGATCGCATCTTCAAGTTTTTTGGATCTTTCCTGTATTACCAGGCAACTAACGATGGTGGTGGACTTGGATCAGTACGCCAAACCGGGCAAAAATCATTACATAGCGCTTGGACTCGAGGGATCGGCCAATAAGCTTGGTGTTGGTGTTATCAAGCATCCCTTGGGGCAGCTATCGGCAACGAACCAAGCACAGGTCTTATCGAATATCCGAGATACGTATGTGACACCACCAGGAGAAGGGTTCTTGCCCAGAGATACAGCAAGACACCACAGAAACTGGGTGGTTCGGACCATCAAAGCAGCACTTATAGAAGCCAAAATACGTGGCATTGATATCGACTGTATCTGTTTCACCCAGGGCCCAGGTATGGGAGCTCCCCTTCAGAGCGTGGTGATAGCAGCTCGTACCCTAGCACAATTATGGAACGTCCCCTTGGTTGGAGTCAACCATTGTATCGGGCATATTGAAATGGGGCGTGAAATCACCGGTGCGGTCAATCCCGTAGTTCTTTACGTCAGTGGAGGAAACACCCAAGTCATTGCCTACTCAGACCAAAGATACCGTATATTTGGAGAAACTTTGGATATCGCCATAGGAAACTGTCTTGATAGATTCGCACGTACCCTCAAGATTCCCAACGAGCCGGCACCAGGCTACAACATCGAGCAAATGGCCAAAAAGGGTAAGCATCTTGTAAACCTTCCTTACACCGTCAAGGGCATGGACTTGTCAATGTCGGGAATATTGGCCAATATCGACCAGATTGCCAAGGACTTGTTTGGAAAAGCCAAGCAGGTCAAGAACAAGCAACTTGTAGATGAAGAAACAGGAGAGCCCATCACGAAAGAGGACTTGTGCTTTTCATTACAAGAGATTTTGTTTTCGATGTTGGTGGAAATCACCGAAAGAGCATTAGCCCACGTTAATTCCAACCAGGTATTGATTGTAGGCGGAGTGGGGTCCAACGAAAGGTTGCAGGAGATGATGAAGCTCATGATTCAAGATAGAAAGAACGGCCAGATATATGCTACAGACGAACGTTTTTGTATAGACAATGGGATCATGATTGCCCATGCGGGACTTTTGAGCTACAGAACTGGCCAAACAAACGAGTTGTGGAACACAGTTTGTACGCAGCGGTTCCGCACAGACGAAGTGTTTATTAAGTGGAGAGACGACTAATATATTTTGGACCCGGGTATTAAAAACTCATCCAGTGAAAAATGTAATATCCCGAGCATTCTAGTAGACTACCTGTAGACGGCCCCACTTTGCCAGGTATGCTTGGCGAGTACCGGCCAACATCAACATAATTCAAAAAGGCGTTGTACGTTACATTCCACCGTACAATGGTCAGATACGATTAGCACAAAATCGCAGAAGTACCTCGCCCACTACAGAGTTGGTGGCGGCTTTTTTATCTATAAGTGTACACTCACGCAAAAGACTGGCGAGCTTTCGCACGCTGGTCCCGTCCCATTTCGCAGCAGTCTTGTAATTGTAGTTCGCAGCCAGGAGCGCGGCAGCACTGGTGGTGTAGCGCACAACGGCGGTATCGTACCTGTTATGATTAGGATTGGGAGAGACTTCGACTGTATCAATGGGCCCGAAGATCTCCATGATCTGCTTCAACACATCCGAGGTGAACAATTGCTCAAGCTCGCGCTTGTGCTTCCACTTGACCTGTACTTGTGCTGAGTCCTTTGTGGTTTCCCCAGGGGAGCCCGCGCGGGAGCTTTCGTGCAAGCTCGCTATGTAAATTTTCGGTGGTGGTAGCTCGCGGTACGATACATACGGCTGAACCGGCGCTGACGGTGGCACGTACATTGCCTGTTCATGGACCCTTCTTCGCTTGAGCCCATCTTCCTTCAACTTCTCTAGATTGGTGGCCCACTTTCTTTTGCTGACGTACGCTCCCATCTCGGTGGTGCGATCGGTATTGAAGAGGTGCTGCTTCTCGGCGCGGTGCAACTGCTCTTGGAACTTCTTGGTCGACGCCAATAGGCTTTCGGCCTCGACCTTTCTCTGTTTTCTGATTCTCACAAGCTCATTGTACTGGGCCCGTAATCCTTCGTCTATCAATATCTCGTACACTTTGGACAACAAGTTGAACTTGTCAGCATCGCCTCCTTCCTTGTCAGGGTGGTACATCAACGCTTTACGCCTGTACTGCGTACGGATTTGGGAGTCCGAGGCATCAGCACCAACCTCTAGGAACCCGTAGAGATCGAGATCTCCATTGATAATCTGCTCTATGTCCTTGTCGTTATCTGTCATGGCAGTAGTTGTGGCAGCTACTAACTTTATTTGAGATGCGCATCACCGCAACGGCGATTTTCACCACCTACATTAACAATTATTATCGTGTATATATTTCTATGTAATGAAGCACTCGAGCAGAGTATTATACAGTTCGTGATACATAGCGTAGAGTGTTTTTGGATGTTGGTAGAATGGCCTAGCTGGTAGGGAGGGGTCGGCATGCAAAGACTGAGTCCATGGTAATCTATGTATACAGCAGCGCGAGTCTATCGAGAACTATAGCTGGGGAAAAAAGACCAGGGAGGCTATTTATGCCTTAACGTTTCTCAATCCATGAGTTGATCTGAAAATGGCATCTCCTTCGGAGTATCCTCTTCCCAAACCGAAACCAATTCCCAACCAGACTGGGAAGGCTCTTCTCTTGAAAAATAAGACCGAGGCCAAAACACCTCCTCCAAAACCTAAACCGGTTTTGATAAGAGTGTTGGATAAAACAACATCCCACTTGTCATTCAACAAGTTTTGAGAAGTACTAGGAGAAGTTGGTACGACTTTTTGTTCAGTTGACATTTTTTAGTCTAGAAAGGTTAGTATTTGCCTAAAATTTCGGTCAACAAGCACCAGCCAGCACGCCGCCACGATCAATCAATTCCACTATTTTGAGCGGGTTAACGACTTCGACCTACGTGCTTGACCCTGTGGCGATCCAGATCACCGTATCTCCATCAAATACTTACTTGCAGTCTATTTGAATCAGCTCCAGCAACGCCGGTATCGTCGAACTGGAATTCAGCTTCAACTGGTTGGTCAGTGCGTCGGTCACGTGGGCGAGCGTCACGCTCTGGTCCACGTGACTAGCCGAGAATTCAATCACACGAAGCATAGGAACTAGCCGAGGCGCGCAGGACAAAAAACCATTTTGTACTAGACAATCTGACAAAGCCCCGACCCTGAAAATTCCGCTTGGGGCCAAATCCCAGGGATGGTACGTGTAGTTGTCCCACCACTATCTGGAGTCGTAAAACGCATTTTCAAGGCTTAAGGGCGCTCTTGGTTAGTGTCAATGACGCACAGGGCCAATAACGGGCGGCGCCCAGGGCACTTTAGATATTCCCGATTGGGTATAGGCAGCCGCATCCGATTGTTTGACACGTTAGAGGCGAGAGAGTGGACAAGCGCGTCCGTAATCATTAAGCGTAATCATTAAGCAGAGTAGGCAGCGTAGTCAGCCCCTATTATTCCTCGGGCGCCTAAAAATCTATCAAACCCACGTTCAAATGCCTCTGTCACGTCGGAAATTCGCCTATTGCTTGATAATAAGTGCCAACTTGTCGCACAAACTTAAATTACCACAACAAACCCTCTGCAATAGTACGCAACGCTGAACCATGGCACACAACCCGAGGCCACTTGTTGCACTGCGAGGAATTTTGAGCTCATGTCCACTAATTTAACTCCAAGCGACAACCTCGATTACAACCCGCTAGTTTGTTGAGTCAGTTCAACGAGCAGCAGTGAAATCGCATCCTCACCTTGTGAACAGCTACATTACCCCTTTTAAAATCCCTCAATTCGCTCCAGGGTGTCTCTCGCTAACTTGATTCTCGTGCGCCGTGTATATATATTCACGAGATCCCCTCGAGTTTCCTTATTCACGTAGTGTCACCCCAATCCATTTCTCCTCGCCTTACTCCATCTCTACATTGTATTTTCTGTTGTAGTTTCGCAGAATAAATAAATCCCCGTACATTTCTTCCCGAACTATAGCTGGTCAGACGCGGCCCTACTGTCTATTTTCAAAGTTAGTGTCTGTTACCTTTTTTCCAATACTGTAAATATTCAAGTAGGAGCTTTTTCCTGTGAAAGTTTGATTTGTGTTTGTTGATCATTTAGAGAAGACTTGCGATCGTTTAGAATTACTTTGTTTAACCACATATCTAGTGTTCTGTACATCAGCACGTAAATCTGCTAGATCCTTTTGATTGATACGGGATTCAGCACGTCACACCACCAACCCTTTCTATGCGAAACCATTAGGTCTTCTTTGATCCTTGTCCTCAAAATTAAAGGTCAGAAATTAATAACAAACAGAACTCCAACTTAGTCACTCTTTTAAAACACACTGATGATGTCAGTACCTTTCAACAATAACTACAATAACTCAGGGGTCTCGAGATCATCCAACGCCAAATCAATAAAACGAGACCAGCCTCCCGTGGCTGTGAAGGGAGCGCCAACAACCACCCCGTTTCTGCTGTCTCAATCACAAGTCCCGAATACCGGCACTCCTACAGAGCAGCATCGCTCGAATAATAATCCATTTAGATCGGCGGCAAACCCCACTGTTGGTCAGAAATCAAAACACCCCGAGCCCCTCAGCGGTCCTAACAACAGGCGGTTTCACCACTCTCGAAGTCAGTCCCATAATTCCCAATCGTCTTCTCCGTCTTTCAAGCCAATCCAACACAACCAAGACTTTGATACGAACTTTTTATTCAACAACAGTCCCGTTGGCACCCCTCCCACTGAAGTACCTCCCAAATGGACAGCACTAATACCCCCCATGCCGTCCAAACCCAAATCTGCCTATAGTCCAGACAACAAAAGAGAACTGCTAGAGAGAAGTTACCCATCGTACCAGTTTCAACAGAAAACCACCTCCAACCCCGCCAAACACTCGAGTGATTCCAACCATCTTCAACAACACCAAAGGCACTCAATAGCGATATCTCCTAGTAGCGAAAACCAAAACATATTTGACAGCACCAAAAACACCAGCCAGGTAAGCTCTCACAACTTCCAGACTCCTACAGCCCAAAAACCAGTTAATCACGCCAACGGCTTGGCTCCTCCACACAACGTGAGAAACACGTCCAATGGAGGCACCCAAACCCCACCAAAAGCTCCAGCGGAACCATTTCCTCCTAAAGAAAGGTTAAGCTCGAAGTCGATGAGCCGTAAAGTAAGCGGAAGACGAAAGAGCAGAAAGACGTGTAAGCAGTGTGGTTTGGAGATCACTGGACAGTTCGTAAGAGCATTGCAAAGCGCGTACCATGTTGAATGTTTCACATGTCACGAATGTGGAAACCAATGCTCTTCCAAGTTCTTCCCTTATGAAGTCACCGATGAAGCCAATCCCGATAACAAGTATCAAGTTGCATTGTGTGAGTATGACTACTTCAAGAAATTGGACTTGATTTGTTTTAATTGTGACAGCGCCTTAAGGGGGCCCTACATTACTGCATTAGGCAACAAGTACCACTTGGAACACTTCAAATGTAACGTTTGTCAAAAAGTGTTTGAGTCTGATGAAAGTTACTATGAACATGAGGGAAATATATATTGTCATTTCCATTATTCAAAACTATATGCCTCACACTGTGAAGGATGTCATTCTTCAATTGTTAAACAGTTTGTTGAGCTTTATAGAGGTGGAAGGAATCAACAATGGCATCCAGAGTGCTACATGGTCCATAAATTTTGGAATGTCTGTATAATGGCAGACTCTGTTGGTTTGCAAACTACGTTCAAATTAACGGATGAAAGTCTTGCAAACTTGAAGTCTCTAAAAGATGTCGGTGAAGCAGACCCAGAATCAAAAATAGACGAAAGTCAGTATATTGATCCTAGGCTTCTCATACAGATTGAACAACAGATTGAGAGCATAGTCATGCAAAGTTGGCTCACACTATCTGGGTATGAAGAATCAACAGCTGCCTGCATCAGTGATATGCTCTTGAATGCGTGCACCGGAAATCAATCCAACGGCCTTTTCTCTACCGTAAAGTTGGTCTTGAACGTCGAGATCCTCTTTACTGCGTTGGACCAAGTCTCCAAAATATGCCAAACTTGCGTACCTGTACTCAAAGAAAAGGTCAAGACACAACAACTTAAGAGTGGAAACAATTCTATCGATGATCTGGAATCGTCTTTAAGCTTGGAGCAGGATTATTTTCAACCCATCAAAAAGGAGCCTAGAAACTTGTCAGGTAAAATCATGAGTTACTTGGCAATACTTCGTAAATCCAGTCAGATCTCTCAATCTGGTAGTTTATCTGCTGAATTGTTATCTGTGATCACAGGATGTGCACATTATCTCAAGTTGTTGATCAGGATTGGTCTTCATAATGCCTTGAAGGCGAATAAACTTTTGGGCTCAACCATCGCAACTGACGTGTTTTTGAAGTCAACCGTGAAGTATGAAGCCTTCAACAAGCCAACTGGTGAAGAAAGTGCCCAAGATATCGAAAAGATCAAGCAATTGACTGCAATTTCTTCCTTAGCAACTGATGCTTGTGTCAGTTGTACAAAGAGTATAGAGAAGTCATGTGTAAGGTTCCAAAACGATAGGTGGCACTCCAAATGTTTCAAATGCTCAAACTGTTCAAGAGCGATTCCCCTTGAAGAGGCTAGCCAGACTAGATTGAATAGCGACGATTTGAGCATAAGTTGTAAAAATTGTCCTTCGAATGGAAGACTAGGATTTGAACACATAAGCGACTTATCGCAGTTGGTATATCTTCTTCATATTGCTTTATCAAGATCCAGGTCTGTGATGAAGGTGGAGCTTGGTGTGTCTAGACAAAAGCTGATCAAGAATGAAAGTGAGCCTAATACAGTTCCGCTTTCTAGAAATGCAAGTGTCGCAACTAAGAAGGATGAATCCGATGCAATCACTGAAGACAATTATTCAAAAACTATTAGTGATGTGACAAAGTTGAGAACGAGAAGACAGAGTCAGAAATTATCCAACTCCATCAAGAAGAATGCTAAGAAATACGTTATTTTGGATGCTCCTGTTGCCAATATGGCCAAGGAGGATAAAGTTGAAGGTGCCAATGCCACAACAGAAGAGGTTTCACCAGATGAATTGACTGATATGGTAAACAACGAGTCTGGACTAAAGAGCACCGACAGAAAAGCCAGTACAGCATCACACTTATCCTATGTTGCAGAACATAACGATACCGATCACTTCAACGTCAGAAAGGCACTCAAGATTAGGGATGAGCCCCAGAGACAATTGACAAATGCCCACCTCGACAGAACAACTGATTTGTTGAAGAACGAAAAGTCTTTGACATTGGATGATATTCCTCGTATAGTTGCTGCAGAGCAAGCCAGAGACCAACGTCCTAATGCGTTCAAGCATCATAACTCGTTATATCAAAGACAAAAGCCAATGGACTCAGTCAAGACACTTAACTCGAATGTGGGCTCTAAGAATGGACCCCAAATCACTAGTCCAACGAACGCTTTGGATTCGATTTTGAACACTCCAGCTCCAGCACAGACCACTAGCAAGAAAGCTGTATACTACTCTGAGCTCACAAAGGATGAACACTTTGTGATGAGACACATTGCAGTCGAGGCCTTGATGAATACAGGCGGAACGAACAAATATTCGAAAGAAGAAATTTTGGGATTAATACAAACCAAAAAGCAACCAACGTTCTGGGATAAGTTCAAGTTTGGAGGCGAATCGAGACGTAACGATAAAAACATGGGTGTATTCGGTGTGGATTTACAGGATTTGACCAAAAAATACGGAGTGGACTCAGATTTGGGAGTTGGACCCTCGAAACTCAGAATCCCGGTTGTAGTTGATGATGTCATCAACGCTTTGAGACAAAAAGATATGTCTGTGGAAGGTATTTTCAGATTGAATGGTAATATCAAGAAATTGAAGGAGTTAACTGACGAGATCAATAAGAATCCATTGAAGTCGCCCGACTTCAGTTCCAAGACAGCCGTTCAATTGGCAGCGTTGATGAAAAAATGGTTGAGAGAATTGCCCAACCCATTACTTACATTCAACCTTTACGAACTATGGATATCTTCCCAGGCTGAAACTAATATGGTGATAAGAAAGAGGATCTTGCAATTGGTCTACTGCATGCTTCCAAGAAGCCACCGTAATTTGGTGGAAGTCTTGTTGTACTTTTTCAGTTGGGTAGCCTCATTTGCAGAGATTGATGAAGAAACCGGGTCTAAGATGGACATCCATAACTTGGCTACTGTTATTGCCCCTAACATTCTCTTTGCCAAACAAGCAGCCGGTGCTGATGCACAACCCCAGTCTGGTGACACCTACTTCCTAGCAATCGAGGTCGTCAACCAATTGATCGAGCTCCACGAAGAGATTAGTATCATTCCTGATGATCTTGTGCAGTTATTTGAAAAGTGTGGATTCAGTGGTTCGAAATCAGAAAATTTGTCTACAAAAGAGATTATGAGCAGGCTAGAAAAAGAGACGAAAGATGATGCCAACTACTTCAGAAACTACGAAAATTTGGCTGCAAATCATGACGTTGTTTTAAACCAAATGGTTCATACGAATACCATATCCAAGGGCCAGACCAAATACATGTCTGAATTACATGGAGAAACGTCCAATGTCGAATAATCACCACATATAGTGTGAATGAGTGCAACGAAAAGGTAATAATGCCATTATATTAGTTTAATATATTGTATAATTAATTAACGTATAGCTGTAACCAATTGTAGTGGGGATGGTCGCAATTACTCATTTGGGGTTACGTAAGCGATGATGTCAAGCATAAGTTGGAATCAATCGAGGAAAACTAATCTATAAGATCAGGGAAGCTTGCGTTAAACATAGCATTTTACATCCCGTTAGTCGTCTTTGCATAACCAGTCATCATGTCTACGTTGACCGCAGATTCTTTTAAGCAGATCATTCAAGAAAGATTACAGGCTAGTCTTGTACAGGTGGAGGACATGTCTGGAGGATGCGGACAAGCCTTTGCAGTAGTGATAGTATCCGAGGTATTTAAGGGCAAGAACAAGTTAATGAGACACAGGTTGGTAAACAACGCCTTGAAGGACGAAATTGCCGCAATCCATGCATTCACTCAAAAGGGTTTTACCTCTGAGGAGTGGATTTCCCAAGGTGGAAAGTAATCATACGACGCCACAATTGACCCATGTACAAGAATACTAAGGAATGTACAATAATCTCAACCACTTTAGACTTTAGATGCATATTGCAGTCCATAATACAAATACTGTACCATAGCACAGCATAATATACGTGCAAATATTCATGTAACCATCCGTTACTAATTCATCTACATTTGTAGGCTCGTCATTGATCCTTATGGATAAAGTCTACAATCACTTGGGTGTGAAAGTCTTCGAAGAACCAAATAGTTGTCTATATCTGGATATATCTTCCTTTAATTTATTTAATCTATATTTTATCATTATCATTGCTTTTCATCAAATCTTGTTGCCGTAGTTCTTAGAATGTTTGGCTATTGCGCCTACCCACATGGTCAACAAGAGACCGTACGCAGCCGTGACGATCAAAGGGTAAGCAGCAAGGCCCGTATCGCTCGATTCAGCCACTAGACCAACCAAGAAGGGCAAAACCGCAGCACCTCCGCCTCCAAATGCACAAATGAATCCAACACCAGCGGTTTGGAATCTTACGGGCAACACATTGATAGCAGTGACAATTGTTGTGGGGAATATGGGGCCCACTGCCATTCCAGTGACAAATACCGCAATGAACAAAAGCGGAACCAACTTGGTAAATGCTAGCAACCAGAAGATAAATGTGCCTACAAGCGAGACAAGAATGTAGGTGAAGTTGGCAGTTAATTCTGTTCTGAAGTAATGGGCCGTTGCAAACCCAAGCACAATACGACCCACAGTTAAACCGGCCCAGAAGCTCGTGGCCATGTAGGACGACACTTTGTAGCTGTAGCTTTTGATTCTGGTAAGAAACGTAATCATCCATGCACCAAATGCCACTTCGGCACCAACGTAGATGAACAAAATAAGTGCAAACAAGATGACCACTTTATTATGCAACGTTTGTAGCATTGACACCTCTTGGAACTGGGAACCTGAAGCTTCATCAGAGGTGCTTCTTGTCTCTGGATTCTGGGCCAATTCCTGGTGCTTGAGATCGAGAAGATAATGATAACGAGCAGCAGATTCACGTCTGAAACAGCTGGTGAGCAAAACCACCACAAATAGTCCCACAGTGGCCAAAATAGAGTAGTATTGGTTCCATGTCCAAGGGTTTTCTGACTTCTCTAGTAAGTGTGTGATGATGGGAGGAGCAAGCATCAGGCCCACACCGTAGCATCCATGCAATATCCCTAACAACTGGTTAGATTCTTCCAAAGCTCCCATCCAAGTGTTCAACGATGCATCCATACTTCCTAAGCCGATTCCATTCATAGCAAAGCATATTAATAAGATGAAAAAGGGCGGTTTGTGAGATATTATGAAGTACGCCAACGTCATACACATACTTCCTCCGGTGACTACTCCTCTTATGCCTAAGTTACGATGACTGAAATCACTGAGCAACCCCATCAAGAAGTAGCCGAACACCGAGGATAAGAAAATGAAACTGACTTGAACATCATTGATCTTATAATGGTCCTGGAACTTGGGGATCATGGTCCCCACTGCCTGCTCTGCGAGACCAAAGAGAATGAACACTGCATATGCGGCAATGATCTGGGCTTTTAGCAAGTTGCTTTCACGCCAGTTTCTAGTGTCAAAGTATAGATCATTGCCCATGTCAAATGTGTGGGACTCATTGGCTTCCAGAGTCATTGACTCATCATATCGAGGTGTGCTGCTGTCTAGCCTCACATCTTGCTCCAAATATTCAGGAGTATAGATTTTGAGTGATTCTGTGCTGTAGTCTTTGGATAAACTCTCGTTAGAGCCTGTGCTCAACTTATTATATGACATTAAAGGCTAACTCTTGAAAAGCAACACGCGGCCAAAAATTAAGTGTACTTCGGAAAAAAATTGCAGCCCCTTATGACTTGAATTATGCACGAAAATGTTACATGGTTGCATTTAAGAAAAGTCTTCAAGTGGAGTCATAATTTCTATTGGGGAAGATTACGACGAGGGGCCCTTGTGGAGTACTATGTAGTAAAATGGCATAGGCAATTCCCACAACTCTGTGGGATGTATGCCAAAACAAAAAGTAAAAAGAAAAGTAGCAAATTGACAGTGGTATTCCTACATCATTCCGTGGTCTTTCGGCAGAATAGTGTATCATTCAATATCGCAAAGTATGGTAGAGGTAGAAATAGAGATCGCACTACTGCAAATGGCTAATTCTTCTTATATCTCATCTTACAGCGGAATGCTGCAGATCGAGACGAGTCTCGTGACGCGACATCGCGCCAAATATTAAACACAGAGTTAACTAGTAGAACACACACAGCCAAACGGCATCGATAGAAGGTATCTCACATATACTATAGTACCACTGGCTCCCTGACTGGCCTAACTTACATTAATTACAAAAAAATCTTGAAAATACCCTACAACAAAAGTCAGAACGCGTCACATCCATGTTAGCATTGAATCCACCAATATGATATCACAGGAGTATATATCGGACTCCGAAGACGAAAGCGATATGATCTTGGATAGATCCACGGTCTCGCCGAGTCGCTTGGCCCATATTCTACGAGATTTGCCACCTTCTCAAAGACAATCAGTCAGTTCAGGGGTGACTCCGATGGGCTCAGATGTTAATGAAGTGCAAGCACCACGACCAATTGAGCCAGCCCACCAAATAGAAAACACTGAAGTAGTGGAAGAGGCGCCTATTAATGACAACGAGCTTCAAGAGATACCTCAATACGAAAATGAGCTACAAGAAGATGAAAATAATAACAATTTGAGAATATATCTCGACTCACGCAATTTCGAGCCAGTTGCATCCAGAAGAGGTCTACGAAAGAGAAACTTTGCCAGTACTCATCCATATCTTGCGGACCAAGCACATTATTTGGGACTTTCAAGCATTAACTATCTAAATGAATTGTATGATAATGAGCAAGATTTCGAACTGATAGTAAAGTATCTCAACTTCTCCTATAAGAAAATGAAGGAGTCTAATCCCAAGGACGAAAAATACAAAGCCAAAAACTTCTATGCAATATTGGGTAAGCAATCTGCTATAGCACAAGCAAAAGAGAACGAATCCAAAGATGACAATAATGATTTTAATCAGGATAACAACAGCCAAAGTCAGACTCAAAATATTGAGTTAGAAGAAGAAAATAGCAGCTATGAACTGGATGATTCGTTGGTTTATGCCAATGTGCCAGATAGACCCTTTGATATGCCAGAAGCCAACGACTCCTTCGGTGAAGAAACCGATCAAATACGACTCAGCAAAAAGGACCACCAACTTAACTACAGACAATTACAAAGAAAGAAAAAACAGGAACCTCGCAGAGGTTTGGCAATTAAAAAGACCGCAACCACTCCAAAACTTAATAGAAGGAAAGATGTTTTTGATTTTGTTGATGACGCTAACGATTTTGATGGAGATAACCAATTCTACCGTAGATTTGATACTTCACATGAGGCTATGTCCGATTTTGATACTCCATTGAAAGGCGTTGATACGTTCGGTATACTTTCAGACTCTTCCTCTGAAAGTGACGCCGGAATGCCTCAAGGGTATCATTCAGATGTTCTATTTGTCAGATCTTCCGAGAGCCCCAAACCACCCACTTGGAATAACGAAATTCAAGTTAGTCACGGTACACGCATCGATAGTGACTCTTCAGTGGAGGAAGTAGACTTGATAAACCCAATGTTCGCAAACAGGAAGACTCAGAAGCGAAAAGCGAATATGCCTGGAGAAAAGAGACAAAAGCAAAGTTCTAAATTAACCAATTCGTCATCGGGTATCGCGAACAGGTCTACTTTGACTCCCAGCAAATATTCTAAAGGTCCAACCTCAAAATTATCCAGGAGATCTGAAGGAACCCCTCGACTTGATTCGAAAGCACCGAAATCAAACATCTCTTCAAGTAGCATTGAGCATAATAGTGATAACGAAGCCGTATCGATATCGAAAGTGCTAGAGCGGAATTACCCCACGCCCATTAAAAGCACTTCTAAGCCCAGAAGAAGGACGAATGGCCCAGTGGCAAGAGGAACCCTTTTGAAAAAACCATTCCGAAGTTCAAAAAAGACACAGAAACCCCAGAAAACTTCTAGCTCTGATAATAAGAGTTCGGAGCCGAAGAGTAAACCTATATCAGGAAAGAACCCCAAAGAGTTGCTTAAGGATAATTATCAATTTCTGAGATCTCCAGTAGCATACACAACTGCTTTTGAAGCTGAGAGTGAAAAGGTATTTGTGAAAGAAAGGTCACCCAAACATCCAGCAATGATTCGACTCAATGAGACCAATTTTCCCAACGAGTTTATTTTGCGATTGTTTGACTTGAAACGAATAAGTCAAATCAATGAGGGTAAAACTTACATATTGCCGTTTGACATCGCACATGTTGTCTTCATGGGAGAGTCCTTTTCGCTAAATTTGTTCGATAAGTTTCAATCTATAAAGAATTGTGAACGAATATTGTTCTTATTCATAAAGGAATTGAGAAACCTTCAGATAATGCCATTTCAAAGGATTGAACTAGAACTTTACTCAGTGATTAAAGGCTTGTTACGATGGTTTTTGATTGTACAAGAATCCCCATCGGAAAGAACATGGAAGTTACTCAATCGGTCCGTCACAGATTTGCTACAAAATAACCCTAATCCAGAATTCGGGCAGAAAAGCCTAATGATTTATCCATGGATAGTTCTTATCTTTTTCGTTTTAGACGTAATGGTGAAGAAAACGGAGCAGAGTAAGGAATTTTCTCAGTTAACTTCAGTTGCTTCTCAGTACTGGAGGCTATTCTTTCAATGGTTTGATATTCATTCTGAAATTCCCCCGAACTCCAAGCAACGAGAGTCATTTCTCATCATGTGCCAGGTGCTCAACTTACAGAGAAATTGGTGGAGTTCAATTAGTGATGCTGTAGATGAATTGAGTGGACTGATTGATCCAGAATTGATTATGGAAAAGCTTTACTTTTTGGTCATGTCAGTGCCGAGAGAACAAATCGTCGATATTTCGAAAAGATGGGAATGTTTCCATAAACTCTATAACCATATTTCGAGAGATATGACTTCAGATTCACATGTCCGATTTTATGACATCGTGATGAACATCAGCCAAACTTTTCACTGGAAAATCGAAGAGCCTATGTTATTTATGTTTTATAACACTATTACCTCAAGAAAATTTGAAAATTTCGAAGATGAATGGGCAGTTCCTCAAATACTAGGAAGAATTAGGACTAGGTCTGATATACCCATAGAAACATTCTTCGATAAATTTATCTATCTCTTATACAACTACATTTCTGATCTACCTACAGATGGAAATAAAAAAAAGTTGATAACCAAACTTATAACATCGAGCCATTACAATTACCAAAAGGACAAACACCATTTCGTGATGTTTCTAAATCGTCTAAATTTCATTTTATTTTTGAGCCAGCTATCAAATATTGACCTAAAGAATCAACTCCACGATCTAATTCAGAGAGTCCGGAACTGTAAAGATAGTGAGATATTTGCAGCCGTTTGTGAAGGATTGAAGGAATATGTTGAGATAACGGTAACCAAGAATAGAAATCTTCCGGTAGCATGCTTTAAAGTGTTAATGGATGGACTAATTGAAGATCATGTGTCAATTGGTAGTGTCCAGAAGATTTGGGATTCTATCTTTAGAATATTCCAACGCATTGTTTCTCATTATGTTGATTCGAAGTACCTTGTTCAATTTTTTGAGATTTATAACGTGATTAGTGAATCATTGACGGATAAGCTATCACTTGAGCTCCATAGACTATTGTCAAAGGCATTGCTGATTTTGGAAACCAGAAAATACTTCGATATTGGCTCAGATGAATTAATGAAGGCTGGAATTGAAAAGACTTTAAACGGTACTCAGGACAAAATATATTCCTTGCTTCATAAGACTATGAGTCGATTACCCTTGCCCAACATAACCGAGGAAAACAAACTAGACCCATTGATTGAACTTTACTTTCAACTCTGGGTGAAAGTCACTTCTCTCCTGCCCGCTACAAACTGGAATAAGTTGGTATTGCAGATATTTCCGTATATCGGAAATTCGGTTCTGAGAGACAAATTCAAATTATACTTTTACTTACAGCTCTCTTTATTCACTTCATATGAGCCATTTATAGACGACGTGCTTATTGGCATTTTCAGAAGCTTGGCATGTTATTCACCTTCAAAATACCAGGCTCAACTAATGAATCAGCTCAACAAGGAGAAGGATGACGTGATCCTTTTTCAGAAACAATACGTTCCTGATGAGCTAACACCCCTATTCATACTGAACTTCCGGGCACAGTTGATACAGAATATGTTTTCCAATCTTTCAAGGTCATTCAAACCGACTGTAACCAAAAGTATCTACATTGAAGAGTTTTTGAAAACGTTGAATGAGGAGTTTGACAAATACTTTTCTTCTACATGGTATAAAGAGTTCTGTACAGTTTGCATCAAAACCATTCAAAAGCATTGTGGAGACTTGGTATCCAAAAACGCATTATTACGAGAGTTGGCCTCTAAATTGAGTATTCCACAATATGAATTGGATAAGTATAATTGGTGTTTACTTCCCCTTACCGATAGGTTGCACTCTTTGAATAAAGAGATAGTAAACGCAATTTACTTTGGAAAGGACGCAGTTCCTATTCTTCGAACCTACACATTCGACGACGGAGTCGAGCTTATCTATCATCTTGTCAGTATTTATTCTCGCGCGATCGGCATGAATCAGTCGGGAAGATGGAAATATAATTACTACTTACTTGATTTTTTTGTGGAGAACTTGAAGCTTTTCAAATTTGAGATATTTGACGGATCGTTCAGGAGATTTCTTACTATGTTGGTAGGAATATTTCACCTTGAAGTTGGAACATTAGCCAATAAAACGGATAGGCTCTACAGAACTAAGATCTTGATACTCATAGTTAAGACTATTCAATTTGCATGCTTCTTGTGTGAGGGATATCAGGACTATGAAGAAATGGACAACTTTCGACTTGCATTATTAGATGACACCAGAACAGACGAGCCTGTGACATATTACTCATCGTTCAGGCTATTTGATATCCAGGATGTGAGAGATGAAAATGCGGGTATAGCTCTGAACGAAGAAGTTGACGACGAGACGGTTGCAGCCGAGGAGTTAAGTTTGTCGAAACTACTTGAGTCTATTAACACAACCAGCAAACCCATCGAGACCGGAACTATTGACCTAGATTTGGAGGTCTAGATTGCATCAACTAAAAAGAACCTACGGGTTATTTGCATTATTAACGAATAGCATTACATTTACGACAACTAATATACAATTATACAGATCTTTTTGAGTTATTGTAAGCCCCTTTGGCTCTTGATTAATTTGATTTCCGCCTCCAATTTATCTTTTCCTTTCTTAACTTCTAACAATGTCACAACCGACCTGAGAAGCTCATCGTACTTGGCCATTGTTTTACGAGTAGGCATCACAGGCTTCCAGCTGGTACCACCGGCCGTAGGAATATCCAACTCTTGAAGAACCGCATTAACAGATTTTAATACCGATTGCTTTTGCTGTAATCCAGGAAGTTTTTGAGTGGATCTTAAAATCACACCTGGAGTGAGCTTTTCGTTGCCGTGAAAGTGTAGACCATAAGCCTCCTCTTCCTTCTGAGTAAGTCTTTTGGACAACATCTGTTGCACTGCATTTGCTTCTTGCTTGACTCCCGGATTAAGAGACTGGTTTTGTTTAAGAAGTCCCGACAAGTATTGTTGCAAGTGGGTTTGAAAAGATCTGTCCTTTTTGAAAGATGAGGAGGCTGCGATGGGAATTGGAGGTGGCACAGGTTCTTGATTTGACGAGTGATTTCCTGAACCAGATGATCTGTGTTGCAGCAGCTGTTGCTGCATCTGTCTCTTCTTTTGGTGCTTATCTATTATCATTAAGTTATTGTAAAGATTGGCCAAGCCTTGGGATGACTGGTATTGTTGAATTGGTTGGGTGGTTTGTGGAGAGTCCAACAAAGAAAGTAAATGTGATCTTTCAAGCAACATTTTCTTAGCTGCCAACTCAAATCTTCTGGCTTCGATCACCAAAGATTCTTCTTCTGCTATTTCGGCAGGAGTTCTCTTGAGGAGGTTTTCCAAGTATTGTTTTCTCTCTGTTTCTCTGGACTTGGAAAATACCTTTAACGATTCTAGAAGCGTGGGGTTAGAGTTTTCTTGTGACTCGAAGATCTTTATACTAATACGATAGAATTGTTCCTTCAAATCATCTTGGGTACGTGAGGTGCCCCAGTTAAAACGGTCATGTATAATGGGCCATTTGAGTTCAAAGGCAGCGCAAAGCTCAAAGAGATACTTCGTTTCATCGTAGGTCCATTTGTTTGAGGGGTCACTGGACTCACTGTCTGACTCAACATCTGATGCTGCGACATCAGGCTTATCACTAGACTCTATTATCTTTTCACCATTGCTTTCAGCGGGTTCTTTCTCTTCGGAGTCTTTCTCCTCGACCTTCTTTTCGCTGTCTTTTTCTTTCTGTTCCTGCTCTTGTTTTAACTTCTCTTTCTTGTGTTCGTCTCTTCTTTCCGATTGTAATCTTTCCGCTTCTTCGATCTCTGCCATGAACTCATTGTACTTCTCTTCGTCCACGAGTTCGGGTATATCTATTTTCACGTTAAACTTCTCAAAAAAGTATGGTTTTTTGAGCTCTTCTTCTGATTCCAAGAGTTCTCTCGATCCTTTTACCCAGTGGCTAAAGCTTGTGGATCTGTTTGCGTTGGGTTTAAACGATATTCTGGTCCATGGCGATGCACGAGCTTTGAATCTGTCTTTGATATTGAAGTTGTTGCCATTTGTTGAGAGGTTTACAGCAGGAGTATTGGGCCCGATCAAATTGTACAATTCTCTGGCCATACCATGCTGCCTTGCCGCTTCGCTCCCGGTTTTTTGTTTCTTCTTTGAGGGTTGCTGTCTCTGCGTATCATCCCTTTGAATGTTCAATACATCCAATATATCGTTCGCCGACATGATGCTATATGACTACCAATGTCTTTTGAGTATAACTGCGTCTTAGTCTTGTCAGTGCGATTTGAACTGTTTATGGCTGCGCGCAAAACTGCAAAAAAAAATACATGTTGCGATACGTTTATACAAATCTATGTAACCCTGATGGGAAGTGTCTTTAAATATTGAGCACTGGACTTTTATGAGCCAGTAGGGTATCTATGCAACGTAGTGATATATGTTGCGGTTTTCTTCATCTCTTTTCAAATACTCTTTTTCAATGAGACTTTCGATTCTCTGCTTCAAAAGAACAATTGATGGCTGAAATCTGTTTGTCAATTGCTTGACAACTTCGGCAATGAGCTCATTGTGCATTAAGGTGTGTCTAGATTTCATGATTCTGACTATCGCGGCATTCACCTCATGCTTACGATCCTCCAAAATGTTGTTTTTCACCTCTTCTGCCTCTTCCTCCTGCTCGGTTTTCTGTGGTTTTTCCTTGGTAGAAGCTGATGATGAGGACGAAGACGCTGAAACCGTCAACACTTTGACCTTTACCGAAGGCGATTTGAATTTTTCGTTTAGCTTAAATACATCTGTGGGGTTGACGTCTTTGGACATTGGTTTTTTGACCAATAGCCTCAGCCTAGGGGCTACTGCTATGGACTGTAAGTGTCTCTTCAAATCTGCTTCTGGTATTTCAGTTAGTTCACGAATTTCTTCGTAGGTGAGCTCTTTCTTTTCGTCAAAAGCCAGGACGTCGGGATCACTCGACTGTGGTGCGAATAATAACATAATTAACCCAGCATAAGTTGGCATGTTGAATTCGTACGTTCGACTGGGGTACGTGATTCTGAAATCCATGGACCCGAATTTTGGACTCCAGTAGAGCGATTTATTGTGATTCTTTTTACCTGCAAACCAGTACTCTTCAAATTCCTTAATGGTGGGTCGGAGTTGTTTGGACCAGATAAGTGGCTGCTGGTCACCGACTGGGGTAGTAAAGCTTTTGAAGTCTTTGGTCATCGACTTGGGCCAATCAGTGACATTGCAAATTTTGAGGTCCAATTCCACCAAATCGGTCTTTTGCATCTTGTTGGTATATTTTTTCCAGTCCTTGGTGATGTCTCGGGAAAGTCTTATATCTTTGTTCATCTTGAGTACTTTACTTAATGAAGAAGAGCCCATTTCCTCGCCTAGTTTTGAAAGAATCGACTCTTCAATATCGACTCCAAGTTTATTGTTGGAAGAGTTGGTTTGGGAATTGCCTTTAGTGTTCAAGAATCTTTTGGCGAAATGGTTGGCGTAATTTGCTTCGAAGGAATCTTTATCCTTGACAAATCTCAAAAATGCGATTGATTTATTGATGAGATCATCCGAGGAGTCGGGAGAGCCGGAGTTCGCCGATTCCTTGCTGGGTATAACCTTGTTGAATTTTTTAATATGGTAATCCATATAAATTGATAACATCTCCGATGCATCAAAACTGGATTTTTTACCGGCACCACTGTTGCTTGGGCTATTGATGAAATCCCTCATAGCATAGTTTATAGTGACTTCGATGAGAGGATTCAGATCGAATGCCAACTTGAGGATATGTGACATTTGTCTTTGATATTCTAGCACGAGTTCTATCCATTTTGTAGCGAAGGTAGTGACGTTTGCTGTTGGTTTTTTAGAAGTTTGTGCAGCTTTTGAGTCTGACGCAGAAGTAGAATTTCTCACAAACTCGGCGATTTTCAAACCCTGTTGAACGATGTTTTCCTTTAGTCTTATTTTCAACAACTCGTAATCCGAGTCTATTCTGCCTATCAAGTTGTACAAAGTGTTCAATTCGGTGATGTAATGAGATTGCTCGGTCCCCTCTTCTCGAAGTACGTTATTGATAACTGAGGATAACCAATATGACAAACCTTGACGCTCAAATGGCAATGATATGACACCGTCGATCTTATCCTTAATAAGTATATTGTTCATAAGATCAATAAGTTTTGGATACGTTGACGATGGTAGATAAAATTGTACTCTTCTTTCTTCCTCCTTTATAAACTTATTTGTTTCAAGCAAGTAGTTAGTTCCAATCGAACTACTCACGTATTCAGATGACAATTTGTAGAAAAATGTTTCGGAGCTAGTAAGGAACGTTGGCTCAAACACGCTCTGATAATATGACTCTCCGTAATGTATGTCTGCTCTGGTTGCAGTGGTGTTTCCGTTGCCCGGTCCAGTCTCGACCAACAACTGCAACATATTAATAAGCTTTGAAATGTACATATTCGACGTTATGACCTCGCCGTTTCTACTTCTAGTGATTTCCAGAATAATTATATCCACCACTTTTTTGCCCACGCCTCCATTTCCGTTCGCGTCCTCGAACTTTATTATATGGTCTTTGAAAAGCTGAATCCCAAGATCGTAGATCAATAGTTTGTTATTTTCCTTAACATAAACACGGTTTAAGTACATCAAAACATCACTGATAAACTTCATCGCCTGTAAGTGCTCATTCCATTCCAAAAGAACCAATTTCATAAACTCTTCGATGCCATCATTCACCGATAGCAAAAAGGTTCTTCTTTGTATAAGATGGTCTGTAATTAGTTGAGAAACATTTTCATACAATTTATCACCCAACTTTTTTAGCACAAGACTATATGCCTTTCTGTACAATTGCTCGTATGAAAGATTCGACACGTTTTTGCTCTGGATCTGGGTAATGGCGTTTGAAAGAACAGTCCATGATTTGTCAAAATCCACCTGTGGTTCGGATGAGTTCGAATTGTCGAGAGATGATGACACGAGGGACTTTCTTGGAGGTCTAATTTTGGAACGGCGACTCCCTGGTGGTAACATAGTGGATTTTATGAAGACCTGCTACCAATAAGTCGAACCTTATTGATCTTGTCTAATGGTATTGATCTTTAGGACTTCAACCTGTAATCTTGGATCTCTTGCGTCAACCTGCAAGCCGAGGAGTGCAGTTTACGATTTGCAAATTACGTGAAAGCAATATCCAAGATTCTCACCGTGACCTCGTGACTCATCTCGTGGCTCCAGTTTTGTGGTCCTCGTGACACTCTCTGCCCGGCGGCGTGACAAATTGTTGGTGTGTCATTGGCAGAATGCGCGCCGCTCAAGTGGCCGCCGGTACCGGAGCGGTACCGGCACCGGCCAAATCTATTTCTCCACCATTTTTCGCCTGAAAAACTTGTATAAATATTCTGGACAACGTCCATTCATATTGAGAGGGTAGTAATATTGTCAAACATATTAACATACAGACAAAATGGTTTCTAAAGCAAGAACCTTATATGACAAAGTATACGACGACCACATAGTCCATGAAGACGCCGATGGTTCCAACTTGATATACATAGATCGTCACTTGGTCCATGAAGTGACATCTCCACAAGCCTTCGAAGGCTTAGCCAATGCGGGAAGAACTGTCAGAAGAACAGACTGTACATTGGCCACTGTCGATCACAATATCCCAACTGGATCCAGAGCCAACTTCAAGAACGTCAGTACATTTATTGATCAAGAAGATTCAAGATTACAAGTTGAAACCTTGGAACAAAATGTCAAAGACTTTGACTTGACTTACTTCGGTATGGACGATGAAAGACAAGGTATTGTCCACATCGTTGGTCCAGAACAAGGTTTCACTTTACCAGGTACTACTGTTGTTTGTGGTGATTCTCACACTTCCACCCACGGTGCTTTTGGTGCCTTAGCTTTTGGTATTGGTACTTCTGAAGTCGAACACGTCTTGGCTACTCAAACTATCATTCAAACCAAATCCAAGAACATGAGAATCACTGTTGACGGTGATTTATCTGAAGGAATCACTTCCAAGGATTTGGTTTTGCATGTAATTGGTGTGATTGGTACTGCTGGTGGTACTGGTTGCGTGATCGAATTCGCCGGTAAAGCCATTGAGAACTTGTCCATGGAAGCTAGAATGTCCATCTGTAACATGTCGATTGAAGCTGGTGCTCGTGCCGGTATGATCAGACCTGATCAGACTACTTTTGACTACATCAAAGGTAGACCATTGGCTCCAAAGGGTGCTGAATGGGACAAGGCCCTCGCCTACTGGAAGACTTTGCATTCCGACGAAGGTGCTCATTTTGACTACGACATCAAAATCGCTGCCTCCGACATTGTTCCTACCATCACTTGGGGTAACTCTCCGCAAGACGCATTGCCCATCACCGCATCTGTTCCAGACCCAGCCAACGTTTCCGACCCAATCAAGAAATCTGGTATGGAAAGAGCTTTGCAATACCAGGGCTTGAAACCAAACACTCCATTGAAGGACATCTACATTGACAAAGCCTTCATTGGTTCCTGTACCAACTCCAGAATCGAAGACTTGAGAGCTGCTGCCAAGGTAGCCAAGGGTCACAAGAAAGCCGACAATGTCAAGCTCGTTCTTGTTGTTCCAGGTTCTGGTTTGATCAAGCAACAAGCTGAAAAGGAAGGTTTGGATAAGATCTTTGAAGCTGCTGGTTTCTCGTGGAGAGAAGCTGGATGCTCCATGTGTTTGAGTATGAACGACGATGTTGTGGGCCCAGAAGAAAGATGTGCTTCTACCTCCAACAGAAACTTCGAAGGTCGTCAAGGTGCTAGATCCAGAACTCACTTGATGTCGCCTGCCATGGCTGCTGCTGCTGCCATCAAGGGTCACTTCACCGATATTCGTGAATACGACTACGACAACACCGATGAGCCATCAGTACAGATCGAAGCCAATGTTGAAGAAGACAAGGCCTTGCAAGACGCAGTCTACGAGCACGAAAAGCAACCAATTGCCGACAGTCCTGCCGCTACTCAGGAACAAATCAATGACATACCCGTGGAACCAGAATCTAAGAAGGCCAAGAAAGCTACTGGTGGAAGTGGTGGAATTGACAAGTTCGTCGTCTTGACTAGCGTTGCTGCACCATTAGACAAAGCCAACGTGGATACTGATGCCATTATTCCAAAGCAATTCTTGAAAACCATCAAAAGAACTGGTTTGAAAAACGGTTTATTCTACGAATTAAGATTCACCCAGGACCCAGAAACCGGCAAAGATATTCCTACTGATTTCGTCTTAAATCAAGACAAGTTCAATAAGGCTGGAATCTTATTAGTCACTGGTGACAACTTCGGTTGTGGTTCTTCTAGAGAACACGCACCATGGGCTTTGAAGGATTTCGGTATCAAATGTATCATTGCTCCATCATTCGGTGACATTTTCTACAACAACTCATTCAAAAACGGTTTGTTACCAATCAGAATTCCAAGTCAAGTCATTCAAGAAAAGTTATACCCAGTTGCCAGTGCCGGTGTTGAATTGACCGTTGATTTACCAAACCAACAAATCAAACATGGTCAAACCGGTGAAGTTTTAATTGAACATTTCGATGTTGAGGAATTCAGAAAGCACTGTTTGATCAACGGTTTAGATGACATTGGATTAACTTTGCAAAAGGAAGAATTCATCTATAAGTATGAAGCAGAAAGAAGAGTCAAATTCTCTTTCTTGGAAGGCGGTTCCAAATTAATCAAGCCAATTAAAGGTGCCAAAAAGTCCGTTCGTGGTGTTAAAGCCCAGGAATGGTAATCAATTTATTTAGTTTCTTCAATCTTAATCTATAAATAATACGACGATTATTAACATTAACGAACCAGTGTAAATAGCATTATAGCACGTACTTCATAAATGCGACAAATTTGTTACTAGCAAAGTTTCCCTTGTTACTTGAAAAATATTCTGCTATATCTAAATTTCTATATTTTTGCTAAAAACTAGAAAAATTCTAAAAAAACTGGTACAGAATTCAAGCCTAACGAATCGAAGTACTCGAGTAGTTCAGATAAAAGGTATTTACCAACAACTCAATATGATAGACTTCAAGATATCATATGGAAAAATACAAGGTGATTAGGCTTGATACAATGGAATTGAAGCATCTAAAAAATCAAAATAGTGTAATGGAGAAGGTGAACTAAAACAGCACCTCTCTATACTAGAAGTAGGAGAGTGGGTAAGTGATCATTAGTCTGCTTTCTCAGACATCACTTGTTTGACAGGCTCAGTCTCATAGTACAACTTGTGCTGCTGTATGTATCTTATGACGGAATTAGGCAATAAGTACTGTACAGACATTCCTCTTCTTATGAACAACCTGATCTTGGTGGAGGAAATGTCATTATAAATTAATTGTTTGATAACCAAAACGTTGCGTCTATGCTCGTACATGATATCATGACTTAAAAGGAAACTTCTAACATCAGCTCCGGTTCTCTCTACTATAAGGCACCCATATTTGCCCAATATGTGGTGCAAGTCTTGATCAGCCCAAACGTCAGGTTCTCCCATAGATTCAATCAAGTCACCTCCTGCGAGCAACATGATTTTGACTCCTCTTTTCTCGCCTGACTTGGTCATTATTCCTCCACGTTTGATATTGATCTCTTCATTGAAGTGATCCAAAACTAATGCGGTTCTGGTATATTTCGGTTGTAAGGATTCCCATGCATCGACCATTAGCCACGAAGACGTACGCTCACATGCCAACTCACACATTCTGACACGGTGATGCGCCGGTGCCAACCCTTGCTTCTTGTAGTTGGACGAAACTGGAGAGTAGTATCCTCCTATAACTTCGAAACGGGTTTGTTCGGAGATTGCATCAAGGGCCATTTCGAACATTCTCAAGTGTAAGTACGTAACTGGCGAAAATGAGCCACATGCAACTATAACTAACGGATATTTGGAGTCTTCCAGCAAAGTGGTAGCCAATCTGTGGGTAGGAAACTCATACTTATCGAGAGTCTTGGCCTGTCTTTGGATTCCATGCGGCACTTCCTCAAGATCGGCGATCTGACTAGACTTGACTTTCACTGTTGGCGGTAAAATCGGCTTCACCTCGTCAGTCGCGGGGATATGCTGATAAGAGCTTTCTCTAGATATTTCTGGCCTAAATTTCTCAGCATCATCATCATCAGATGAGCCACTCACCAATTCGGAATGCTTGCGGGGAATCTTGGAGTGATACGCTCCCTTGTCTGAAGTACCTTCGTTCTTGTTGCTCGACGGGTGTGGCGGAGGAGCATCCACGGCACTGCCCATATCAGCCAATACGTATGGTTGGATTGGCATATTATTTGGGATTTCTGAAGAGTCTGCCGTGGGCTCAATATCCAAATTTTGGGAAGGCGGTAAAAAATTGGGGTCGTTTGTAGGATCCATGATCTATTCTTGATTTGCTACTGCCGTGCCTCTATATTAACTTTCACCCCGAAGGAATTATTGGATAACCACTATGCTAAATATTTGGGTAGCGATTATTTAATAAATAAGTAATCCGGCGAATCCTTAATCCCGAAAGATCCCACTTTGCGAACAAAGTTACCTTATAGATGGAGATTACCAAATCGCCTTAAAAGCCGGCTTACAAAAAAGTGTCATTAGTCACGAGACCAATGCTTGGTGGGTAATTTTTGGGCGAGCGGAGGCGCGGAGCAATTCGATTTAAAGTGGGGCTCGCAGTTAAGCGCGCGAAAGTTGATTAAGCTTTGCTTTCTTTCGGACCAAATCGGTCCGGGGAAGACCAATCAAAAGCTAATCTTTACAAACAATAGGAAAAGAAAAAAATTACTACTTTCATTGAAAGTAGCTACTGAATGTCGTCACAGACAGGATTCGAACCTGCGAAGGTAAAACCCAACACCTGAACCACTTAATAGCAGGGTGTCGCCTTAACCACTCGGCCACAGTGACTTTTTCGTGGTTATGCATGAGTTTATGAAATTCATAAGGGAGCCCCCTGGGGTTTATGCCACTTTGCCATCCCTAGCAATCAAGCTAGAGAAGGCTACGACAACCTCCAGAACATCCGAATGACGAACTGTAAAGGTGTTTACACCAATAGCGTAGTGAGTGTGCTGTCTAGGATTGAGTGATGTCTTAATTGAAATGGGTTTTTTATTTTGTAAGAGACTACCCCACATCACATCAAAGCTACAGCCATTCATCGCAGGGCAAATATTCAATTGTTCTTATATCTCTTCTTAACGACACGCCGTGGTAGTTTGTGTGGGATCTCACTAATTTCCGCTACTCGCAACCATTTCCCATTTACATTTTCCATACTTCTCGGTAGCAAAAAATAGTGTGGGGAGGCCCTATTATTCTGGGGCGAGCCGACATGCAGGATGTCACTAATGTGATAGGAGGGGCGGGGGACTTGAAATTGTAAAAGCCAATTTGAAGTTAGATTGTTGTGGTTTTGAAGTTCAGAGTAAAGCCATATCAGTCGTTAGCTTATACGGATACCAAGCTACTCGTGATATAAAAAGATCAGTTAGTTTCAACTCGATAACAGGAAATATACTATCATATCGCATCTGACCTGAACCTCGGATATTTACAGCACTGATTAGTTGCCATTGAATTGGTGAGAGCTACGTATCTAGTTTCATCATGATTAACTTCTCAAGATTGGCTGGCTACAACCGAGAGGATATTCGAAATCTTTTCTACTTATACAAAGAAGCCTTGGCTGCAAGTAATGTTCGTATCAACTACCAGTCTAGACCAGTGGTACTATTCTTGGGAACGTTGATTTCAACTTTTGGTTTTGGGGTATACTTATCAATAAGAGGCTTGATTTCCAAGTATCGTGAATATATCACCAACAGAAAGTTGCAGCGTCCCAACTTGATAAGACAATCGTCCACAGTTCGTAAGAACGGATCCAGAGAGATCTTAATTCCAAAGGGCAAAAACTCCGTCACAAGAATCATTGTTCCTAAACCGAATTTGGATCAATATGCTGCTGACAAGTATCTTTATAAAGAATTCTATATTCATCAAAAACTCTTGCAGGAAAAGGGTGTTCTTAATTCAAAATTTTTGAGTGAGATAGCCATTATTTGGAAGATTTTAATACCCAAGTTTTCATCCAAAAACACTTCTTTGCTACTTTCCCAGTGCTTCTTTTTGGTCTTAAGAACTTGGTTATCACTTTTGGTTGCTAAATTGGATGGTCAGCTTGTCAAGAATTTAATTGGAGGTAATGGTAAGAAGTTTGCTAGAGATTTGATATATTGGATCTTGATCGCTTTCCCTGCTTCCTACACTAATGCTGCTATAAAATACTTGACGAATAGATTATCCTTGAGTTTCAGAACAAACTTGACAAGATATATTCATGACATTTACCTTGATAACAAAATGGCATACTATAAAATATCGCTAAACAGTTCCGAAATTGAAAACATCGATCAGTACATAACAAACGATGTAACCAAATTCTGCGAGTCTATATGTGGATTATTTTCCAGTATGGGTAAACCATTCATTGATTTGATTTTCTTCGCAGTGTACTTGAGAGATAATCTTGGTACTGGTGCTATTATAGGTATATTCACCAACTACTTCATAACGGCAGCACTCCTTAAGAAAGCCACTCCTAAGTTTGGTCAGTTAAGTGCAAGAAGAACTCACTTGGAGGGCCAATACTTCAATCAACACTTGAATCTTATGACAAATAGTGAAGAGATTGGGTTTTACAAAGGTTCTCTCATTGAAAAGGCTAAGTTGGCAGAGAATTTCAAAGGACTAGTAGGTCACATTGGCAAGGAGATCAACATATCATTTTACTACTCGGTATTGGAAGATTATGTGTTGAAATATACCTGGTCGGCCTGGGGATATATCTTTGCTGGGTTACCTGTATTCTTGGATGAACTTTGGCCTGCGGAGTCTTCAAAAGACGTTAAAAAGAAGGAAAACAACCAAAGACACAACATGCGTCAATTTATTATCAACAAGAGATTGATGCTTTCGTTGGCCGATGCAGGTTCAAGATTAATGTACTCTATCAAAGATGTATCGGAATTAACTGGTTATACCGATAGAGTCTTCAATTTGTTGAGTCAATTGCACAAGGTACATTCGCCAAGATTCGATTTTGGTGCAGAAGCAGGTATCAAAGATATCCGTGGTACTATCCAAAACAACTATCAAAATGGTATTAGATTTGAACACATTCCAATCATCATTCCTTCAAAGGAGGGTTCTGAGAATCCACCATTGATCGACAACTTGAATTTCCTGGTTAGTCACAACAAGAACTTGTTGATTTTAGGATCTAACGGTTCCGGTAAAACTTCCATAGCAAGAATCATGGCGGGCTTGTGGCCTTTGTACAGAGGATTATTGTCGAAACCAAACGATGACGACGTTTTTTACTTGCCTCAAAAACCATACTTTACTACCGGTAACTTGCGTGATCAAATTATTTATCCAAGTAGCTACACAGATATGTTGAGTATGGGATACAATGATGACTATTTATACCACATTCTTCGTGAGGTGAAGCTTGACTATTTATTAAAGAGAGAAGGAAATTTCAATGTTGTTAAGGATTGGAAGGACGTCCTTAGTGGTGGAGAAAAGCAAAGAGTCAGTCTTGCCAGAGTACTTTTCAAGAAGCCAAAGTTGGTAGTTCTTGATGAAAGTACAAATGCCGTTTCGACCGATGTTGAAGATTATTTATTTGAATTATTAAGAAGCAAAAAGATTACATTTATAACATTATCTCACCGTCCATTGCTAATGAAATACCATGACTTCATATTGGAGCTTGGTGAGGACGAAACCAAATTCCACGATTTGACATCTGAAGAGAATTTGCAGTCTATTGATAATGAGATTCAGGAGATTCAAACCAAGTTAAGTAAAGTTGAACAGTGGGAGAAGAGACTCGAGGACATCGAGCTTTACTTGGACGGAAAGTACGACGATATCAAAGAGTCAGAACAAGAGTTGGAATCTTCTGTAGTGAGTTTATAGTGGATAATATTTTAGAAGAAAGCCTATTTAGAATCTAGTTAATGAAATGAATATTTAAGAAAAGATTACGTAGTGATCGAAACGAATGATTCAAACGATAAGACCTATGTAGAAACTCTTGTTTTGTCTGTGCTTGGTATCAATAAGAGACGACCCTTCTTTTTCTAAGGCGGCATTCCGCGCAAGTGCTTCGCACTCCTTCAAGCGGGGATTTCAAGAAGGGTAGCTTGGAGCAGAGCTCTATTAGAGATTGAGTAGAGTCTTAGGAAGCGACAACTATTAGTCATGAAGTGACAGATAGTCGCAGGTCGATCCCGTTTTTTGTGCAACTAAAGCTTACTTTTACCCTAAATGGCATCTGACAATAGCTTCTTATTATCTTACTATACAGTCCGCCATCCTTACCGAACGCGTGGTAAAAAAAAAGGCGAAGGCAACCAGGAGAAGAGTTTTACATTACACCGATCAGCGATAAACGTATCTCAACATGGCTGAACCTATTAGAAGCAAGAGCGGAGACATTTCCAAAGCTCCAACCCCACAGAACACGCCATCGTCGGTAACCAACTCGTACCTCAAGCAACAACCACCAACTGTTTCGACCATCAATGAAGAGAGCGAAGATGTCAGCCAACAGTTAGCCAACAACCCAGCTTTATTATCGATGATCCAAGGCAAGTTAGGTACCTTAGTCGGTCAACAAAGCGGATACGTTGATGGATTACCTAAGAAAGTCAAGCAACGTGTGTATGGATTGAAAGCCATCCAACAGCAACAGATGAAGCTTGAAGCCGAGTTTCAAAAAGAGTTATTGAACTTGGAAAAGAAATACTTCAAGAAGTACGAACCTTTGTACGAAAGAAGAAAGAAGATCGTGAACGGTGCCGAAGAACCAACTGCTGAAGAAATCGAAGAAGGTGAGTTATTGGACGAAGAAGACCAAGATGAAGAGGAAGACAAAGTTAAAGAAATCAAGGATGAAGAAGATGACGAAGAAGAGGAAGAAGAAGCTGCCGCTGGTATCCCAGGATTCTGGTTGACAGCCTTGGAAAACTTGTCTACTGTGTCAGAAACCATCACCGACAGAGACTCTGAAGTATTACAACACTTAAAGGATATCAGAATGGAATACTTGGAAACTCCAGGATTCGAATTGATTTTTGAATTCAACGAAAACGAATTCTTCTCTAACCAAATCTTGACCAAGACCTACCACTACCAAGCAGAATTAGGATATTCCGGAGACTTTGTGTACGACCATGCCAACGGAACCGAGATCAACTGGAAATCCAAGGAATCAAACGTAACCATCAATATCGAAAGAAGAAAACAAAGAAACAAGACCACCAAGCAAACCAGAACCATCGAAAAATTGACCCCAACAGAATCATTCTTTAACTTCTTTGATCCACCTAAGCCACCTAAGCGTGATACCGAGGATGGTGAAGATAATGAAGATGAAGAGGAAGAAGACGATGAAGACTTGGAGGCCAGATTAGAATTGGACTATCAATTAGGTGAAGAGATCAAGGACAGATTAATTCCAAGAGCTATTGATTGGTTCACTGGTGACGCTGTAGACTTTGGCTTCCCAGAGGATCTTGAAGGTGACGAAGAGGATTTCGACAGTGAAGAAGGCGACGAGGACAGCGACGATGGTGACGACGAGAAGCCTAAGGAGAATCCTCCAGAGTGCAAGCAACAATAAGCACACTATTCGATCTGAATAAAATCTTACATTACGATTGCTTTTATCATATTTGAACTTTCACTCATCTCTAAACTAACTTTTTTTGTCTCTTGATACTTAGCCAAGTGTCGTTTGCATTCTACTTGGGTATAGGCATCAGCCGTTTATATTCTATTTCATTGCAGTTATAGTCGTTTTTGTTTACTTTTAGTGAAATTTGAAAAATGCTCAGCTTAATCGACTGTAGTTCAAGACTTGGGATCATCCAATGAACCAGAAAAGTAGCAGAAAGTTCAAAGATTACAAACAATCCCGAAATTCGAATAAGGTTCCGTATTTAGGGATTGAAGGAACGAACATGAGAGTCAACAATGCAGGAGTTTTAAATAATTTGTAAATTAACGTATTTCAAAGGTGGCGTATAATATTTCAATACAGGTATAGCAGCTCTATTGTGTCAACACCAATTCGAACCTCGGATTTGGGGTACACATTTAGATCTTCACAAACTCTATTAGATCTACACAAAAATGAAAAGTTTCTGTGTAAAAATAGTTGCGGAAGAAAGCACCTGAGTGAAAAAAGTGATACAGAAGTACAGAGCCAAATAATTTTTTATGTTCCTTGGGTGCGAGGAAGCCGCCCTATCTTGTAGATAACTGGTGTCAAGTGAGAATGATCAGTGCTTCGAAAAGAAACCATGCGATAGCTGCACAGGGGGCAATGGAAGAGTGGCAATGGACTTCCGCAGGGTCGAGCTACACTGTCATGATTGAAGGCGGAAGTTCCCTTTGAACGTGGATGATGGTGGGGCAGTAAGGGTAAAAAAATATTCAGTTATACCCCACTAGAACCGACTTTCTCCGGCAGACTACCAGGACCAAGGCGGACCAAATTGCAAAATGAGTTTATACCTCGGGGAATGATATCTATGCGCAGTCTAAAATATATGGGACTTTGTACTTGAGACACATCGGTTATTGTTGTCTCTGAAGTGGCACCCGAGTTACACCGATGGCCGCGGCTAATTAATTAGCGCTCGTTTTCATCACTTACATTGCATACTTCTGAATGAGGCTATTAGGTGTACAGGAATAGCTAGTATCCCTGATTTTTCAAATTTCCAATGCGAGCTGCGATTCGGGATCTCGATTTCATGTACAAGCATACATTGTTTTCGGTTAAATGTAGGTTTGATGTCAGCTGAAGACTTCGCCATCAGGTGACTCAAAGAGACGCATGATGATCCTGCATTTTGCCAGGTCTTGCGATGATATCTTCATCAATGGAAGCTGTGGTTGTTGTGATAAGATATGTACAAGTGCAATATAGTTTAAGACCCCCTCTAGACCCTTTTTATGATATCTCAAAAGCTAAAATATCCCTCTACTAATCTGATTTCGCCTCACTCCCTGCCGAAAATGAGCTGTTTAAAGTTAGATCCAACTCCGAACTCACTCATCTTGCAGCAATTTTCACATGCTGAAAAGTCATGCACGACCCACGCGTTTGTGTAGACTTGCTTTTAGTGGCTGCTAACAACCATACACATTAAATAGGCCATCCCCTAGTATAAGAAGGGATGTAAAAACCCTCAAATCTCTAGATATATTACTCTCACAACCAGATTTGACTAAAAAACCTTGACTGTTTCTTTTCTTCAACGAACTAGCACTCAAGCCACTATCATAACGATTGAAATCTTTGTTATCAGATAGTTTCATTCCACCCAAATCCCGTTATCTATAAATTTCGGAGTATTGTATTCCTACTAAATTTGCATTACCTGTATAAGTAATATTAAAAATGTCTTCTACTGTCGACAAATTGACTTCGACCACTTTCGAGTCCAAGTCTTTGAAACACTTGTTAAGCTACACCCCCATCGATGCAGTGGTTAAGTTTTTACTTTCCTTTAGCTTGATTGCTGCTGTTTACAACAATTTTGTTATCCCAGCTTGGGAATTGGTCAATAAGAACATCATTTCTGCTTACCTGTTCATTTACAACCCACTCACTAAGGCAGATAAATTGGTAGATGATGTTGTCTTATCTCACTATGTTGACGATGTTGCAATCAAATATCCAACCGACTTTGCTGAGAAAATTAGCGAAACTTACGTAAAGCCAACAAACGACTACTTGTACGATCAAGTTGTGAACAAGTACTTGCCAGATGCTGAATACAAGTTTGAAGAAGGTAAATCCGAACTTAACAAGTTTGCTCACATTCTTTATCAATTTGTCGTTCGTGTCAAGACCCAAGCCATTGAGAAGTCTTCTGCTATTTCCAACAAGCTTGCTTCTACCTACCATGAAGAAATTAAGACTGTTGCAGGCTCCGACCCAGCCCCAACCCTCTACAACAACTTGACTGCTACTATCAACACTGCTACAAAGACTCTTACAGAATTAAACGAAAGTCACATCAAGCCACTTCGTGCTCAAACTCAAGATTACGTTACCGAAGTTGCCAACAGCACCAGAACTAAGGCTGATTCTTTTATTGCTGATACCAAAAAATCAATTCCTTCTTTGCCACAACTTGATAAAAAAGGTCACGAATTATTGAACGGATCAACCATCTCAGTTTCAAGTTAATTTTCAGCCATTAATTAATTGCGCCAATGGACTTTTCCTACCATGCAGCCTTTCTAACTATTTATTCCCTTACTTCTCTCATTTACAATTCGTTTGATATCTTCGATTTCACTCTTTAGTACAGGCAGTTTTGTTTTAATTTTAATTTAGTGCCAATCATATACATGTTTCTATTTCTAAACTTGTAAATATAGTGATCCTAAAATTTTAAAAAAGCGCCACCTCTAAGCCTCTTTTGGCTTATCTCGATAATATTGATCATGTAATTCCATCAATTGTTGACGTTTTAATTGTTCTAATTGCCCCCTTCTGTGCGCGATTCAACGTGTGGCATTATCGATTGTTAGCAAGTAGCGAAACATAATTAGTGATTTTTGTGACCCCACCGAATAGGGTAAACTGTGCGAATGCAACAGAAGCATTCAAGCGAACTTTTTAATGTATTCTATACCGCCAACACATTGCGGAACAGTATGCTGAGACCCAAGTAGTTGATTTGATATGTGAATGGCCATAGCAACAGTTCGAGGGGTTACATCATGTTCCAACAATAATCCTTTTCCTCCACGTGACAGTTTGAATTTAGTGAGTTCGGAATAAACCTCACTCTCTTTCCGAGGATTGGTAGTGTCCAGCATCTTCCAGTCCAGTGTGTCAAAATCCCATAGTACATTTTGCATACCAAATTGCCTCACTATAGCACGCACTCTATCATCAGTGCCGCCATATGGTGGGCGGAACCATTTAGGCAAATGATGTCCAGTAGCATTCATTGCCCAAATAGACCATTGAAGTTGAGCAACTATCTCTTCATTGCTCAAAGATGGCAAAAACTTGTGGGACCAGGTATGTGAGCCCATAACGTGACCCTGTGACATAGTCCTTCTGTAGATTTCAGGATAACTGATCACATTGACTCCTAACGTAAAAAAGGTGGATGGTTGTTTTAAGCCATCGAGTAATTGCGGAGTTGCGGGTGTGGGCCCATCATCAAAAGTTTGTGAGAGTTTTGGACATGTATAAACGTCATCGAAGGACACACAGTTGAAGCAATCGAAAGAACACGAGTCTGCCGTTAGCTTTTTACAGTCTCCCTGTACACGAAGGGGGATATCAGGCACATTGTCAAAACTTATAAAGTCTAGTGGAATATAAGGTGGATTAAGCTGGGGCCACTCCTTCATTCCGGTAAACTCATTGAGCCATTTGGGGAAAGGCACCTTTCCATTTTTGGCAAGAGTCTCGGACATTTTTGATTCTGGCCTAGCTAATTGTTGTGCCGTAATTAGAAGAGAGCAATGTGCGATCTCAAAGAACAGTAATACTAACCAATAATTTAGTCTCATACTTATGATAGTTTTTAGAAGTATCGTTTAGTATCAGAGTTTGGTTTGTGTATTCGCGATTTTCAATATTGCAATTATTTTTCGCAGCCAAATCCCTATGCGAAAAAAATGGCTAAAGTCGAACCACTACAGAATTAAAAATATTTTTGCTTGATAAATGGCCCTGGACACTCGGTTCTTCTTCCGTAACATGTTGATAAGGTCTAACAGTACTATATTACAAGATATCGAAAAAAATTTGAAAAATAATGACTCCTACGCGGTTCGAACGCGTGCATCTTTACGATAATAGAACTTGAGTCTATCGCCTTAACCACTCGGCCAAAGAGCCAATTATATCTTCATAATCAAATGGGTTCCAGGTGGACGTGATGGTTGAAGATATTTCAAGATCAAAAAATCAAAAAATATTGACTCCTACGCGGTTCGAACGCGTGCATCTTTACGATAATAGAACTTGAGTCTATCGCCTTAACCACTCGGCCAAAGAGCCAATTGTATAGTGGTTCTTCACTTCTTTGCAGTGTCGTTACGTCGAGGCGATCTATATGAAAGAGATCTTCCATCAGGGCATCTTGGGATATCATCTCAACTAAGCAAGGTCCCTGGTATTACGTTTTACAAACTCCAACCCTTCGTATTTGTTGCAGTCTTCCAGATAGTTGTAACTGCAGACTACCGAAAAGAATTAAATAGCCAAGGTCAAAACGGAAGTCAAAGTGTCAGTGGTACTTTTTTCATTGCTCCGTTCGACTTTTAAGTGCTTTGATCTCTCAATCAGATGAGTTTTAGACTGACTAGCCTAATGCAGCAGGAGTAACGTAGACCTACCAATTTTTCTCTGGTGTGCTTTCGATCGTCGTGGTTTTAGTTCTAAACAGTTTATACAAGGTAAATGCAAGGAAAAAATGTATATGCAAGTAAAGACTATATCAAATAAATATCTATTACCTGGTAACCCACAACACGATCAGCACAACTTATTGTGATTCAGCTAATACTAGATTTTTCTGTTCATAGTACTATCAAAGCAGCAGGTGCGATCGGGGCTAATACAGGATACTGAGGCTGCGCCACAATTCACCCTCCCACAATTCGAGCCGCAAAAGATCTATAAATACATCGGAATGTTTGGAGCCATACTGAAAAGCCAGTAATGCAATTCTCATATCTTCAATAAAGACTCACAGTTACTGTGTCAAATACATGAAGATTGCATTTCTCGTGGGTAGTAAGCTCCACTGCTTACAAAAGGCATTTGGATTCGAGTCAATAGTCACCTCTGTTTCTTTTTAATGCATCAACTTCTTGTCTAAGCTTCAGCAACTCGTGGCGCAAGTATTTATTCTCTTCCCAAACAGCGTCATATGAGTTCATTGAGTTATTCCTACTTCTCGAACCTGGCTTCGTGTTAGGACTAGTCTCTCTTGGAACAGATGTGTTGGGGTCAATCAGAGCACTTTTGAATTTCTTATACATATCATCACTATTGGTTGCAGAAGCTACTGAATAGTTTGCAGAAAAAGTGCTATTGCGCTTATTGGAAGCAGCATTTGAGTTGGAGCTTCCTGAATTACCTATGGGTTGGGGGCCCGGGCCAGGTGCTAATGTGTATGACGATATTGAATTACGATGCGATGAAAGGGAGGACGATCTACGAACCATATTGGAGTTAGAGCCGTTCGAAGAAGATTGATTAACGGACCCGCCGTTGTTTTTTAACAGTTTGTTTTCCTGTTTCAAGTTATCAATTTCCCTCATTAATTTCAAAACTATTCCATCTTGTTCGCGCTCCATAAGGTCAATTATTTGCTCGTTATTAAGCAGCAGAGAAGGACTCGCATTAGCGCTTTCTGAGAATGAATGTCTTTTGGTGACTAGTGGCGTTTGCGTATTACTAAAACTACTTCTGGCACTAATACTAGGAGATCTTTGAATTGAGGAAGTGGATGTTAAATAATTGGAATTGATATGATTAGTGGGTCGACATCTCAATTCCGAGTGACTATTACGTGGTGACAATTGTGGGAGCGAGGAAGGGTGGATAGGTGCGCTATTATTATACGAATACTGGGGTAAACCAATTGGTTGTTGGAATTGGTTAAATTGCGGATGGACTGGCAGCTGCAGCTGTATGTGCTGGGGCTGGTTGGTTGAGTTTGTCATTAAATACTTAGCTATTTTGGCAATCTCAATCTAATCACGAATATGACTTCTTATCTTGGGCTAAATCATGGGGTGATCCAGACTTAAATATATTATCTAAATATACCAAAGTAGCACAGACACGACCAAAATCTTGCATTGTGATTCTTATCTTTGTTTGTAACCCCGAAAAGTCTGAAAAAACTCCACTATTCACTCGAAATGAGGGGGAAGGGGGAAGCGCGCTTACGTAACAGGAGAGGGGATTCTGTCTTGCTAATAGTTGCAACTGGGTTACGGAGCAGCGTTTGTGTTCGGGTGAGACACGGCGTTCGATCAGGGTTAGCACTGATTATAGTACCTATAATTTGTTTATAGTTGTGTATTTGTGTCCTAACCGGTATTTGAAAAATAGTCTTGACCAAAACATTCCACTCCTATTGCTTGTTTGAGGGGACTACCAAGCATATGCGCTCAACATTGTATTGGCATTCAGCCTGGTGGCGTGTTCGAGAGTACACCGCACTCGAGCAATTACAAACAGAGGCTAAGTCGACTCGCGCAACTCGTGCGGTCCACGATCGTCGTACTAACCCCTCCCGTATTGTGAACTATTTGACGGTAAACTAGAGGAGTGACCGGCTCTCGCAGGGTTACAGAAATTATGATTACACCGCCCCTCTGCATATAGAGGGTTAGAGGGTTCAGAATTGGTCCAGGCATCCTTTAGTCACTATAGAATTAGAGTTTTCATAACATTGAGACAGAGCGCGCCTTCTTTGCCTTGTGGCTTAGCAATCCAGTTGCCGGTCCGTTCCTTCACTACGTCACTCAAAATTAGGAGATCGGTGAAATTTCCTACAGTCAGATAATAATGACGTGCCCTTTCTAAAACTTATGGTTTGATCTACACAGTTAAATCCCTCATTGCTGATAGCGTAACTAGTGTAGTCGAAAGCAAAGTGAAAAATTGGGCTGCTGCACGAGCTGAGTGGGGTTCGGTAGCATTCGTCTCCTATATTTCGTTGCGATGAATTACTGGAAAGTAAATATGCACGCATAAATAATCTTGCTGATTACAATAGACTTTAGACGAGTTTTGAGCATACTTAGTCATGTGTTTGATCCGATATATGCGAGAGAATCAAATAACCCTTATTTTCGATTGTTTGTTTGTTTTTAAGAGATCACTAATATGATACCTAAAATCCCCGCAGCCAAGTGTCGTGCTTAAACACAGGTCGCAACACATCGTTCCAAATGCGGAGGATTGTAGGACCAAGGGTTCGAGATGCCTGAGGAGTTGGAAAACACGAATCATGTGATGAATACTGCACATGACCAAGTGCTGCAAGGACAAGCCAGATGATTTTGTGGGAGCTTTGTGAACCTGTTGCAGATAAATTACGATTGAAAAAAGGGGCCAATCTAATTCCCGCTAATACTCTTTGTTCGATTATGCATGTATGGGAACAACACAAGACAACAATACGATCGTTTGACATAAATTCATATGAAGCGCTGCAAAAGAAAGCGCACCATTGCACTTTCATGTGTGCCAGTTTCAAGTAGTCTATTAACAATAGTATCTTTCATGGCAAACACATTCCATTGACATACCTTGACTATAGTTCTATATATGCAATTACTTTTTTTTACGTTTGATCAAGTTATTCAAATCATTGACCGGCGCCTTTTCAGGTTTAGGTTTTTTTCTCACCAGCAAAGAGTTAACAGTAGCTACGTTCGTTGGTATTTTAGGCTTCTCAAACTCCTTTGTACCTATAACACCAATGTATTCGTCTACTACGAAGTCGTTTTTGCTGCAAAATTCAGGAATCTTGGTGCGAACCAAAGCTCTAATATCCGACTCGATACTATAATTTTCACTCTTCATTAGGTTGAGCAATTGTTTGTATTCCTTCAAAGTCACAACATTAATATCAGGTTGTTCATCCAGAAAAGAAGCTCTTTTGTGTATGGGCATATCACCCACTTTCACTCCAATTAGTCCGACCACGTCACCCAAACGAAATTCCTGTCTGAAACCCAATTGTTCGTAAAACTGGTCATTTTTCATTTTTTGATAATTGTTTTCTACTATCAAATGCTCGAGATACCTGCCTTTGGGATCGTCTGGAAACAAGGGAATGTTGTATATCGCCAACTCATCTTTAATAAAAATATGACCTATGGTCCAATTGTTTGAAAGTCCTTGAATAAATTTGGCTGTCGATTTTTCATCGAGACCTGGAATTAAAAGCTTACATTCCGAATGGAAAGTATCTACGCTGCCATCAATTACTTTCAACCACCAATTTAATAATTGAACGCCATTGACAAGATGTTTGTGGCGATTATTGTATGAATACGGGAACAAGTATTGCTGGGCAGCTTTGGTGAAAAGCGATATGTTGACGGATTGTTTATCTGGCAATTCTAGTAAAGTAGATTTTCCTTCATCGGGTCTTTTGGTAGCCGATTTGCTATAATACGGTATACTAGCGTAGTATTGAGGATCTTCAGCGAGCTTCCTCACGATATTTTTCAAGCCAAAAATAGCTTCAGTTTCAAATATATCGTATTCCTTTTTAGCGCTTAGATTGGAACCAGAGCAATCATCATTTTCGGCCTTTTGAGGTTTCTTCTTCAAGTTGTATCGAGATAAATCGAAGTTTATTAACCATTGGAGAAACACTTTCAAAATGGGACCAATTTTAATTTGATATTTATGAAGTCCAACAGTATCACATTTCGCGACAAATATGTTTTGTTCTATCTCAGACTCAGTCACAGTTAAATACACTAAAATTTCAATCCCAAAAATAATCGTATCAGTTTTGGAATCAATCAAGCTTAAGAAATGTCGTATTTTAATGGTAGAGGCTTCGGAGTGCAAAGACTTCCGAATGTTTACCAATGGCTTGACATAGGTGGGCTTTGACTGGAAATAAAAGATCTCATGGCCCAAACCCTTTGGGAGTTGTTCAGATATCCTTTGCAGAAGGTCTTTCATCTTTGGCTTACATTCCACATCCACGAATGTTGAGCAGTTTGAGTTGAGTATTATTCACGAATGTCGCATTTCTGATGTCTACACAAAGTCACGCTCTAGGTCATGTGATCTCTATGGAGATTATGCATAATGGGTTAAGATCGCAACAGGGTGTCCTTGAATAAAAGCCGTTCATTATTGTAGTAAATTCACTTCGGCGCGCTTCCAGCTAGGACATAAGCCTCCTTTTTAGATACGAGCGCAAATTCCTGCTTTTATGAATAGACAAAATCTCTGCGCTTATCAGATTTCAAGATGGCATCTTCAGTTAGGTTAGCAGAAGGTTATGTTATAATCTCAAATAATATGAAGGCTTTTTGTTAACGGCAATATCGGTGTAGAGCATTCGCTTAAAAAAAATATATATTCTTTATCGGCTTGCTAGAAAATCGAGTAGTTTCAAACCTACACGCAAAAAATAAAGAAAAATGACTCAGGACTAAACCCCATTATTACCGCACAATTTGGTTATGGTGCTGCAAAAAATTTGGGATTCCGTGGGAGTCTGATATGCTATCGATTCCGCCTTGAATGGCGATGTTGTTAAGTGAGAATACCTGGTCGGGGTATATTGTTCAAGAAAGATTGAAAATTGCGGAGCGTCTAAATTATTGTAGTGAAATTTGTCGTCCTTTCATCTTGTATTTCTTAAACCCTAGTCAGCACCAATCATAACTACTTGTCTTATCATCCTAGCACTCATGGAAAGATGAACCGACCATTGAAGGAGCCTATCCTGGCATGTAAATTCCGAGGTGAAACCTACAAACTCAACCTTCTTGGGAGAATCTTTTACTGCAAGGAGGACGGTTGTCCTCGTATAATTTATGTTGATGTCATACCAAACCTTGTTGATGTAGATCAGGCCAAACGGCAAAAGAATACATCAAATGGTGTCGTATCGTGAGCTGAGATTTTGGTTTTCTCACTTGAATATATATACAGAACTAGATCATGGTACTTGACGCTATCATCTTCACTATTCAGATGGTTAGATAAAGTTGGTTTAAACCCAACATCGGTGATAACCTAAAAATATTTTTGATTTAACAACCGCCTTTACTTAATTTGGTTATCAACTTTACGCAACGCCCCAGTCGCAACTAGAATTAGCTAGGCTAGAAGTTAACAAAGATGAGCAACGAGGATTATGAGAATAATAAAAAAATATGATTAAATGAGGGGAGCATTAACATCTGGGGTGAGTGACATTTAGCAGTAACTTGGCGAAGCAACAGTTGTTTTGTGGCCCTAGTTTGGACTATTACGGACATCAAAGCTGCAATTATCTGCAGCTTCATGCACCTTTCGGCTTATGATCAGCACTAATAGTATACGCACGGAAGTTTGATCGATGGTCACCAAGATGCACTTGTACAACGAAAATACGATCACTTGTACTGAAATAGTTTATCAATCCAAGAATTTTAGTTTTGGGGTAAAAGTGTACTTCAGTAGTTTTTACATTAAGTGATATGAGGATCTAATTTCTTATTTGCGCGCAAAAACCCAAGATGGGGCTGTAAATTGTGGAAGGGCTTGATTGCGCCGCCCCATCTTGACAACTGGTAATACCAGATAGACTTTTTGGTACTTTTCTGTTACAAATACAACTTATTTGTTAAATTTAGACGATCTGTAGCTATATAGTGATGATACAAGCTTAGCTTTTGTTTGCAATGAAACAAGAATGTGCTGGACGACCCTTTTTGGCTCAATAGATGAAATGTGTCGAAGCCTTGTTTCCCTTAAATTTTGATGACTTGATAGGAGGTCTGGGAGATACATCTAACTCGAACAAGAAATTGAAGCAACAAGCCTATTTCAAAAGCCACCTAAGTTCCGACAGCCACTTACTCCGAAATGTATAACAATCTGTATATTAAGGGGTTAACCCGCATCCGCGTATACCCCACTTTCCTAACTGAACTAAGCACCTCGGCTGTCTCTGCCCTGGATCCTGTATCTTAAACGAGGCAAATGCCTAAAAACCCGCAACTTGCATAACTTCCTTTTAAGCTTTTTCGCTCAGGCAAATCTGTAGCAAGTGCTCTAGTCAATGGTATCCCCAACTTACGGTGAAACTGAGCGAAACGTCAGAACAAGACGAAATAGGCACTCTATACTCTACAACTCTCTCGTGTAGCTGGTTATACTGACTGAAACGAAGGGTTTGAGCTCTCATCCGCTGGCTTGCGCTGCCTGCTAGACAATGCAATCGTTTAATCACTTGCGCTGTGGTGGTTTGGGGCCACTGTTTTTGTCAACTCTTGATGGCGGACGCACAGAAGAAATAGATGCGGGGTGGACGAGCTCAAGACCATTTATTGCCTATTCCCGGGTGTCCGAGGGCGTGCTGCGAACAACATTTCGGATCAAAAATTAAAAAGGACAATTTTACAATGTAATCTGGGGTAGGCTTCTATTATAAATATTTCCGTATACGCTCCTTCAGAAGACAAAGTTGATCATGAACGTTAACCAAGAAGCCAATAGTGATCATATAACAAAAAAAAAAGTACCACACAACAGTTATAATTTCAACAACAGCTTCGATCCCTCACACTTAGTTCATCAAGATAAAGAAGAACTGCTACCACAAGAGCCTACTCAACTAATCAATTCGTCATCTTCAAAACTAACTTCATCAACTTCTGCTACAGTACAACAGCCTGCAGCAAACAAATCTAACGATTACGACCTTCTTGATATTCTCTCTGCCGACATGGATTTTGAACAAGCTTACTCAATGTACACGACTTTACAACAGAAACACGCCACAAGCTCCGTTGAACAGTTGGAGCAAGTGCAGTTGTTGAACCAACAGTTTGTGACTAGTCTTGGTGGTCTGCAACAACGCAGCACAGAGACTCGTGATGCTACACCACAGGGGTTAGGCAGCTTACCTGACTATTCGTTCCTGTTACAGTCGGAAAGCCGCACCTCTGAAGACCCAAATTTCAACTACCATCGTTCGCAAATCATCAACGGTAATCTGGGCAACAAAAACTACATGTTTGCAAATGAAGATGACAAACTCAAACAATTCCAATTCAACAAAAATCAAAGCCAAACTAAGAAAAAAGAAAGTGTAGAAGATTTCGACCAATTCTTCTCCAATACCGAATCCAATGCCTTGGAAAAGTTCTTGGATAACTTGGCCACGCCGCTCAACAACTCGTCTCTTCAATTTTACAACCACAACCACAACCACAACAACTTCAATAATCAATTGAGCGAAGACCAACCTGGAAGCGAGTTCAACGACTTGTTTGACTTGCACACCATGAAGGCTATTCCAATAAACAACAAGCAAATGTTCAACCAAGGCTTCAATCAGCCAAAGTCCATGCAAAAGAGCCATTCTTTGCCTGTGAACACTTTCAACGAACAAAGTCTTTTGGAGCACGAAAACTTGAAGAAGGAGTTGACTGAAGCATTCAGCCACCCACATCTCAAGTCCATATCCAACAGCGGAAGCGATACTCCTCCACCACTCACCAGTCCACAAAACCAGTTGCCTACGCCTCTGGACAACAAAGAAAAGGATTTCATGTACCAGCATTTGAAGAGAACATCACAAGACTTGATCACCCCACCTTCCAGCGATACTAATGACGATAAGTTGGAAAAGCGCAAACGCGAGTTTGATGATAGTCTTGACGAAAACGACACCTCGATGCTGAAGAAACGCCGCAGATCTTCTCTGAAACCATTGTTATCTTTGGAGCAAAAGAGACTCAACCATTCTCATTCGGAACAAAAGAGAAGACAAATGTGCAAGCTCGCGTATGAAAGATGTCTCCGTCTTATCATCGACATCGATGCCTTCAACAAGTTGCCTGCCACCTTCACCGACTCGGCCCAGAAAAAGAGCAAAAGGGCTAGAGTCAACAAGGATGGCTTACCCAATTTGTCCAAACACAGTGCGCTTATCAGAATCAGCCATGAAATCGAGTTGATCAAAAGTAAGAACGACTCTCTCAAGGCTATTCTCGAGCAGCACGGTATTACCGACTATAAAAACTTTGATCCACCTGTATCACAGGAAATCGAGTAATTGGGATTGGGAATTTGGAACAGGAAAACTTCACTTCATACAAAAATGATCTACTATTCAAGATTGTATTAATATATTTATTACCCACGATTCAACGAACACCGTCAAAAGTTGAACAAGCACTTAGCAGGTACTTGCAGCAATGCCAGGAGCATCACCTAGCGCAATCTAACGAAGAAAATTACGCTCATTCGGAGCCTTTTTAGTTCACGTATTTATTCAATATTACTATTTATTCAAGAAAGGTAGAATTTGTAGAAGTAATACAAAGTGTGAAAGCACTAATTATAACAAAGCCCTGAGTAGTAACAACATTTTACCATAACCTAATAAGCTTGATCAGGCATAAATTTGTAGTTAGATCGTGCACTGGGTTCTTATCTTTTGTCTTACGGCTTTTGGCTCGGCTACTTTTTTTCAGATATAACGCGTAAAATTGAACTGAAAACTTCAGTTGCGGTAAGCATTATTATGGTGGTCAAGAAAGCAACGGCACAGCCAGAAACCAAGCATCCCAGTCTAGACTTGTCGATTGGTAGCGACGACCAGATCGAGCAGTTGAGCAAACTTCAACCTGTTTTCCTTCTAAACCAGCAGAATGAGACCCCAGAACTTGACAGCTTGAGAACAAACTACAAGTATCTATTCGTGATTAACTGGCTATATAACTTCCGGGGCTTTATCAAGCTTCAGTCCGAGACATTTGATGTTGACTTGTTTGAGCTTGAACTTCTCAACTACTTTCCTACGCTGTATCAAGACGATCAGAGCCCACAGAATCAGACGTTTCTTAACAAGTTGAAGCTTTTGTTGATGTCTTCGGCACAAGGCTCCAAGTTATCTTCACTCAACAACTTCGAGAAGGTGTTCAGATTGTGGTTCGGCTACAATACTCCGTTAGGTGGTAAGGATCGTGATGAAGAAGACGAAGAAGCTGAAGGCTACGAAGCTGGAGAGGCTGACGAAGACGGGCCTTCGTTTGACTCGCTTAGTATTACTGATAAGATTGAGATCTTATACATAATGATAGCCTATATTTCCAGCTACCATCCATTCAGAAGCTGGGTGGACAGAAGCAACATTCCATTGGACTCATTGAGAATGAACTCCCTTTGTAGCGAATCCAAAACCTCTGGCAACTCGTCGTTCCAGGAAGACTACGTGCTCATGTTTGAGTGTAACCGACTTTACAAAAGAACTGTTCACTATAATTCACTAATAATTCCCAAGAAAAGAAAGTTGAGTCCAACTTATCCCGATGAACATTACGATCCAGAACAGTTTGATATTAGTCCTGACATCAAATTTGAATTGATATACAAGAATGTTTATGAATTTGATGAGATATTGAAAGAGTATGGCAAAAAGAAATCAACTACTTTCAAAACTTTGGTCACAAAATTGTCCAAAAAACAAATCATAGAGTCCATATTTTCTAGCGAGATCAGAAAGAGGAGGTTCTTAGCTGGAAAAAGAAGAGAAATGCAATTGGCTAGCTTATTAGCTACTAGAAAGAGATCCTCAAGATTGGAAGCCAAAGAGAAACAGAGACAAGAAGAATTGAGGTTACAGAAGCTTCAAGAGGAGGAAGAGTTGAAGTTGGCCGCAGAAAAGCGGTTTGAAAGAAGAATGAAGTTGAAACAGTCCCAAAGTTTTGAGACTACCCCTGCTCCAGATACCTCTCTCACCAGAGAAGAAAGGTTAAAGATGAGGAAATTAGAAGCTGAGAAGCACAAACAATCAACCCCAGAACAAGCTAGTGAGGCATATGTTGCTGCAACAACTTCAGACCCTTCCCAGGAAAATGAGCCATCAACTGAGATATCGGCTGAGATTTCAAATGAGACATCAACTCAGCCATCAAATCAAGCAGTCAAGGTGCCTGCTGAATCTTCAATCATACCGGTAGCTGAATCTACAGCGGAAACTTCGGAAGCTACTCCTTTATTAAGTACTAATTCCGTTTCAGATCCAACAATAACGGAGACAAAAGTTTATCCGGTAACTGAAATTTCTACCTCAAGCACAGAACCAGCGGAATCCGGTATTCCTGTGCCAGCTACGTCAGCCGGATTCATTCAAAAGGAAGAACACCCACAAGCGTGAATAGTTGCTCAACCTCCTCCTGATATTGCTTCTTCTAGAAATCTCCTGTAACTTAAAATCTCTACTGTACTACTAGATATTTAAATATAAAGTATCATCAAGGAAATAACTTAGTATAAATAGAGGCCTAACGATAATTAATTAATAAATTGACAAATTATAAGAAGTATATAATCACCAGATGAAAAGTTATTAGATCTCATAATGAGTGAAATATTAGCACGAGAAAGGATAGAATGCAACCTAATTTTAATGCAAGTAATAATGAACTAAGATTCGAAACAAGACTGTTTCTTTTCAAAAAGCTTCAGTTTGCTAAAAGCCCTATAAGTTCAATTCGTTCAAAACTTGACCTGCCAAACTCTTATAATTCCATGTGTTACCCAACAATTTCTTGAATTGAACACCGTATAATCCCACCAACGGAACCTTGACAATGTGAATTTCGAATTTCAAAGGCGACTTTCTGGATTTGGATGATTGGCTTGATCCACTTGGCGAATGTTGGTGCTTGGCCTTGTGTTCGAGTCTTGAAGAGATCAACATATCACTACCACCGCCAATATTCAAGCCATTCAATGAATCGACAGAATCATCGTCATATTCATTGTTGTGTTCAAGATCTTCATAGCCTTCTTCATCAGGATACAATGACTTGGACACCCTTGCAGCTGCCGGAGTGTTAGGAGGCATCATAACTTGAGAGCCATTCTTCTTACGATACGTTCCCAAAATCGAATTACCAATAGAGAATTTACGTCTGTGACCACCACCAATGGAATTTGACGATCTATGGCTCTTAGGATTAGTAACTGGAGATAAAGTTTGAGTGTTAAGATGCAAGGAAGGCTGTCTGCTTGGAGTTCTGGTAGAATCATTAGCACTCGGCTCTGGAGTTTTGGCTCTTTGAGGAATAGATGATTTGTCTTGTTCAAACGAGGATGAAGTTGACTTGAACGCATCACCGTAAAGTTCCTTTTGTTCAAGAGAGTCCTCTTTTGCTTCAGACTCTTCGTCGTTATTCAAAAAGTTGGTGTTGTTGGAGTTTGCATCTGATATTTGGTTAGGATGCAAAGATGAAGTGTGTGCACAAACAAAACCCCCCTTGACTTCTTGGAATTTGACTCCCAAACGACTCAACACATTGATGATGTTGTATCTTATAACCGGTAAGGGCTTAGTGGAAGTAGTTTGAACACTAAAGAAACCTTTGAGAAACAATGTTTTGCAATGCTCAATAGAAGGCATACTATTAGGTTTGGCATTGTTGAATTGTTCCATAATTTCTTCCTCAGTCAACTTAGGGAATTCTTGGTACTCAACATCATCCAACGTCACGTCGTCAAAGAATCCATCATTGGTATTCGAAGTATTAGCGCTATGATGTCCAATACCTTCGTCGCTATTCTGAGCGGCCAAAGAGTTTGGTAAAGGTGGATGGATCTGTCCTTGGGCATTTGCATTTGGACGGTAATAGGAATCTTTCCTGATATGTCCTCCAACTGACTTGGCTCTTGCAGTAGGATGAAGTTTTCTTCCATTGACAGATGTTGCACTGTGCTTGTGTGCAATATTGTTTGGTTGTGCAGATGTCACGGTATTATCAGTCGTGTTCAAGCTAGGCAATGGAGGTAAGTATTCGACTGGAATAAATCCGTGTGCCTTTTGATTAGTAGATGTTGATGAAGAACGGCCGTGTAATTTCTTGTTTGCCGCAGACTCGCTCGATTTGTTAGATTTTTGAATCTCTCCTGTAGTTTGCGATTGTTGTGGGGAGTTAGAAGAAGGTGCCAAATTGATTCTTGATGACGAAGATTTCTCTTTGGCAGTGACTTTCATACTGACACCTCTGCGAACCATAGGATCTTTTTTGGCAGAAGAATACGAGCTTTGTGGAGACAATTTTGTGGGTGAATCTTGTGGAAGGACAACTTTTGGTAATGGAGGATGTGGCGCGTTTTGATGTGGCGGAGATGAAGGAGATGATGTTCCTCTGGCTTTGCTCTTCTTGGATGACAACCTTCTCAATAGCGAGTTGATTCCAGACGCACCGCCCTTGGAAGCATAAGGATCCAAGCTGTCTGTCGCAGGAGAGGTTTCTCTAGGACTTTTAGGCTGTTGATCTGGAATAGTGGCATTGACTTCATCAGTTTCTGTGGTTTCAGGATAGTCTGAAGCCATACTTGAAATATGAGCTTGTTCGATATAAGCAAGTGGAGGCAATTGATCTTGAGGGTTGGTTCTCAGTTGCTGAGCAGACGAAACTGGCGTTCTTGCTTCTCTTTGTGAGTTTGCATCAGACACTGGACTTTGTACCGCAGTTGTTTGTTGTGATTGTGATGAAGATCTCAAACGATTTTGAGCTTGTGCTTGAGCCTGCAATTGAGCTCTAGCTTGGGCTTCAGTTTGTTGACGAGCATCTGCTTCAGCCTTAGTAGTTCTAGCTTGTTCAGATTGTGCTTGTATCTGTGCTTGGGCTTGGGCTTGGGCTTGTGCCTGTGCATGTGCTTGAGCTTGTGCCTGTGCCTGTGCATGAGCTTGTGCTTGAGCTTGCTGTTCAGCGTGGGCACGGGCAGCTTGGGCCAGTGCTTCAGAATGTACATCAGACTGTGCTGCATCCTGTCTCTGCTTCTCACGTTGAAGTTGAGCCTGCTGGTATTGGGCTCTGACTGCTTCTTCCTTGGCCTTCTTACGTTTCCTCATTTCATCCACCAAGAAATATATCGATATTAAAGGATGAAATCCTCCAGTAGGATCAGGCAAGATATGGGCGTTTGAAGCCGAAGCATATTCTCTTCCTTGTTCAGTGATTTTAGTCCAGTTCTCAACGCTCATTTGATATTCGACGCTGGTTAAGATATTTGTCAACTCTTCAGAGATATGCTGAGCAGAGCCCAATTCAAAAGATGCTATAGTCTTGATGATTTCAGGATCCAAAGGTAACGATAATGGCTGTCTCTTAGGCAAGTAGCTTGAGATCCTATATTCATAGCCTTTGTTCATCCAAGGGTGATGACTGACCTCATACAAAGTGGCTCTTTTGGAAGGATCTACCACTAACATTCTTGAAAGTAATGAAACACACTCTTTTGAGAGAAAGCTTGGGTATTCCACTGCTCCTCTCTTTATCTTCTCATGCAATACTGAAACCGAAGAGTCATCAAACGGCACCTTACCACATACCAAAACATACAAAACGACACCGAAAGACCAAATATCAACCTCAGGTCCAACATAAGGTCTTGCACACAACAATTCTGGAGCCGCAAAGTAGAGGGAGCCACAGTAGGTTTTCAATAAACTCTTTGGTGAGTACAAGTTCGATAAACCAAAGTCAATGATTTTGATGTCACCCTTTTCGTTGATCATGATGTTTTCGATCTTCAAATCACGATGAACAACGTTATTGCGATGACAGTAGTCAAGTGCTGAAGCAATTCCTCTAGCAAATTTTCTAGCATTCTTTTCTTTCAACGATCCATGAGCAACTATATAGTCGAGCATTTGACCTCCTTCCACATGCTCGAACAACATGTAGTAATGATTTGTCATTGGAACCATTTCATATAGTCTACAGATGTAAGGATGAAATAATAATCTTCCCAACGCACCTTCTCTTATGGTACGGTTATCTCTGGCGACTTCTTTCTCATAATCCTTGTGCCGTTGAGCCGCTTCTTGGGCAGTTGCAGGAGGAGGATCGTCCGCGTGAGCTCTTTGATACACCTTGGCAGCTCTTTGAATGATTTTGACAGCACAGAGTTCATGGGTAGTATTATGTTGGGCCAACTTGACTTTTCCCATTGAACCTGCCCCAATGGTTTTGACAAAGTCCCAGTCACCAATGGACTTTCTGTGGAATTGCTGAGGTTGCTGAGCCTGTTGTTCATGATGATGCTGATTTGATGGTTGCCTTTGGTGGCCACGAGGGGGAGGAGGATGCTGATGATGCTGCTGTGGAGTTTGAGGTGGATTTTGGGGTGTGGCTATGGGGGGAGAAGCAATCGATGCTGGAGGCAATAATTCTGCTTTTCTCTGGGTAGCATTGGGATGAATTGCAGCAGGAGTAGGTGCAGGTGCAGGGGACGAAAGGGTAGCAGAAACAGGAGTGGGATACGTCAATGCTTGGTGAGCACTAGGATTTCTTGAATGCGACGCGGAAGCTGTACGAGAATTAGAGCCTGAGACGTGTTGAGGGTGAGGTTGCTGGGGATTTTGGGGCCATTGGTTATAGCTAACATCTCTAGCATGATTGGTTTCGTTTGAAGTCACGTAATGGGGAGAATCGGACGGTTGTTGATCATCGTTGGATTTCAATTTGACATCCGATTTTGAGTTACGGAGCGTGCCGCTTACACTTCTTCACATTCGCGGAGTTGCAACTTCGCCAGGTCTGCCAGGAAACCCTGGAGCTAAACTACCATGTTGATCGCTAGTTGTTGTATTGGCAGGAGGCTGGACGCTCCTACCAGGTATACTCAGACTAGTCACTCGCCTGGGCTGAAATTGTGAGTCTTGCTGGTCAGCGTGAGGATTCATGGTATGAAATGTACTTGAAAGCTGATAAGGATAGTGTAATTAAAGAATTGAGGTATATATGGATAAGTTTGATGTATCGGTCTATTAAAAAAGGTGAACTGGGAATGTTAGAAAAAATTGGAATGGGGAAACTTATCCAAATCAATCAAGCAAATCAAGTTGCTCTCCTCCTATACGATATACCTTAGTCACGCTTGATATGTTTAATAGATAGATTCTATAATTTACACACTCGTATCGATAAAACTTGAAATCTCCGTCAACTTGCTGCTGGTTTTAACATCGTTTTTCTTTGTTAAGTTTATGATTATATCACAAACGCACCTTGCAGGGGTCGTGCGGTACTGCAAAGACCTCTCTGACTATTTTCTTAGTGGGGAATTGCCGGGAACTTTTTGTTCGCCTAGAAAGCAAGGGTGGAAAATTACTATCGAGAGGCTATGTCTTAGGGTAATCTGTCAAGGACGAGGCGTCAGTAGACATACGTAAGTACAATAAGATCATCATTCGACTGCCGGAAGTCAATGCACGGTTGCAGGGTGGATATGCCGCGAACATTACTACCCCAGGCTACCCTGTAGTGAGGTTGGCCCAAAGTTTATAGGGAGCGCACGCGAAACTTCCGGTAATTTTATCGGCCCCTGTATACGTATTAGTGCGACAAGCCTTGGCTGACTTATCACTACGGATTTATCTAGGGTGTAAGCTTATCTGGGTCAGATTAAGGTTAGACGAGTAATCACAGTGAAGTGATCTAGAACTAGGCGCAAACATGTTACAATCACCTCAGTTAGGCGAACACCTCGTTAGTAATTATATTTTTCATTCTTTCTACAGCTCGACTACTCCTTCTCTACATGACAATATCTAGAAGCGTATTTATTTTTACCTAGTAACTGCTATATTTAATGGTGGTGCTTCAAGTGGGTTTGGTATTCCCAAGTGTATCCCAAAAGAACAATACCAATGGCAAGGTGGACTAATGGCTTACCGGAGGCGTTGTCACCGTCAAAGAAAGCAGCCTTGTACTTGGAAAGTGGGTTGGTGGCCTTCTTGGCAGCTGGAGCAGCTCCAGTTGGCAACTTCTTGTAGAAGGAAACAACTTCAGCCATTCTTTTGGCGTTTGGGTTGGAACCAATGTTCTAAAACGTTAGTATGCTTCTTCGATTATGAGAGATTTTAATTGCATTTGATCCGCCAGGACTTGGGATCCACCGCTATCCAGTTCCATTTAAACATAAATCTCGAATCAATTCGTTTATCTTCTTCTTCTGTTTGTTTCTTTTGGTCCTCTATATGTATCTCTTGAGTGGACATATCATTGGTGATTCTCTGGCCGCAACGATCGTTTAAATGACTCTACATACCTTAGCAGATGCAACCTTTGGTGGGATTAAAGTAGACAATTGTCTTCTGATGATGAATGACATGATGACTTGTTGTATACTGTTAGTACGAACTAGCTCGTCAGCTTTCAGTATTGGAAATTTGATGGAAATTTTCTGGTCAGTCCGCACGACGTTTCTACCATAGTTAACGGACAGAGTCGGGCTCGCCAGTGGGCAGCTGTGATTCGTGGATACTCGCCCTTACACAAAATATGCGATCACGTGTTCGGTCACGTGTTGTTGATTCTAATATACATTTATTCTTACTGTACACTTAAGCAACGCTTATATATAATACTAGATTGTTAGTAGTGTTTTGATGGTGGAGGGATACGGAGCTGCTGCCATGGTGTTTTCACAGTGATTTCACCGCGTCTTCACAATCTTGCAGCAACTTTTTTCCGCTCCTTCTAATGCATCCTAGATTTTACACATACCATTGTTGCCTCTTATAAAGACATCGCCATATGTTTTGCTGACTTTGTTGTCGGTCAATTCTTTGCCTTCATCTAACACGATGTTCATGAAGCCGTCTATGCTTTGCAAGTTTCCTGAGTATTGAAGTCCGTTGTGCAACTTCACCACGACAGAATTGCCGATAATATCACTTAAGAACTTCGATGGATCAGTTTTGCCGTTGGCAGGGGTGTCGGACATTCTGTAATCTCTTGAATACTATGTAGTATTCCAACTTATCGAACGCTGGTTACCTCTTGTGGTCCGTCACCTTTTTTTTTCAAGTGTATTTGGGCGTGCGCGGACCGATCGGCTTACATAACTCTACGTTATCATAGTACAGATATTTCGTTTATTAATATACATTTCACTCCTCAAAGTGAATCAAGGAATCCAATATAGTAAGTAATTTCACTAATTCCTTCAAACCAAGTAAGTTGGCCAGGTCTTGTTTGTAGTTTTCGGTCAATTGATTGTTTTCAATCAAAAGATCTCTCTTCATAATTCCTACTATCAAAGAATCGAAGTTTTTAATCAAATCTTTCGATTGAGTTATACTAGGCTTGTAGCTTGGACCCATGGACAACACAATCGAAATGACCAATTGGAAAATAGGGATTAAAAATTCAAAGTATGATACAGTGGAGCTTGAATTGTTTGTGGTGAGATCGTTGAGTCCAAGCGGAGCATCCAATACCAAACTAATTCTTATATTTTCCTGAATATCCTCCAAGTTCAAATTGAGCCCCAAATCTGGATTGATCTTGAGGATCGAGCACTGCTTAAGAATGGAAAATATTTCACATTGAATCAATTGCAATGCTCCTAGCTTGGATTGAGCTACCCTGATAAGGAAGTAGAGGGTGGCTTTGAATGCAGTAAGTTCAAAAAGAAGAGTGTCAAGTGATATACCTGAACCATCGATTCCACTGTACCCAGCCCCGCTGATTCCACTCTTTATACCCTTATAAACATCATCCGAAGTGGTACCTGCAGCTGCTGCTACCATCTCATCGCTTCTCTTAACCCCCTTTACCAACAACAATAAAGAGTTATTCTTGATTAGTCTCTCCAATACATAATTCTTGCTTGAAAATGATGCTAAATGAACCAAACTTTCCAATAACAATAACGAAGTAATTCTAGGTGATCCTTCAGAATAAATCGAGTCATTCAAGATAATCTCAATGAACTTTTTGTCGATTGACTTGATAATTGACGACGTCTCCTTGACCAATAAATCATTCTGGAATACCTTGAGTAAGAATTTGTTGGTCAAAACGTATAAATCGGATCTCAAGTTTGGAGTAGAATTGGAATTCAAAATACCGTTTATGCAAGTTTCAAATAATGAATTCAATCTTTGAATACTTTGAATAAAATCCTCTTTTCCGCTACTTTCGAGAATTTCTTTGTCGTACAAATCAAATAGCAAAACACTAAGAGAGATCAATTCTTCGGCGAACGTAATGTCGGTTTGCAAATAATCGTTGATCTTTGGAAGTATGACTTGCAAGACTTCAAGAATAAAATATTTGGTGGATATCTTAGGGTCGGTTATCAAAATTTCCACTAATTGGCACCACGAATGAAGAAACTTCAATTGAATGTCTCTCAAATTGGATGCAAGCAAATACTTTGTTACGAAGCTATAAAGCTTGTTTGAATCCAAAATCACTTCCTCGATGCCATTAGACTCTCTCAATGCAACTTCTTTCGAAACTTGTGTTTGATTTGATAATGTCAATGGTTGAGTGTTTTGTTTGCTAAGATTTTGTAGCGTTGTCATGGAGCGAGAGAATTCGGACTGAGTCGTAGTGTTCGCTGGTCCCGTAATTGTTGCCTGGTTAGTATTGGCTGTTGCATCAGAGAGGTCATTTGAGTTTCCTTTGATCTGGCAAAGCACCTTTACAATCTTACCCAAAACATCAAGATTTGACTCAAACTTAGATGACTTGACTTCCTCTAGAATCAGTTCTAAATTGAATTTGGAATTCAAGTATTCGCCATCATTCAAAACATTATCGAAAGTCTTGAATTTAAAATTCAAAACATCCAAGAAATTCAACACATTTGGTGATCCATTCAAGAATTCGCTATCAAGATTCAAAAGCAATTTGACGTAATAATCTTTTTTGGTAATGGATTGGATATTGTGGAACTCCAATGATAAGTATTGTAAGACCAAATTTCTTTGATTGATGAACGAGAATAATGCTTCAGAACTATTTGAGTTTTCGATGAAATCGTTACTAGCCGTTTCATCCAAGTCCCCATTGAATGGAACATGTTCCCACAATGTTTGCAAATCGATTTTTGGTTGATAGTTAAGTAACTTTTCGAATAAGGAATAATAGTCACGTAAGTAGTTTAGGGTTATAATGGAACTGATTGAGTCCTTACTCAACTTAATGAGGATTTCTAAAATCAATGAAGAGATTTTCGATGGACCCACATGAATGTTAAGGCCATCACCAATATAGTCCAAGTTTGCTTCCAATGCCACGAGCAAGACTTTGAGAAGAGTGTTTTGGGAATCATTATTTGCACCATCGAAACTGCTTTCTAAAATCAAATTGTCACCGTGTATATCATAACCCAACAAGAAGTGACTCACATTTGGTTCCTTTCCATCATTCTTTGAGTTTTGGAGATTTTGCAACAAGAACTCAAGGATCTTGTATTTTAAGTCATCGTTTACGGACTGGAACTGCTCAATAAAAGCATACTTGATTTTGGTAGACTCGTCAATGCTCTGGAAAGTTGACAACAAGCGATTTTTTCTTAAGGTAAGCTCGCTGTTGGAAGTGTTGAATACCTTGGAGTCAGCCACTTTACTCAATATCGAAATCGAGGTCAAAGCAATCGATTTGGAATTAACGTTACCAACATATAATGCAATATTTGGAATGGTAGATAAATGGAAAAGTAAGATCTCATAGAAGTTAACTATTCCATTTGTACCAATCGAAGGCGAAGTATAAATTAGATCGGCCATAGATCTAGTAGAGCTAATACTTGCATAGTTTTGGAATTTGTCATTGGAAGTTGTGTCAGTTGCACTATTCTTTGTTGAATTACCCTTGATAACTTCAAATAAACTTCCGATAAATGTTTCTTGGATATCCAAGAGTTTGTTGACGATCTTCAAAGATTTTTCTACCACAGGAACCAAATTGTCATCACGATCAACAGCTTCTTGGCCAAGGTTTATAATGCTTATTAATGATTTATAACATCTTTCGTCAAATAAGTAGTTGATTGTAGATATTGAGTGATGAAGTTTGATGAATGTGTGGTAATTCAATGGGAAATTGGCAGTCGAGGATTGGACTAGGTCGTCCAATTTGAATTGATCACACTTTACAAAACGGGTAGAAAATTCATTTAAGAACTTCCAGTCTATTTCGTTAATAGAAAGCTGGATCAACTCGATTAGTTGAGATTTGATCTTTATTTGGTCTTCAAAATTGGTCATTCTGTCGGACTTTCCAAAGACTTCAACCATAAGATACTCAATGTACGGCCAAACACCAATTTGGTTGTTGATTCTGTAGCCCAAACCCAAGTCTGCCGGATATAAAAGGGTATATTTGGAGAATGAGTGAGCTTCTGATTCCAAAGGTGTCAAAAGATTTGATATTAATCTTATGAAGTTACTCACTTGAGAAAGACTTGTCAATTTGATCTGAAATCCTTGATTCAATCTTATAAGACGCTTGATGAAATATTTTGGTGTTGAAGAAGTTGAAGGCAAAAATGGATCTTTCGAAAGAGAGTTTGTCGTGCTCTCGATTTCATTCGTCATACCCTGATATAACCAACGATCAATAAGCTCCCAAATTTTGTACCGAATCGAGAAATTTTGCTCATTTGCAGATATCTCACTCAAAAGGTTTAACATTAGATTGGTAAGGATGACGCGGTTCCCTTCACTGACCTTGACGTTTGGCAAATCAACCATCTTTGGATTGTTTGAATTATTGGCATTGACATCAACTGTAAGATTCTTGCTACTAGTTATTAAATGATCAAAGTATAAGAAGCCATTGATTATTGGCAAGAACTTGTTGAATGCAAACAACTTGGTTTGGCGAGACTCTGGGATATCCGATGACAAGTTCTTGAATATAGACGAAATTAGTTGAACGAAACCCGAGATGAATACCACCGAGTCCTCTGCTAGTTCAATTACAACCACATCATCAGCTGACTGGTTTGAATTGTCTGATTTTGTTGAATGACTAGAGAAGAGAAATTCTTGCCTTTTTTGCTGTTGCTTGAGTTTCTCATTTAGGTTTTCTTCGAAGTTCTCATTCAAAGAATCTATGTAGTAGTTCAATGAGCTAACAATGGAATCAATGGATATCCTGGTATAATCATTCTTTTTCATCATAGAAATATTATTATTATTATTGTTTGACATCAATATGTCCCAGATTTTGATAGCCGATTCGTTGCCTGCAGATGCTAGTGAGCCCAATAGTAAGCAGAAAGTGGCTGTGATAAGCGGTGACGTGTTGTTGCTTAAACCCCATGAGAAAAATCCCATGATATCGTTTGTATCAGCATTCCAGAATAGCGAACTGATTTCAGGTCTATTAGAATAAGTGTAAGCAAATGCCAAGTAAAATCTTTCCAACACTGCCCTGGTAGATATTTCGTCCAAGTCGAGGTTGCCTTTGTCTTGGTCTGACTTGCTGATGGCTTTTCTGTCGTCTTCATCGATATCATCCTTTCTTCTTTTGTCTATATCATCTGTATCGTGATCTTCACCCTCTAATTGTTTTCTGTTCAATGAAGATAAAAGGAAATCTTCTTCGCTATCTCTCAACAGTATAAGGATAACAGCTGAGTTTGCAATGAAATTCAAGAAAAATTCGTGGAAAAATGGTGCTAGGAGAGATTCATTAAATTCTTTACTGATAGTAAAAGGTGTTAAATCGGTAAGAATTGACACGTTTTCGAATCCTTGCCTAGTTTCTTTCAAATGCAATAATTCTGCAGAAGAAGGATAGGCAAATTTGACGGGTGACAACTGTGGAAAGGTTTTCTGTAATAAAGATCTGAAGTCATAGACATTGGTCCATTCAAATTGTTCGATTGTAGCAGGATTGGCCGATTCAGCAGTGTAGCACAAGAGTTTATCCATTACATCGTAGTTAATAATCCATTCAACGTACTTTACGACATCTTTCTTGAAATCAAATTTGGCAGCTCTTGTATCTTCTTCTTTGCACCAGGAAGTGAAATAAGTGAAGAACATCAACCATATAACGATTTCGAATCCTTTCAATTCTGACTTCGTAAGGTCCACAATATCATTGTTGAAAACCCCCTTTTCTTTGTAATCTTTGCTCAACTTTGACGTGATAGCCTTGTGTAATGCTTCCACTTTTGAATCATCGTTGGACTCAAACATATTAGTTAAAAATTTCAAAACCACTGGTAAAAAATGCATTGATAAGACATCTTCGTCAGCGATATTCTTATTTATGTGGTCCATGATGTTGTTGTAATGTGAGAGAGCTCCAAGTTGCTCATGATAGTTCTCCAATAAAGCATAGAGAACTTGACTCAACACTTCATGACAAGTGAAGAGCTGTACCTTGGAATAGTTGACGGCATTTATGAATAAGAGATCGTTTATGTTATCTGTAATACGTTGTTTGTCGATTATGTCATTTTGGAGTGCCAATAATTTGTATATCTTGTCGAAACTGGCGATGATGTTGCTCAAGAACTTTTCATATTGGTCTGACGATACAATCAAGTTCAAGTTTTTCGATGCAATTAAGTATCCCAAAATGTTAAGAATGTACTGGTACCGGGAATAGAATGAGTATCTAGCGCTGTCACTGAAATCAGTTCCTTTCTGATACCTCAAACCACTGGAGTAGTATAAAATTTCAGCGGTCGTGATTTCATTGGTATCGAACTCGTTGGATAATAAGAACGTGGAGTCTATAAACGGCTGATTGAACTTGAATTCGTCGCCATTACTGAATTTAACGGGATTGTTTTGATCGGCCAATTTCTTCCTCGATTCCTCATTCTTTACTGGAGTGATCAAAACATTGAAAAGATCCTCCTTTAAAAGCTGAATTGTGTCTGGATCCACATTGTTCTGGATTTTTATGTGGTTATAACAGTCTGAGAATAGATCAGTTGACCAATTCAGTGGTCCTGGGTTGCCACTCATGCCTGACGTATCTTGCTGCTTTGCCAACTATGTTATTTTAAAGCTAGCACTTTTGAAAATTTTGTTTACTTTTGTGTTTGAGTTATATGCAGGATATGAAATACTGGTATATGTGGTGATAGTGGTAGGATAGTGGTAGGTACAATATGAGGATGGTGGGTTCTATTGCTCAGTAAGCCTTCGTGTCTGTACTGGGACCTTCAGGATTGCTACAAGGTGATTTGGGAATTAATGCACGCTTTTTATAGGATGTCAAGGAATTAAATATGTATTTTTGCAGCTTTTTCACTTTAAAAAGCTAAATGGTCTTATATACTAGCAATTAGGTTCTTTTTGATGTCTTGAAATATATCATGGAAAAGAATGAACAAAGAGACGGTCTATGGTAATTACGACGAGCGGGTGTAACAAAAAAATCTCCTAGATTTTGAATGCTTTTACATGACGAAAACCGGAATTGAATCGGTTAGAAAACATTAATGCATAATTCTTAAGTAGCTATACACAACCTATTCTCTACGTCCAGCATAATTGTATAAATAGTTTTTTGATTGGGATATGTGATCTTTCAAAGAATTCCTATAGATAACGCTCGACTTAGTAAAGACTAATTTGACATCCTTGATCGAGACTCATAGTCAAGTGCGATTGTTTCTTTGGAATGGTTTCGTCACTGTGGGATTCTATATTAGGGAACATTTGCGCCAATCTTGTGACAATGTAGGAAGCTTCTGTCAAGGCAAATTGTTGACCCAAACAAATTCTAGGGCCACCGTTAAATGGCAAGAAGCTCCAGCCCAATTTCTTGGTAGAAGGTTCAAACCATCTTTCAGGTCTGAATTCTTCAGCATCTTCACCATACACAATCTTGTCTCTGTGAGTACAGTAGACACTGTATACAACAGTCTGACCCTTTCTAATAAGGACTGGAGATAATCCATCGTCACCGCCACCTCTTGGCAAAGTAGTGTTTCTTTGAGCGACTCTAAAGTTGACTGGAACCGATGGGTATAATCTCAAGCATTCGTTGATAACAGCCTTCAAATATTCACACTTCTTGAGAGATTCAAATGAAATGTCCTCTACCCTTGAGTCTTCTCCAGAGCCAAATTTCTCATAAATTTCTTCCTTCAACTTAGCCCAGGTACCTGGGTTTCTGGCTAACTCGTAAAAGATAAAAGAAAGCAAACCTGCAGTGGTATCTCTACCGGCAATCAAGATGTTTAATAATTGATCTCTCAAGACCTTTGGATTTCTGGTTTGTTTGGCCAATTCGTACAAGAAGACGTAGTCGTAAGTATCGTCAGAGTACTTTTCAAGCTCTTCTGGAGACAGGTCCAAAGCCTTTTGGACATAGTAGTCAGCAAAAGCATGGACGTTCCTGACAGCATCCTTAAATTTCTTAGGATTCATCAAGAAGTAAAAGTCCTGCAACACAGTTCTGGTGGCCAAGTATGACTGAGCCAAATTGAAAGACTCGGCAAATTCTGCCTTTCCATCAAACGAAACTGGCTTGTCATAACCAATGGAAGCATCCTGCAAAGAAGAAACCGATTCACCAAACAAAAACTCAGTGGCTGAATCTACAGTCAATCTGAAAAACAATTCTTGAATGTCAAATTTCTTGCCCTTGTGTTTGCGGATGTGCTGACCCAAAGTTTGAAGATGAGGCTCTAAAACCTTAACGTGAGCCACTTGCTCTCTGGCAAATTGAGGTCTCAACATGGCTCTGGAATGCTTCCAGCCCTCCCCGTCAAGGGTGAAAATACCATCACCTAACAATGGCAAGAATTGACGGTGTCTGGTTCCAAGACAAAAGTCATTAAATTGCGTAGCCAACATCGCCTTGATATTTTCTGGTTCCCTGGTAGCAACAACCATTCTGCCAAGCATTCTAAAGTGGAACGTAGTTTCTAAATTGGGCAAGCTTTTATATCTGTCATTGGTAAAGTCCACCATTTCACCTTTCTTTTTTGAAATAAGAACGGTACGAGCTAATCTAAACCCTGCTGTGTAGTCATGGCTATAAGCTCTGAAAGGTTTTGCACCTAACTTCTTTCTCAAGTATAATTCTTGGATATGGTCAATCACCGTATATGCTACAAAGGCAACAGTGAGAATTACAACCCAAGGATGATCTTCCTTGAATGCCAAAAAGGAATCTATCGCGGACATGGCTTATGAAACTGAAAAGTGGTAGTAATAAATGAATATAATAAATATCGGAGGAATATCTCTATATTACCTACTGCACATTAAAAGAAGTTTATGATTGCAGATACAAGTATACTTTTATAATCTGAAGAGGAGGGGAAGGGAAAATCACAAGATGAAACTCATTGGTTATCATAAAAAATTGTATAGGCGAAATTGGGTGTTAGATGATTACACAGCACAAAAAATAAAACTAGCCGACCTGCATGCATAATTCCCCTTCGGTCGCCCCTTATTATTAGGGTGTAAGCCGACCTTGCCATTGGCTCATTGCAGTATCACGTAATGGATCTTACATGGAGTTCAATATAGATATACCCCAACTCTTTATCCGTCAGAATCAAAACAATAAACTTATCAGTTATTTAGTTTGCACATGTTTTGTATACCTATCACATCCAAATAGCTCCCCGCAAAACGTCTTTGAAAAGTTAATTTTAGTACGCAATGTTTCTTTAACGTATTGACAATCGGATCGGCTCGCAAACTCCGGTGCAGCGAGCCGGCCGCAAGCTCGTGGTGGATATCAGCTATTGGAAAATGAAGCGTAGCCAAGTGAAAGCCCCGGTGCAAATAAGATCACACGCTCTACCCACCTCGCCGAGCCATTGCAGAGAAGGTAGCAAAGCCTCTGATCGGATCCCAAGTGTAGTAAAATATGTTGGGTGAGATTAGCTAAGAGATTGAAGCTTTGCGCGACGCATGTATCGGCATTTTAGTATAGCTCCACATGCAAGACGCGGAGAAGCTTTGGAGCGCAAACGCAATATCTGGGTGGAGTCGATGCGGGCGACGGACTTTATCACATGCATGGACGCTAATGTCACTCATCGCACACTATAAACTATGGATCTCACAAGCTTGATATTTATGATTCTTTACCGATATCCGATCAGATAGAGAACAATTTCCTACCGTTTTTTTAAATATAACTATGTTTTTTTATTTTTAAATTTTATCAATAAATAAATATAAAATTATCAATTGACAAACCAACTGATACCAAAGAGAACTAGATAGATATGATAATGTGTAGAATAATGCAACGAAACCATCAGATTTAAACATCTGGACCAGCAGCTTTAACTTCAGAAGTAGCTTGGTCAGCGTACTTGTTGAAGTTTTCAGCGAACTTACCAGCCAATGATTTGATTTCATTGTTAAAGGATTCAACACCTTCGGTCCAAGCCTTGGTTGGGTTCAAGATTTCAGCTGGGACACCTGGGCAAGACTTTGGAACGCTCAAGTTGAAAGTTGGGAAGGTTTCGTATTCGACCTTGCTCAATTCACCAGAATGGATAGCATCCAAGATGGCTCTGGTGTATTTCAAAGAACATCTCTTTCCGCCTCTAGCAGCAGAAGCACCAACCCAACCGGTGTTCAATAACCAAGCATTAGCGTTGTGTTGACTGATCTTGTCAGACAATTGTTGGGCGTACTTCATTGGGTGCAAAACCAAGAATGGTTGACCGAAACAAGCAGAGAAAGTAGCTTGAGGTTCAGTGACACCTTCTTCAGTACCAGCCATCTTGGAGGTGTAACCAGAGATAAAGTGGTACATGACTTGAGCGTTGCTCAACTTAGAGACTGGAGGTAAGACACCAGAAGCGTCACAAGTCAACAAGATGATGTTAGTTGGGTGAGTGTCAGCCAAACATGGGATCTTGGCAGATGGGATAAAGTCGATTGGGTAAGCACATCTGGTGTTTTCGGTGATGGTGGAGTCGTTGTAGTCAACAACCTTGGTCGATGGATCGTAGACAACGTTTTCCAAGATGGCACCGAACTTGATAGAGTTGAAAATTTCTGGTTCCTTTTCTTGAGACAAGTCCAAACACTTGGCGTAACAACCACCTTCGATGTTGAAAACACCATTGTCAGACCAACAGTGTTCATCGTCACCGATCAACTTTCTGTTTGGATCAGCAGATAAAGTAGTCTTACCAGTACCAGATAAACCGAAGAAAAGTGTGACATCACCCTTCTCGACACCTTGGTTACAAGAGGAGTGTAAAGTCAAAACCTTGTGCTTAATTGGCATCAAGTAGAACATGACGGTGAAGATACCCTTCTTCATTTCACCGGCGTATTCGGTACCCAAGATAACCATTTCCATATCTTTGAAGTTAATTTCAACAGAGGTGGCGGAAGTCATACCCTTGGTGTGAACGTTGGCTGGGAAAGAACCACCGTTGTAAACAGTGAAGTCTGGTTCACCGAAGTTAGCCAATTCTTCTTCAGTTGGTCTGATCAACATATTGGTCATGAACAAAGCGTGGTAAGCTCTGGCACAAATAATTCTGACCTTGATTCTGTATCTTGGATCCCAACCGGCGTAAGCGTCAACGACGAATAACTTTTCTCTGGTTCTCAAGTAGTCCAAAGCACGAGATCTGGAAATCTTCCAAGTTAATTCATCAACTTGCTTGTTAACTGGTCCCCACCAGATATTTTGGGTCGAGGTTTCTTCGTCGACAATTCTTTTATCTTTAGGAGATCTACCAGTCTTCTCACCGGAGTAGGCCATCAAGGCACCGGTGGATGAGATGGTAGTACCCTTTTCCAATAAACCATCTTCGTATAAAGTTGGAGGTGGAGCATTGTGACGAATTATCACGTCGTTCTTCAAAGATAATTGTTTTACCAATGGATCTTGAGTAGACTTGATGGTTGGGTGACCATCAAAATTGATTGTAGATTCAACTGCAGTTGGAGGAGCCATGTTGTATTTTATGTGTTGTTATACAATGATGTGTTGTACTGAATAATTAAAGAGTAGGTATAGAATCAAGAAATGCAACTCTATTTATACACTTGGGGCCCTTCTTCTGGGTACCCCGGAGGAAGGGAAGTGACGAATCGCGCCTACACGTACGGTTGCTGGAAATTCCAGTTTAGGAGAATGTCACACCCAAAATCTGGGGTAAGGAGAGAGCCGGAACAAAATGTATGGGGATTTTTTGTTCCGTAAACCACCGTATTATGTAATCACTTAGGTAAAGCCCTCTTTTTAAGCTCGGTCCTCGGATGGATGGAAGGAAGTTACTGTAGTGTGACTGTAGCGCCCGCTCCTAGGGAACGGCTTTGTAGTCAACAACTGCAGTTACTGACATTCTACAGGTCCGCCTTCTACATAGGGCGTCTCGCCACGAATCAAATGTTGTTTACTCTGAATCACTGTACGCCTGTTGGTTCCTTGAGGCTCCGCGGGATAGCGCCGTAAAGATTTGCTTCTCAATTGTGTCTGCCCCGCATTAATTCAGTGAAGAAACGCCCTACGTAATAGCAACTGGATTTCGGGTTTTTTTGAACACGCCGAGACTATTTTGCGAACAATTGATGATCACTCGGTTTATTATGAGCACTCCAAACCAATGCCCCTTGCCTACCTCTGGAGTACAATTTCATCATTGAGGGATTTAGAAGTCGGCTCATCGATCAAAAACTACTCTATACAGAAAAAGACCGCAGCCCTACATATCGGTATTTTGTCGTAGTTACAATTTACGTGTTCCCGGGCGCACAATAGTGAGTAACACAACCCGGAAATTCTCGGCCAATCCTGATCTGATTATTTTGTGTTAGCTGTTCGTTTGAATGTTTCGGAACCGACCACGGTTAGTACTCTGCTGTTCCAGACATGTCACAACAGCCACGCCGACCTCTCGTAATGCGCAAAGAATATTTTCCAAAAATTGCAAAATTTTGAGACTTTCTTACCTAGATTGGCTACATTGTAAAATAATTCATTACTCTATACAGCATAAAATGGGTGTATTGTGAGAAATGGTGCAATTGAAATGAGTGAGTTCAAAATTTCCAATTATGTCATTCTGGCATGGGTGCAAAATACAACTTGATGACATACTCTAAATGCTGTACAACAAGATGGTACCATTCCGAGCTACTCCGAGAAATACGATACGCATAGCCTTTGCAACCCCTCTCTGAAGTTACAAGACTTGAAACCCGGTGAAGATCTGAGGCTGAAGTTCTCCCCTCCTTTTCCCCGGGCACTCATTATGTCGCAAGATCCTGCACATTAATATGCCATATGACATACTACAATCCATTTATTGGGTGCTGATACAACTAGATCAGAGTCAGAGTCCCTGGGTGACACACTACATATTATATTACATCTTGAATATACACTTCCTAAATTACAGTAACTTTTTGCGGTTCCAGGACCCTTGGACCCTTAGACGCTTATGTTGAAAATGTCTGGCTTGGATTGCACTTCTTGTCATAGTAGTCATAATAATAATCCCATTCACTGAACCCGATTTCCTTTACCCCATTGATTGATTTATCGTCATTGACTCCTATCATCATGCATTGATTCATCTCTATCTCTCCGTCATTAAGATTCGACTTCAAATATGTGATACCACTGCATATCAAGCCATATTTGAAAATTTCAGTCAAGTTGGAGTACAGCGGATCAATGACTGGTCCAATGATTCCTCCAATTAGTGGCACATTCTTATCAGAGCCCGAACCAGCGACTTCATCAATGAATGGATAGAATTTGGCGAGTTGAGATTTGTTTGTGAATAAAACAATACTTCCAATCACACTTTGGTTTGTGGGCTCCAACGCTATAATGATCTTCACTCCAAAAGGATTCGAACTTCCGAGATGCTTAATCACCTCCAAGTAGAGACTTTTCATTCTCTCTCTTTCTTCCAATTCTTCATTAGATATATTTGTACTAGCTGAAGAATCTTTCTCTTTCGAATTCTTTGATTTCTCTAGTTCACTGATCAGATCGCCAATGGACCTATCGATCAATTTCATTAATTTTTCAGGATCACTGCAAATATCAAATCTTACTCCCACTATCATCAACTCTCTAAAAATCTTTTTTGGAACCAGCCACTTGTCTAAATTGTTCAATACCATTACATATTTCTTTACAGCTTTTGACTCAAGCTCAACATCCCATCCAAGGTTATACATGAAAGATTTGACCTTATTATTGGCAGGTTGGCTTATTAAGTTGGAATTATTTGGGAACACAAACAATGGAAGCGAGGTTCCAAGAGTGACACTTTTGCAGTTCTTTTCCTTCAATAGGTATCTCATTGCTCTGGCATGTAAATTCTTACCAATACTTTGGAATATTTTGGATTTGTCCACCAAGAGGTACATTATAGACCCCACAGGTGGGGATTCTTTAGTTAAATCTCCGTCCAATGGGTATTGCTCATGAACCCACGTTAGCACAACACCATACAATATATTTAATGAGGAGTTTCTGACCACGAAATGCTTTTGTGACTTGGTATGAGTGGACAATAACGCATAGAGTTTCCTGTAAAAATTATCATTCTGATAATTGATACCTCGAGCTTTGGACGCTACATTTGCACTATCCAAGGTATTATTTTTCCACAACTTGACCAAGCCCGACCAATCACGCTTCAACTCCAATTCGTCCACTAGCCATCTTCTCTTTGGAATCTTGTTCCTAGCACCCTTGTAAGAAAGAACCACGTCGTTGTTTGCAACGGATGAAGTTCTGGAACTTTCACCAGAACCATTTGAGCCGACATTGGCGTATTTATGGCTATCTCTTTTTGACTTGTTGACAAACTTCTTTTCTCCTGGAATACATCCTTCGGCCTCAAATTCTCCCATAAGGACACCAGCCAACTTCTCAAGCACCTGTTCAGTATAATCAAAACAGCACAAGTAGGCGCTTCCGATAGACTTGTTGTAGAAGAAATCATAAGGAGAGGACGTAGCAACAATAACTAATGGCTTGGAAAGCTGACTGACGGCTGCAACTGAGTTGTTGAATGAGTTTGGATTGGCACCACACAAGATCGATACATATTTGACAATACCGATTTGGTACATATTCCTGGAAGCTTCCGAAGTCAAAATTATCACCACTTTGGAGTTTTCTATTAATGATTCGTGCAATGGAGTGAGCCCGTTTGCCGTATAAGTTGTGTGTAAAACATTGTAGGGGTTTGTTTTATCTATTGCGTGATCAGATAAATACTCCCCGAATTTTTGAAACACCTCTTCACCAGTAAATAGTTGCGACAGATGGTTTTGCTGCTGGTGGTTAAGATAAGAAGTGGATGTCAGTGGGTAGATTGGGTTGAGGAGGGGAGTCAACAACAAGATATTGTCAGGAGGCAGGTCATCGTTCTTTTTGGGTGCAATAAACTTGCCAAGCGGAAGAGTATCGTTTGCGTCTCTAACCAACGTTATTGATTTTTGGTACGCCAACAGAGACAATTTCTGGTGTTTCTCCCACAATTCAGGGAACTCGTTCTTGAATATCTTAATTTCGTCTTCTTTGGCCGAAAGCTCTCCTCTTGGAAACAAGTCTGACCATGTTGGTAAGGTCTTTTGAAGTTTCTCTATCCTTTGAAAGCCAGCATTTATAGTTTCTTCATCCAACGTACCGTTGGCAATGGCCTTTTCCATCGATTCAATGGCTTCGTTTTGCAATGCTAAATCGTGACACACCATCACCAAATCACACCCCGCAGACAACGCCAAAACCACCCCTTGCCCTAATCCTATAGAGTGGTAAAGCGCTTCCATTTCCAAGCATTCGCTGACCACGAACCCTTTGAACTTCAAGTCTTTCCGCAATAATTGGTTGATTATTATCGGCGACAAGCAGGCGTGTATTTCGTCGGGACTGATCGAAGGAACTCCGCAACCAGCTGCACTTATTCCATCCAACAAGTCTTCTTCGATTAGTTTGGCAAAGGGTACGCTGTTTGACTGTTTGATTTGGTCTAGCGTATCGCTTATCATGGGAAGTTCAAGTAAGGAATCCACAGTTGCGTTGCCGATTCCCGGAAAATGCTTGCCTACAGTCAATAAGCCTCCGGCACGTAGTCCTTTGGCGCAGGCCATACCATATTTGGTGACATTTTCGATGGTCGTACCGAAGCTTCGAACACCCATTAATTGATGAGATAATTTAGTGACCACATCTAGTACGGGACCCAAGATTATGGAGAAGCCAATATGCTTCAACTCTGTAGCCACCGCTTTGGATATTTCATACACTAGCTCGGTATCTCCAGTTGCAGCTAGGGCCATTGCACCAGGACATTGGGTTAAAAAATCGGGATCGAAAAGTGAGTTCAACATTCCACCTTCTTCATCAATGGCAAACATTATGGGGTATTTGTAGTTGGCTTGTTTGAATGCAATATATTGTAAGTCCTTTATAAGTTTAGACATCTGGGCAGCTGAAACTGCGTTCTTTCGTGATAATATCATAGACGACACATGATGTTCGACGATCAAGTGGTACGCTTGTGGAGTTACAGTGGTACCTTGAAACCCTCCACATAGAAATGTCCCGACCGGGAATGGTGGACTCAGTGTACTCATCTATATGCCGACAGGGTTATCTCGTGGTTTCGAAGATCTTGGTTTTTTAGTGGGGATAAATTCTTGGAATCGGGCACGTGAGTAGTAAATACGAGATGGAGCATATGTCCTCTCGAGTACAGCTTACCTATCATTGCGCTAGGTGGAAAGGTTGAAAGAATGATCATCGTGGATACACTGATTCAGATCCCGCTTTGGACTGAAATGGGGCCAATGGCATGGACTAGATTTAGAATGATGCTCGATCATGAACAAACGCCTGTGCACGTTCTGAAGAAAGAAAAAGAGATATAGGTCATAGAAGAAATGGGATAGGAAGTTGACCAGACGACTCCTACTTTTTTGTAACAAAGTCAAGCACACTGTAATTTCAGCATTTAATGCTTGGTGTAAGTGTCACCTTGGACTAGGTGGCCATTTAGTGACGGTCGCACACTGTATGCGGACATTATTTGCAGCCGAAAGTAGGTACATACGAAGAGAAGAATATCACTAATTGCCTCGCCTTTACACAAGACAGCTTAATCTTTACTAGAGACGTATGTTAAAGAGGAGTTTTTGATTCGTATCTGATATACACTAATCACAGGGCTGGGTATAGCTGATAGAAAGTTGGCCAGAGATGTTTTCGTAAGCGATGACTAAGCATTGAGATGGCCAAAAAAATTATGCTGAATCAGCTTGAGATGAGATATTGATGTTAAGATCCCTTTCGGATATCACCAAATCCATACCACCGTTTGGGATTTCAAGAAAGATATTCAACCCTTATAATCTTAAGATGGAACAAGTCAAGAAACTAGGCGGTAGGGACCTCTACAATAGTATTGGTAAGCCCAAGACTATTGTCGCGCCAATGGTAGATCAGTCCGAATTAGCATGGAGAATACTCTCAAGAAGATACGGAGCCGATTTGTGCTACACCCCCATGTTCCATGCACGTTTGTTTGCCACCGAAGAAAAATACAGAGCCAGCATGTGGGGAGAACTTGATGGAGACTCCGCTCAAGATAGACCTTTGATTGTTCAGTTTTGTGCCAATGACTGCGACTATTTGTTACAGGCAGCAAAGTTGGTTGAAGACAAATGTGATGCTGTGGATTTGAATTTGGGGTGCCCGCAAGGAATAGCGAGAAAGGGTAAGTACGGGGCATTTTTGATGGACGACTGGGATTTAGTCCACAAATTAATCAGAACATTGCATGACAACTTAAAGGTACCTGTGACAGCAAAAATACGGATCTATGACGACAAAGAAAAATCGTTGGAGTACGCCAAAATGGTGTTGGACGCCGGCGCGCAGTTTTTGACCGTGCATGGCAGAACTAGAGATATGAAAGGACAAGCCACTGGTTTGGCGAACTGGAAGATATTGAAGTATTTGAGAGACAACCTTCCTGAAGACCAGGTCTTTTTTGCAAATGGTAATATTTTATATCCGGCAGACATAAGCAGATGCTTTGACGAAACCAGCTGTGATGCTGTGATGTCGGCGGAAGGAAATTTGTACAACCCGGGTGTATTTTGGACCAAGACAGACGATATCGACAAACAATTCGCCAGAGTGGACAAGATGTTGAGAGAGTACTTTGAAATTGTAAAGACATGTCCCGGAAGTGCGTCTAGACATGCGATGAAGGCACATTTTTTCAAGATGTTGCATGCATTTTTGAACGAGCGCAAGGAATTACGACCATTAATAGGCAAAACCAGCGTTCACGCTTCATTTGACGAGTGGGATAAAATAGTGCAGGAGGTCGAGAGGATTGTAGAAGACATATACAAGCAACCAGACATAGAAAAGCTCGATGTGATCACAGAGGGAAAAGTCGAAAGCTGGGGTGGCTCGTACAAAACTATACCCTACTGGAGATGTCAGCCATACTTTAGAACTGTCAATGGAGAGAAGCAGAATACAAGGGTGTTGAAAGTGGCAGGCGAAGCCGCATTCGAGGTACCTGAGACCAGCGCCAAAACCACCAAAAGAGAAAGATCGCCTTCAATTGAAGACGCTACAGAAGTTCAGACCAAAAAATCGTCTCTTAAGAACCTAGAAATAGAAGTATAGAAAGTATCATTAAACGTTACTAAGGGTGTCGCCTTCCCACCACTTGAAACCTAAGCCGTAACCCCATTCATCGTTGGTGTAACGTGTAGGATTCTTGGCACCAACTTCGTACAAGTCGTTCAATTCCTGTTCGGTCAAAGGAGGCAATCTGACATTGGTCTTGATTCTTTCCAAGTTGGAAGATCTTGGCAATGCAGCGCGTCCCTGTAACAAGTGATAGGCGTTGGCAATTTCGTTGACACTGACGTCGTACTTTTTAGCTAACTCCTGGACCAATGGGACCTTCAATACCGGGGCACCGGGACCACCCACTGGAGAATATGCGACCGTAATAATTCCGTGCTTCGCAGCGAAGTCGTGAAGGTCTTTTTGAGGAAGTTGTGGGTGGGCTTCGATTTGGTTGACCACTGGAACGTGCTTGGCCACTTCAAGAAGTTTGCTCAAACGTTGGATTGGATAGTTGGACACTCCGATAGATCTGACTTTGTCAGTAGTGTCCAAGATCTTTTCAATCTTCTTGTATGTGTCAATGTAAGCAGTTCCATTTACAGGATCATCGTCACGAAGTAAGTTGCCTTCTTTATCTCTTGGTTGTGCGGGTCTTCCATTCTCGTCACCGCTTAAGGCAACAGGCCAGTGCTGCAAAAATAAGTCAACGTAATCAAGGCCGAGCGTGCGCAAGGACTCATCCAAGGACTTCTCGGGGTTTTTGTGGTACGAGGGCCAGACCTTGGTCGTGATGAACACGTCTTCACGCTTGATCACACCGTCCTTGAACAATTCGGCCAATGCCTCCCCAACATACTTTTCAGTACCATAGTACCATGCAGTATCGATGTGGCGGTATCCGGCTTTGATGGCAGTGAGCACTTGGTTTTTCACCTCACTGGGATCATCTGGAGGCACAGTACCTAATCCCAAAGCTGGGAATTTTTTGCCGTTGTTGAAGGTTAAGGTGACGTCTGTAGCTAATTTAGTCATTATAGTTGATTTGAATCTGTAGAGAACTGTAGACTCCGAGCCTACGCTCCGCTTTATATACTCTCGATCCTGCGTGAGGGAACCACCTTCCTGCTCCACACTTTGCGGTTGCGGTATTGCTTACACGAATCCACAGAGCAGGGCTGCCTATTGTTTGCTTCGTTTTATACAGAACATACACCTCAGCCTTGCTCTATGCTAATAGCCCAACTTTGCTATGTCTCAGACTACCTAAACCAGGCAGTCGGAGACCCTCGAATTTGCGCTCGGAGTGCTTAGTTGCGGTATTGAACTTTTTTCGTGGTGGTTCCGCTTGCCACAGTGTGACTACCGCTTGTACCACACTGAGCTACTAACAAATTGGGCAACGCTACAAAGCCTACATCGTTATGTTCGTAACATGTACTATTACAATTATGTGCTAGGGGGTATCACTAGATTACAAGTCATGCATGATGCCGAATCAGATCCAGCGAACGTGAGCAAGATGAGATCAGATTTCCAAGTCTCCCACCACATCGGCATCCTCATTTAGCATTTCATCGTCGGAGTAATCATCTATGTATACATCTCCATCTATATCCTCGACATCACTGTTAACTTTGGTATCATTGGCATTCTGAGGGTCGGTGGAATTGAGGTTGGGTTGGTTGCTGTTGATGATAGAGTAATGTATTTTGTTTATGGCTGTCAAGTAGATGAACGCCACTCTCTTTTTCTTCTTGTTATATACAAACCAATAATACGACCACATGGTTTGATACGGATAACTCAAATCTTCCAAAATAGACTCGTCCGATGGTTGGAATTGATATATCTGGCAAGCATCAAAGATATTGTTATTTGGCGGAGATACGTTAAACGGTATTCCGCCAGATTTGGAATAGGATCCGTGAGCATTGAAGCTGTTTTTTCTGGATGATAAACCTTCACCATTCTGGGCACCTATTTTGGGTGAGGTACTTTTGGACGGAATCAAGTCCATATACACGTTGATGGTATCCCAGATCCAATTCAATATATCCTCTTTTTTCCCTAAGGATATCATGATTTTGTTGAATTGACTTATCAAGTCTTCGGCATTGGTTATTTTGTGAAAGTTCTCGGTCGAAGGTTGTAGATTGGAGAAGTCATGGTCCGGATAGGTACTGTTAAGAATGGCAATAAGATATGCAAACGTCTTTCTAGTGGTGACATTTTTCAACGGACCGAAAGGCGACTCGTCCAAGTTGTCGATTTCTAGCGATGTATCTCCCCCATTCAAAGACTTGGAAAGTAAGGAGTCTTTCGTTGAAGACGACGCGATGGAATTCTTCCTGAACGTCTCTGCCGTGCTGTCTCTTCTTTCCACGTAACTACCTCTTCTTTGAAACCCTTCTGCAGGAGGACTTGAGCTAGTGTCAAATAAAGAGTGTGAAGAATTCTGCCTTTCTCGCTCAATTGACCGCGACAATTGATTGTCCTCCAAAATCTGATCCAAGTGCTTGTCAATTGTCTTAAACAACTTCCGGTCGGAACCAATTGGCTTGGTGGTGAACAAGTCACAACCTCCTTTTATCACTAGATTGTTGTCCTGCGAATGGAAATTGAGCTCTTGGTTTACCAACTCTATGTCCACTTCATCGATAAACTGCTGGTTAGTTTGTAATTGTAGTGGCCGCAATTAATATAACTTACCTTCATAATTGATTGAACTGACTTCAGAACTCGCTGGTATCTTACTCGATTTTGTTTATAGTGTAATTAATGGATAATTGGTGGTAGACCGTTTTGGTTCGTGATCATGCCTCACGGTATCCGTTGTTCAGGTGATTATCGAATTGCCTGGCCCGCGCACGACGCGTCGCCGCACTAGGAAACTTGGGCTAAACCAGCCTGCTGGAGTCCGAACTCGATTTTTATATTGGCAGGCATGGGGTTGAAGGAGGAACTGACCACTTTTGCATATCTCACAACACTCCAGCCTTGTATGGGTGTGTCAGGCGATTCAGGATTGGCTCGTTTTCGGGTCGCATCAACGTTTTTGTCATCCTCGTGGTTGCCAGATCGCTGGTGCTGCGAACTCTCCCGCTCCGGGTTTTGAGCTCTGACGATGGGCTTGTAAGACTTCATTAGCATGATTCTGTTGTTAATTCTCTTTGCCCACGGATAACCCAACGTGGGGACTAGTTTCTTGGTGGTGTTTTTGTGTTGGTACCACTTTATGATTAGATCTCCCTCGTTGGTTGCGGGATCAGCTGTAGTCTCTAGTTTGAACCTCTTGTTGTTTTCGTGTTGCCCTCTTAATCCCTCCAATTTGGACTCGATCAATGCCAATTCATTTCTATTCAAACACACTGGACTCAGTGCATTTCCTTCCTGGAATTGTTCAAAGATGGTCCTGGCATCCCATCCTGAATGAATACTCTGTTGGAAATCCAAACTAACCGGGTTATCATCGTACTCGAATCCACTCATATAGTCACTTACCTGGTTCACCACTACCACTGCGATTCCATACTTGCGCGCTATTCTGGTCAAGTGTCGATGCAACGTATACAAATAGAGAAACTTGGTGGATCGGTTCTTGTATTTGTCAGACTTGTTTATCTTCTTGAGTTGTTGCTCGTGCTGAAACTTGACCGCCTGGTAATCCTTACAATTTACAAGTTCTCTTTCCTGCGCCTCTATCTTCTCGGCGAGATAAGTTGAATTGGTTATGGCATTTTCTCTTCGTAAGTGTTGGGCAATACTGTCGATTACAATTAAACCAACGTCCTTACTCTTTTCTAGCAATATCGGCAATTGCGTATACATAATGTGGTCCTGACTTTCCAAGTTTTGACAGTATATGTAGGAAATGTCATCCATCAGAACCGCCTGCCCTTTATCTTTATACGCGTCATGGATGTCTTGGAGCCGTTTCGTTTCCAAAAACGACTCAGTGGATATATATATGCACTTCTTCGATATCAATTGGCATTGGAAGCACAATTGAAACAATAAATGTGATTTCCCGGTGCCGCTTGCACCATAGATCTCGGTTATTTCACCCAAAGGGATTCCTCCTCCAAGCTGCTTATCAACACCAGGCAACCCTGTTTCGATGAATTGACGTGTTTCAAGAAGTTTCTTTAAGGAGTTGGGTTTGATATCGAGCTCTTGTTTGATTTTCAGTAAGTACTCCTCGATTTCTCTTTTGGATCGGCCTAGAGTCCTTGATAACTGGATCACATTCGAGTCATGGTCACAGGTCAACAAATCCGCAATGGCTTTGCCGTGGGACTGGATCAATGCTACTAAAGACGGGAACTCTTCGGCACTTGCATTCTCGTTCGGAGAAAGCTGTTTGAAATCATCCATTCATACACCCCAAAAGAAGTTGATAAATCGATGATGATGAGTCGCTTACTCATAAATTTTTTACAGTACAAAAAATAATTTGATGATTTGTGAAGTGATAAGCGAAAAAGGAAATAGTATTAAGTTGTATCTAACAAAGATCTAGTGTATATAGGATTAAAACAGATCCTTAGCCTTGCCGAGGAAAAAGTCTTTGGATTTGGTCCAAGTTACCAAAAAGCTAGGAAGGCCCCAGCCAAACGCAGTCGCAACACCTCCATCTCTTGAAATTGGCACAAACAAGATTGGAGATCCTGGCTTGCGGTAAGCTTTGAGACCCCCTTCAACGCCAAACACTGCATTATCTATATTCTTCAAAAGAGTAGGTTTCTGGTAGTAGGTAAGGTCGACAAGAGATCTCACTCCTCCAGAAACAATATCGCCTAAGGCAAGCACTTCGGGGTACTTCTTTAACCTCAAGTATTCATCGGTAACGATGTAGCCATTGGGGTCGAGGACATCCTTGTAGTTTTCCAAGAACGAAGAGTTAGGAGTATACTTGTAGGTAGTGATCACCAAATCAAATGATTTTTCGGATCCGTCATCAAAAGTCACCAAACTCTCTGTTCCTTGTTCTGCAACGGATGTGACTTTCACATCATTTGCAACCACGACATTCAATTTCCCCAAGAAGGCAGCGGCTTGATTTTGAACAGATGGCTTCACTGGAGGAAGTGGGCTACTGGCGCCTGTATACAAGGTGATCTCCTTATCGGGGTAAGTGTGCCCCAATTCTCCCGCGATTTCTACACCAGTTGGACCTCCACCCAAAATGGCGATAGTCTTTGCGGACTTGATATCTTTCGCGGTTTTCTCAATTCCTTGCTCAACAGTCTGATGATCTTTCTGATGATCCAATTTAAGAAATGGACAATCTGATCTGCTACCCGAAGCCACAATTAAGTTATCATATTTGATACTTGATCCATCGTTGACCTTAACGACCCGCTCATCCAAATCAACATTCACAACAAAGCCTTTGACAAACTTAAATGAATGTGTTGGTTGACCCAATGTTTTGAACTGTTCCTCAATATCAATCAATGCCTTGGTAAGTATTTTTGGCTCAATCAATAGACGTGGGGCCGCAACAGAGAAGTATCCGTATTGGGAAGGTGAGATAAGGGTGACATTGACACTAACGGAACTCTTTTTGGTGAGTATGGCTCTAGCAGCAGCAGCTCCTGCAAAGGAACCTCCAATGATGACTACTTCTTTTGACATCTTGTAATAGCTTGTAAAACCCCGGGAAGATTGAAGATATTGGACGGCTTTTATCTCCTTGCGCTCAATTATATTTTCTATCTAGCGAATTACTGCGGCAATTACGCCTCCCGTAATTTCTTGGAACCTTTATTCTTTATGGTTTGCCTCATCAAATTTGTAAAAGTTGGTAAGATGGTTTTTGCATTGTCGATATCTGGATTACTAATTGGTCTTGGTATGTGGCTTAGATACTCTACGTATATACTCCATTGTAAGCGATAACGCCTCAATTTATTTTTTACGTCTCGTAGTCAACTCTTGTTCATTTAGTCGAGATATGTAAAAGAGATCAAACTATTTAGTGAGCACCAGAGATGAAGAACCACTTGTCAACGGACTTGTCAATTGGAGCAGCTGGAGCAGCAGATTCAGCAGGAATTTCTTGAATAGCAGCTTCAGAGTAGGTTGGGGAAGAGGTAACGGTGGTGTTGGTCAAGTCAATTTCGTTGGAGTCAGCTTCACCCTTGATCAACTTTTCCCAAGCTTCAGCACATTCATTGACGACTTCTTCAGCGTACTTCTTGTTCTTACATTCACCAGAGAAGGCGAATTGGTTTTCTGGCTTTCCATCTGGGATCTTGTAGATTCTGAACCATTCGTTGGTAGCTCTCAATAAACCTGGTAAGTGTGTTTCAACATCTTCGATGTCGTTTAATTTGGAAGCCAATGGGTCGTTGACATCGATGACAATGACTTTCCAGTCAGTTTCACCTTCATCCAAAAGAGCCATGACACCCAAGACCTTAACTTGCTTGACTTCACCGACGGTGGCGACCTTTTCACCGATTTCACAAACATCTAAAGGATCGTTGTCACCCTTGGCTTTGGTTTCTGGGTGGGCTTGGTTTGGGTCTTCCCAGGTTTGTGGGAAAGCGCCGTAGTTGTGGATGTAACCGTGGTGAGGGAAACAGTTTCTAACGAATCTCAATTTGCCCTTCTTGGTGTCTTGAATGATTGGGTTCAATTTTTGTTCCTTGGAGATTTCCAACTTAGCGTTGGTCCATCTTGGAACTTCGACAATCATGTTCAAGATAGTCTTTTCCTCATTGGCGTACAATGGGATGTCGTGGAAAGGAGAGACTGGCTTTCCATCCTTTTCAATGTAAACTTTGTAGTCTAAAGTGTTGGCAGCACCAATTTGACGGGTAGTGTAAACCATGGTGTGTAGTTACTTTTCAAGTGGTGATTTAGATTGAAGTACAATCGACGAAAAAATGTGTTCCTTTGCTGGAGTCGACTTTGGGCCGGGACAACAGGATCACGTGGGGTGGTGTAAAAACCGCGCATGGCTGATCTTTGTGACTTTACCAATAATGTACTGGTTAATAAAGTTAACCGAAGTGGAACCGCCCAATGTATTCATCTCGGCTTTTTTGAATAGTAGTAGACCTCGTGTAAGTTCCCTGTGCATCTTCTGGGATTCCTCTGGCTTGATTTCTTTCATGTCGGGCAATTCCTTGAGGAAATTGATCATAAGTCGAATGTCGCGAAGCGCGATATCCAACCACCCGTAAGAATATTCTAGCAAGAATACCCCCGTGTAAGCTACTGAGCAGTGCTTTGCATATTGGCGACAGATGTTAATCCCGTAAACATCTGAGTCAAAAAATCCCAATATGGTATTACCTCTGGCTATTTTCGATACGAATTGCTGCGACAACCTATCAGGAAACCCTTTGGCTGTTATAACCACCATGGTCGGAAGTTGGGTGAACAGGTGAATTTTTTTAATATGGTTGCAAAATGACTGGAAGACAGCGTCTTTTTCGATCACAACTATCATGCTATTCTCTAATACATTCAAACCCAAGTTTCCTTCAAGTATTGGTATGAGAATAGGATCATCGTCGAAGGTAAGTCCCAATGCTGCAAAATTGCCGTAAACCAAGCCTTTTTGGGAAGGATAAATCGAAAAATCTTTTTTCAATGAAAGATTCATAGAGCTTCCAATCAACTCAATGCTCCTATTTAAGCGCCTTTGGTTTTGAAAAAGCCGCGTGTCTTTGTAGTACAAATCTCTAGGTGTTGTTTTATTTTCTTTGCAGCCAAGTTGAATCACCAAAAGTTTGATTGACTTGATAAGGGTAATGAATCGAAGCAGTTCCGATTGCGTTTGACAGAACTGACTTACCGAGATCTTGGTGCACAGGGTTTCTAACTTTCGTCCTCCTGATGTGTTGTGAAATTCCAACACGACATCATTGGGGCTTAGAAGCTGTGTCTGAATAGCTTGCCACACGGAAAAGAGCGCTACAAGTGGGTCGCTGCGATGTTAGTATTTCATATGGTCGAATGCTTGCTACATACTCATTGGCGTTATAGATCCTAATGGGATTGTATTCGGGGTCTTGATTATATTTAAGTTTCAAATTGTGAAATGTCATGGCTTGTGTGGGCCTCTTTGGTTGCAAACTCTAAATCTGGAACATAATCGTAAAATGCCTCATGTCACGTGACAATCCTATTTATCACTACACATTTTATATTCCATCACGACAGTAGAGACGGCATTTGTTGTCACCTGTAGCACCAACTGGTATCAAACGATAAAGTACAACTGGCCGGACTCAGCCCTACAGGCTTTGTATCTAAAAAAGCCGGAGAGCGGAGCATAAAAGATTGCATTTCCGGCCCGATAAATAGCTTATTATTTCATGCTCTATTTAGCTCCGCTTATTAGCGTCACCGCTAAGCAGGTGCAATTTGTGGTCAATGTAGGGGGGGTTGACCAAAGGCGAAGTCAAGAAGAAGTGGATGGCTTAGTGCTGAAACTGATGACAGGTTAAGGAGCGTGTAGCATCTTCCTTTCCCCACAGACCTGATTGGTAACGTCTATATACGTTACCACCCACTGATTCGCTCAGATCAGTTGCACACAATTGCCGCACTCCCTGCGCCTACGGTAGCTGATAAAGATTTTATCTGCCGGCAATCCAAACGTGATTAGTTTTTCTGATGATATTCGTACTTACTTGGCATTCGTTTTTTTATATTATTTGATCTATTTGATCTTCTATTCGTATTGCTTGCTTGGCTAATAACAGAGGTGCATAATCTCTTATATAGTGGCATCAGTTCATCTTAACTCAACTATTCATAAATTTCCCCAACCCATACGAAACCTAGGTATCATATCATGGGATTAGTCAAAGGAGAACTACTTCGAAGGTCGTCGTATGATAACTACCTGGCGCCAATAACTGGGTCAGCAAGATGGGCGTTTTTTGCTATCTTGATAGTGCTAATAATAGTATCCATCTTGGCAACGTTCAGGATCAACAAGAAGAGACTACAACATGGTGTCCAGCCGATGTACGGTACACGCTGGATGACGCCCCCGCTGTATGGACAATCACAAAATCAGTACAACCAACCTCATAGAAGAGATCCGGACATTCCTAGTGCCTATGTTCCAACTTACACTGCCGAAGCCACCGACACCGACATGGGCTATTACGATGCTGAAGGCAATTTCCACCCGAACCCCAACGCAAAGCATTCAGGTGTAAAGGCGCCTGCTCCTACTCACCAAAGACAACTCAGCACCACCAGTAATGGAGCACCTATAAACAATCGCTTCAACTCTACCGTGACCGATGAAGACAGCCATCAAGACCTTGAAATCGATGACATCTTTAGGCCTCCTACCACTGCACCACCAGGAAGAAGTACGCCCACGCATAACTTTATGCTTAGACCCGCCACCGAATCCAGTCCTGATACGTCCGATGAATATAAACCTCCTGATGGACCACCTCCTCGCGAAGACTCACCTCGAGAAGGCTCTTCTTCGCACTCTGACATATTACCGGTATTTACAGAAGGCTCAAATCCACCCAAAATTACAGAAAAGCAAGCTCAAAATTAAGACAATACACTCTATGGCTAGATCAGTGCTAGTGTATGTAATAATTCCCCGATTTTTAGTTCACTACTACTAGGTGTTGCATTCTAGAAGTTTAATTACATATAGTTCTGATAAATATTAAAACAAAACATTAATTGAATATTAAATGGCAAGCTGCGGCGAGAATAATAATAATAATTTACAAAAAGAAAACTGTTTAGATTCTTAAGGACTCTTCGTAAGCTGGTGGTGGACCAGTGTAGACAATGTTAGACTTTTCATCAAAGTGAGCAGCCTCATCAGAAACATCGACGCCGTTTTCAAGAGCCTTGTTCTTTTCGATTTCAGACAATCCCAAGTCATCTCTGGCAACCCAGATATGAGGTTCTTCGTCGTTAACAGCTGGATCTTCGTAAGCCGACTTGATGAATTCTGGGTTGTATTCAATGTAGTTGAAGTAGGCAGCTGGCATAATGCCACGAAGCAAGTCGAAAGTTTCGGTCTTTGGTTGGAAGAATCTGGTGAACCAAGATACGGCCTTACCAGGAGCTGCAGTAACAGCCTTGGCTGGGTTGCCTGTGGCTGTGTCAGTCTCTTCTCTTTCAAGCAAAGAACCGTTGGCACCACTTTGCTTCTCTGAAATGTCAGAACCGGCAACATTGCCTTGGGTACCAATATCGGATGCAGAGCTGGTCTTTTCTGTTGGGGCCTTCAAGTCAGGTTGAGGCAATACTTGATCTTTGTGGGATCCAGCCAAACCCAACTGGTTACCACCTTGCCAGTAGTTTTCACCTTCGACCTTGATTTCCTTGAGACCATGGTCGTGCATTGGGTAGCTGAAAGTGGTATCACCAGCAGCATACTTAATGGCAGAGATTGGAACAACTTCGAGTAATGGTAAGAAGATTCTCTTGAAGTAAAGATGAGAGGCAACAGTGACAACAAGCCAGACTGCTTCCAAGGCAACACATGGCCAGTTCTTCTTGAATACAAACAAGGCAATCAAACAAACTTGGGCGACGTAAAGACCAACGAAAATTTGGAACAATCCTCTGGCGTAGTTTCTACCTCTAGCATCGTTCTTGTTAGGTTGTAAGACGTAGACCAAGGTGTAAACATAAGCAATGTAGATCAAGACGAAGGCAATGAAGGAAAATCCACTGACCAATGGGGCAATGATCGAGTAAGACAACATGATCACAATTAACAAAGAGTATGCTGGATAGATGGTAGACCAGCCTGGTTGACCCAAGGTGTTGTATCTGTTCCACTTAGCTCTTGGAGTTCCATCCAAAATTTTACCCAAGAATTGAGCCAAGATCAATGCAACAAGTTGAAGCAATAATCCGGAACTGATGGTCAAACCTTGCAAACATAAGTAGGCAATGTAGAAGTTAGAAGCTGGAGGAATCTTTTCAGCCAACAATTGCAAGGCAGAACCTGGTTTGTTGATAATGGTAGTGACCGAAGATGCAGCAGCGGAAGTAACAGTAACAACAATGAAAACATTGACAACTTGGAAAGCATAAAACCACGATTGACAGTAAGCTTCAACTTGTTGAACAGTGATACAGCCAGAAATCTTACCCATTTTCTTGATGAAAGGAGGAACCAAAGACATCAAGATAGCCAAAGCAACGGTAGGTAACAAACCAGTAATAACACCCATAATCACGCTTGGCATGTTAAGGATAAATCTCAAGAAATGGACCTTGTCAGTGATGTAGTTAATGTTAGAAATAGCACCAACGACTGCGACAGGAATACACCAGAAAATGATCATCAAAGTCAAAACAGTGGAGGCAATGATTTTCTTGGTACGTCTCTTGTTTGGGGTCAAAGCCAAGTTCTCCCAGATAATATCATCTGGAGCCAAACCAGTGAATCTCTTGGATTTCTTTAACTCGTCACTGTATGGAATGGCCTGGTAAGCCTTTTGCAATTCCAATTGGGTTGGAAACTCGATAAAAACAGATGGCAATTGGGTGTTTTGTTGATATTCCAATTGTTGTTTCTTGATAGACTGGTTCAATTCACCCAATCTTTCCACACCGTAGTCCAAAGTATCAACCTTTTTACCAATCAAAAACTTTAATTTGTGGGTAGGTCTCTTCTTACCGTCCTTCAAGTACTTGTTCAAGTCGTCAGATGGTTCAGGAAGTGGTTTGTTCTTCTTTTGCAACTTGTTTCTAAGCTTAACGGCTTTAGTGATGGACTTGTTGAGAGCACCTTCGTATTTTGCAGCTAATTTGGTACGTTCCTTAACATCTTTCTGCAATTCTTCGTAGTCTCTGGCGTACCACACATTGGTTGCAGTAGGGAAAAATTCTCTTAAGGTGGCTTCCTGCAAGATCTTTTCTGGAACTTCAGTCAATAAAAGAGTTCTTGAAGACAACAACGAGTCGTACAATGGAGTGGTTTGCAAAACGTGTCTGAATGTGGTGTAGTAAACCAATTCTCTATAAATAAGGAAAATGACACATCCAAAGAACACCCACGATACAAAGACATGGGCCAAGGTTCTCCATTTGTTACCGACATTGGCATAGGAGATTCTGTCCAAACCTGAAGCAACCTCCGAGTTGGTGGCATTAACTGGAAATAAAATTGGCCATGTAATGAGACATGCTAAAAGCGAGAGCGCAGCAAATTCAAACAAGAATCTACCGAAAAAGTACCCATCAGCACCAGATTGTTGGATAAAGAAGGATTCCTTTTTACCCAATAAACTCAGGATCCAGCTGAAGGCACCGCGAGGTGATGGTTCTGGTTTAAGATCTTTTTGAACGGTTTCGACCGACGAACGAGGTTCGTACACTCTTTGTTGTTTTTTTCTCAAGACAACGAATACCCCAAGAAAGACGGCAAAGATCACCAAGTTAGGGATCAATGTCGACAAAAATTGGGATACCGAGGAATTCGAGGTTTGGGCCATTTTTGACAAGCTCTAATTCACAAAGAATATTCTGAAAAGCGCTGTTTTGGCTGCCCCTAGATTGTTTGTCCGATGAGATTAGACTTTGGGGGGACTAAAGCAAGAGTATTCGTAAAAAGTCAATTGGAATACTAAACGACAAATAACTTGAGTCCTCGAACAGGAATGCGATATTAGTGAAGGGTCTAGTTATCTATTATGTCGGTTTCTTTTGAATCCAACTGGCATCCCAGTACTTTAAATATTTGTTATGAATCACCTGAAATTTGACGCTTGCTTCCCCCAGGCGTGGCTTAACCCAATTTCTCAATTCCGAGAAGGGCGCGCGCTCTGAATTATGCAGTAACTATAGAAGAATTCTATTTTGACTGATGACGTTTGTTCAGGAACATCGCAAAAATACTAACCAACGACGCACTTGGGATGTCTTGGTTTTGAGCCTTGTACTGAACATTGCCGAAAACATTCCCATCACGCCCAATGCTTAGCCGGCCATTGGTTATTTTTCGCCTCGCACAGTAAGATTGCATTAACTATTAATAACATTTGGCTCGTGGATCTTCGCGAGTCAATGCACGAGGGTACGTAGCCTTCGGTCCTATGGTGCACTTTCAGGCAAAACTACACTGTTGCCATGGTCTATATCTTAAAGTAAAGGGACGATTTGCATGACTTATTGCTTTTTGTGGCTGGTGATTGCATACGGCTGACTTGATCTAATCTTAAATTCGCACTTTGCTCATTTCAGGCAACAAAGAATTCATCATGTTTTTTTTATAGTTCCTTTAATCCTTCGCTTTTTTACCTTATCTCGCAAGGAGTAGCAACCTTCTCCGCCCGATTGTGTAACCTTAATTTTTTCTTACGGCGGTGCCTAGTTTAGTCGAGAAGTCGATGACTTCACCGCAATATGATAATTCGACTAATATGTTATATAGATCTTGTACCCTCAGCAGCACTACTAGTGTTGTTGTTGTTGTCGAGGATATGGCACATATGCGACGCGGCTATGCGTCATGTGTGTGGTCGGCAGTGCTAGACAAGTGCTCTGCTTGTTGTTGTCACGTGCAAGAAAAACAATAGAGCAACGCATTACGGTTAAAGTTGCCAGTTGTCAACTGAGTATATGCACTACCTGCAACCGTTTTACGCTGCGTGAACTCGTCACATGCTAATAGACGATTCGAATCCGAATCAGAAAATTTTGTCTTGATAGAATGTCGAGCTTATTCAAATCTGCTACCGTAAGAAAAAGAGTAGTATGCTTTCTATAGTAATAAATGCTGAGATTAAACTAATAAAATAGAGCGAATGATGACCGAGTTTTCGGTTTAGCACTTTCACTCTATCTTTTATGAGACTCACGTTTATCACTCTCGCGTCTTTTGCAGCAATTCTCGTTTCGGCCCATCCACTCGACCATGCCCCATTTGCAGCCGAGATAAAAGACCCCAAAGAAAGTGATCCTAGACAAATAGAGGAAAACGTCATATCCGTTAAAAACTATGAGCATATCGAGCGGGACTACAAACAGCTTCTAGCCGATAAGAAGCAGACTGTGGTGTTCTATCTTGAGGACAGTGATACATTTTTGTCACGAGCAAAGCCGGTGTCTGAAGACTTGGACAACGTTGATGGCAAAACTCCCACTGCTGAAGGTAACGAGTGGGTTGAGTTCTCATACGAGGACAAAGAGATACTTCCATACGATGGTATAATTGCAGGTAGTTCCTGTCAGCGCCAACATAAAGGTGGGACAGGTGCAATTGATTTTTCATACAGTCTTATGAAATCCCATCATAATTCGTTTTCCCTTGACGCAGGCTTGGGCGTCAGTTACGAAATGCTTGCTTTGGGAATTCACTTTAGCATAGGAATAACAAAAGTTAAGTCGGAAACTATGACAGGAGCAGTATCATGCATACTCAACCCCGGCCAAACAGGTCAAATATTCTTGAGACCGAATTATATACGATTTGCACCCAAATCCAGAAAAGCGGAGTTGACTTCGAAGTTGAATTTTGTAATAAGAACAAGATTTCAGAGGCACAAAAAGCTTGAGTTTTTGTTGAAGAATCATATAGCTCAAATTGATTGTGCTACTGATGACGTTGTCGAGCTCTATTGTGATAACGTTCGAATTGGGGTGGCCAATTGGGATGATCCATTGAAGTTGATATATGTTTAGTTTTACAATTTGATATCACTGGCTATATAGATTCATTTAAAGCGTTTACCTAAGGAAATCTATACACACGTAAAAGCGTAAACAGCTTAGATCTCAACACCACTGGAAACGGCCTCGGCAGCTTCATCGATTTCATGAGAAATCTTTCCACCGGTACCAACATAACGTTCCGAAAATGGCTTGATAACGGAGTTGAAGATGAGTTCGGCACCTCCAAAGGCTGGAACACCTATGTAGATCAAGAAAAATGTCTTGAACAAGAAGTAGAATGGAATCCAGTACAAGATGGCTTTGGACCAGAACTCGGCAACATTCAAGAATGCAAAAACAACCCAGTATGCCAACAATTTGGAATCGTCACTTTTGCCTGGAGTGTTCAATGCGATTAATGAGTAGTAACCTGGAATAACAAAACCGGCAATGTTGGACAAAAGTTGGCCAACCCCACCGATGTTAAGGAAAATCAACACCAAATATACACCACCGAATGCTAAGACGGCGTAGGATCTTGGCAATCCTGTTTGGGCGTTGAACTGGTTCAATGGACCATGGTTAGCGGTAGCCTAATTAGTTAGTAATTGTGCAAAAAAGAATTGCGGAGGCGAGGCATTAAGTTCTCTTTTACGTACGCTATCGATTGAGGACAAGAAGTTTACTGCTCTATCTTGCAATGACATGGTTGTGGTAAAGATAAGTGATAACTACTCTACTTGGATACACCACTCCTCAAGGGGCTGGGGTCGACAAAGTTGCTGGGTGTGCAGGGCACAATATGTCTTAGTATAGCCTCATTTTCCATCGCAAGCCAGCGCGTCGAAATTCCTACGCCAAACTCACAGTGCAACAGCGAACTTTTAAAGGCACTGGGATCTCAAGTGGAGTACATGTACCGAGGATGAGCATTAATGCAATAAGCTACGTACACAATTCACTTCAGATCCCCGCCACCCATGCAAACCACTCTCGCCTCTTTCGGTTCATGCTCATTCTGACACGAGAGCTGTCATCTTGAATTGATAGTACGCCATACAGTCGCAATGAGATAATCTCTTCGCAATTAGCCAAATTGAGAAACTCAGAAAAAGAATGAAATTGTAACGACTTCTATATGCGGAAATTGGTTCTACCTATCTTAACAAAGGAGTTTGAGGTTCGCACAAAGGAAAACCTTAAACGTATGTTAACATACTACTAAGCAGGCTAAGAAGCCTACAATTATGTCTATGCGTTTGTATATTATGACTATTACTTTTTCTTGCTCTTGGCACTTCCTTCAAAGCCAGCTCTCTTTTTAGCGGCCTTGTTAACAGTACCAGTAAACTTTCTTAAACGTGGTTGGTTCTTTCCCTTCTTACCTTTATTGTCTCTTCTGGCCTTCAAGTTTTCTTCTCTTCTCTTGGCTCTGGCGCTGACGGTATCTTTAACCACCTGCTTTCTCTCCTTCCATTCGATTTCACTCTTGAGTTTTTGCTTTTCCTTTCTTTTAAGGGCTTTACGCAATAATTTTTCATCGTCCTTTACCTTTACTCCTTCGGCTTGTGACATGACTCTTTGCCATTTCTCCTTATCTTCATGTTTTTTCTTGTCTTCTGGACTCATTTGTTCCAACTTACGTTTCTTCTGTTCAAGCTTCAACAAGTGTGCTTTGATATCATTGTTGGCTGGCCCCTTTTGCTTTTTCTTTTCCACGGTAGATCTCAATTTACTGAGGTCAGAAGTCACTCTTGAGCCATCCTGGAAAACGATGTTTCCAAATAGCACTTGGTTGTCACCACCTTCCTGATCATTTTCATCTTCGTCATCTGAAGCATCGGACTCGGAATCCTCTTCTTCAGCTTCCATTTCGGAGTGCTTTCTTTTGAGCTTCTCGGCTTTCTTCAACTCCTCCTTTCTTTTACGCTCCTCCAAGATCTGTTCTCTTGATTTTGGAGCCCCAGGAACCTTGGTTCCGAGTGCCTTCCTCTTTTCCTTGAATCCGGCAATCTTGGCTGACAATTTTTCTCTCAACTTCATCAAATTTTCATCTCTTTTCTTCTTCTCTTCTGGTGAAATGACCTTACCCTTCTTGGCTTGAGTTTGCTTCTGTTGCTCTTTCTTCTTTTCTTGTTCTATTTCTATTTCATTTCCATCGTCATCGAATATTAACAGAGCAGAGGTATTTATTAATTCAGGTCCACTTTCATTGTCATCCACATCCATGTCCGGTATTTCTACTTCCTCTTCACTTTCTTGTAATTGTTGTTGTTGTTCTTCTTCTTCGGACTCTTCTTGACTATTTACATCAGGTTTGGTTTCAGGTATCTTGCCAAAAGCTCTTTTTGGTAATACCACCTTTTTGGCATTGACTGCTTTATTGCTCATCACGTCCTTGGCAGAGGCATGAGAGTTCGTGTATTCGTCTGCTTCAGCCTTGTTGTCAGGATCTAACTTGGCTCTCTTGTGCTGCTGTGATTCCTTCTTGCTATTCTTCTTTTGCTGCCATTGATCTTGGGTGGCATCATCGTAGTAATATTTGGCTGGGATTAACGATAATAATCCATCGAATGCCGATGAGTGTGTCTTAAGACGCTCCTAATAAGTTAGTAACTATTCATACATTAATCGTATACACAGTGGTGCTAGTGCTTGGTTACATACCTCTAAGGTATTACTCATGTTGATCTAATACTTGTATATCTATAAGGAATTTAACTTCTATATTATACTGCAAGAGTATAAATTTTTTTGTGGCATCGCATGCGAATCTAAATTAAACAAGATGCCCATGTTTTGTGGTTTAACACCTACATGCACTGATTAGTGTATAGTTAGTGCTGAAATCGGTACACATAATGCCTTGGATTAGATACAAGACAGTTTAAGCCATCAATTAGGGTTTAGGATATATATATCTGAATTCTTAGATTTCACGCGTAAATCTCATACCACGCCCACAATTTCGAGTCTCACAATTACACCGATCGTCGCTCTCAACATGAAGAGTTGATAACGACAAGCGCTACTGAACACATAGATTAAAATGGTATCACTTGGTAGTTATTTGGTACTTTCATTACCTGAATCAACCAACGCTCAAGATTGGCTTGAAAAGTCATTGAGTGGAGGCAAGCTTCCCATAAGCAAACTAGACTTGCCTGAATTCCAAAGCGGAACGTTGGACTCGTTGGTTCAAGAAAGTGAAGAATTGGCAAAAATAGACGGTCAATTGGGTACTGCAGTGAGCAAGGTAGTTGAAATTCTCGCTAATGTCACCGAAGACTCCTCTTCCACCAGAGTCGTCAACTCCAAGGGAGTACATAGCTATGTGGAGAGATTTCACTGGAATACCACGAAGTACAGATTGGACAAGCCCATCAAGGAACTCGTCAAGTTGATCACCAACGAGGCCTTCAATTTAGACAACGACGTTAGAACTGCATACCAAAGCTACCAAACCGCCAAGTCCAACTTCTTGGCTGCTGACCGTAAAAAAAACGGAGACTTGTCGATCAAGTCCTTGCATGAAATAGTTCGTCCTGAGCATTTCGTGTTAGATTCCGAGCATTTGACAACTGTATTGGTGGCCGTCCCAAAAGCTTTGGTAAGTGAATTCAAAAACTCGTACGAAACGTTGACAGAGTTTGTCATACCACGTTCTGCCCAAGTGATTGCTACTGATCAAGAGTTCACTCTTTATGCAGTGACCTTATTCAAAAAGTATCAACAAGAGTTCAACACCGCTGCAAGAGAACACAAATGGCATCCTAGAACCGACTTCACTTACTCGGAGGAGACCTTGAACAACTTGAGAAAAGAATTCGACTTGACCAAAGCCACCGAATCGAAATCGAAGGTCGACCTTCTTCGCTTGGCCAAAACCGCCTACTCGGATATCTTTGCGTCATGGTTCCATATCAAGGCCATTCGTGTTTACGTTGAATCTGTCTTGAGATACGGGTTGCCACCTCAATTCGACTACTACTTGATCAAATTCAACGACTCAAGAAGCTTACCCAAGGCAAAGAAAGAATTGATTGAAAAGTTTGGCTACTTGGGAGGCGACGGCTTTTCCAACAAAAGTAATTTGCACGAATATGCATCCTTGGTCGATCCAGATTACGAACCTTTTGTCTTATACGAAGTTGATCTCGTCTGAGCTACATACTTTTCTACATTTAGTTCCAATAATAAAAATATAATTTTCAATACATAGATGACAATTTCTAATAAGTCTTCATAAGTACTTGACCTCAGCCACGAACCAAGCAGTTTCAGACCCTGTTCTGTGGCTTCGTTATCAGGCAAATACACGTTTTAGGTTTCGCTTACGTCAGCGCGGGCCAATTTTTAGTTGCGAGTTGATAAGAAGATTGCTTCATCTCTGAATATTCGCATTCAACTACCAATTGACTTTTAGATAAACGACAAACGATAATGGGATACCCACCTAACTTCAAAACTGTTACCAGGAAATTGACCGATGAGATTGTAATTGCTTCAAGTGCTTTCTCAAGGTTCGACAAGTTGAACTTTGGAGCCAGAATGGCTTTGTTCAGGTACCAAAATCAGATTGTCGTTTGGTCCGCATTGCCATATGGACCAGAGGTCATCAAGAGTTTGGAATTATTGACCGGTCTTAAGGACAATTTCAATGTCACTCATTTAGTTATTCCTGACAAGGAGCATACCATGGCAGCCAAGTCGTTTAAAGAAGCATACCCCAACTTGAAGATCCTTGCTATGGAAACCGTCGAAGTGCCAGGAGTGAAAATTGACCACCTTTTCACATCCGAAGTAGGTAACAAGCTTCTTGATAAAGCCGCGTTGCAGAAAATCGGAATCACAGACCTGGTTATTTTGGACAACTTCGAATTTGTCTACTTGCCATTCCACGGCAACAAAGAATTGGTTATGTTCGATACCAAGTCCAAGATTCTTTTTGAAGCTGATTTGCTTTTCAACTTGGGAGTTCCAGGCACAACCAACGGAACCACCACTTTGGAACAATACTCACCAGAACTTGGTTTTCCAAAGGGCTTCAATCCCCATGGAGGATTCTCGTTTCTCACCAGATATATGCAGCCAAACAGTAAGGTGGGTAATTTTTTGACAAACAAAATCGTCAACCAGGCCAAAAGTCGTGAAGGCTTGAAGGCTATTGCTAGTTGGGATTTTACTAAGATTGTGATGTGCCATGGTAATTTGATAGAGACTGATGCAAAGAAAGCATTTTCACATGTATTCAAGCTCTAATCCTCTACTACTCTCTAATTCAACAACGATGTTTTATTTAAATTTATGACCTTTTACGTGTAACATAATATATATACATATTACAAATATGTAGGGGCTTCAATCTCTGGCACTCCTTTTTTTCGCAGTCAAAATCACACGAGAGATATCCGTGGATATACTGATAAATCAAGGTTTCTGTGTGGGGCGCGAGTTAATCTGAGTTTTAGAGATCCTCTCCATTTGACCAAAAACCTTAAAATGACAACAGGACCATCACAACAAGTCATTGAATCAAATGGAAGCATAGAACATGAACAAAAAGTCACTTTGGACACTGACGATGTGAATTCCAGCAGTTTCGCTCGTGCTATTAGCAGCCACCCAGCATTCGTTCACTACAGCCAAAAGCAACTACACCTCGAATTGAAAACTGACATCAAGCCCAATTTGACAGGGTTCACTTTATTTGGACCAGACAAGATTAACTACAGGTCTAGTACCATGTATTTTGAGAAAGATTCATCCAGTACAGGTCTGGATGACACATTCAGTCCGCAATATTCAATTACATTTTTGCACTTGGGGCCCAAATTATCGGGCCATGAAGGTATCGTACATGGTGGATTGGTGGCTACGTTGTTGGACGAGCTCACATGTGGTGTAGCCTTTTTGAACTTCGAGTCCAAAAGAGGAGTCACTGCCAACTTGAACGTCAATTATCGTAAACCGGTCTTTGTCAACAATTATGTTCTTGTAAAGTGTGAGGTATTGAAGAAAGAAGGTAGAAAATGTACTGTGAAAGGGAGCGTGTATAAGGTGAATGTGGAAGATGGGGATATTGGCGGGCCTGAAACCATCGAAACTCCCGAGAACCTTTTGACTGAGTCCGAAGTTTTAGTTATTGAGCCAAAATGGGTTGAAAAGTTAGCAAGAAAGTAGACTATTAGACTATATTTATTTATTAGATCATAGGTGACTTATTAGAAGATTTGCACAATTATTTTGTATCTCTCCTTCGGTGTTTTTTCATAAAATTTCTGGGATTTTGTAAAAATTTTGAAAATTACAAACTGTTCCGGCTGCAATCAACATTTTGAGCAACATGATATTCTGATCATAACAGCATACAAGTCCGATACAGAGTACTTTGCACAGCTCGATACGTTCGCGTTGATTATACTGCTCTATTATTCTATAAACTATCAGTGCCCTTGATTTTGCTCTGGCCAATTTCAAGTTTGGCACTTTTGGCACCAAACTGAATTGCTCTCTTAAGTTCATACTTTACCCAATCCAATCCCAAGTATCCAGCGAGCTCTCGTAACAAGTGCTTTCGTATCGGTTTCATTATTATTCTCGGCACCGCATTTTTCTTTTTGCCAACAAACTCTTCGAAGGTGAATGAGAATTTTAAACTGGGTTCTATTTCATTGATCACAAACAGTATTAGTTCTTCGTCAAGATATGGGTACCTCAATTCTTTTCCCCAAGAGCTGATAACCCTATCATCACGCCCCAAGTTTCTTTTATGTATAATGTCGATATCATGGATCAACTCTGCACTTAGTTCGTCATAACATGCTCCAACCTCTTCACCACTCGCGTCTGGATTTAATTTATTGGTGAATATCGATTCGTGCCTTGAATATCCCGCGAATAATTCATCTGCTCCCAAGCCACTAAATAGTACTTTAGCACCGGAGAGATAATTGTTTTCAACTACGGTAAATGTTGATTCCTGTGATAAAAAGTCGTCGAAACTGAGTTGCTTGATATCGGGGTCATCGCGTAAGGTGACGATAGAAGTCAATTCTTTCAAGGTAGATGAGGCAAAATAGAAGGCGATGGCTATAGATAAGTCCATCTCGGTATTGCACGGATACATCAAAGAAACGACTCTCTCCTTATGTATAAGCCACTGTTCGTATGGAACATTGATCTCCACTAAACGAACATCAAGCACTCCTTTTTTATTATACTTAGAGGCAAGGTTGAACCAGGACTTTTTGCTAAGCTTTCTATCTGGCGAGTCACCAGACATCTGGTTAGTTCGAGGGTTATCAAAGCCCACTGTCAATAAGTCTATGTGTGAGCACGAAGATGAGTTTAGGTCTAAAATATTCTCACATATCAACGATGCTATAATAGTACAGTCAAGACCACCCGAGAAAAGAACACCGAGCAAGGGTTTTGATTCTTGCCTGTCGTTCGATGAGATCGGGTAGATTGCTTGCTGACGCACAAGAGTATTCGATTTGAGAAGTTGATATAACGATTGAATATTATTGTTCGGAGTAGTGGATGTATGGCCTTTTGGATTACGTTTCAATGAGCGTAAATTAAACTTGGCATGGAGGTCTTCATACTTGTAGGAGAGTATGTTGTTGGTGGGCAAATCATATACTTTAATTTCGTTGTTGCACTCAATAAACCGACTGGGTATAGTAGGAGATGCATCAGACAACGAGCTGATCAAAAGCTGGTTGTTTTGAGTCGAATATACTAAAGACCGCTTTCCAACCGAATCTCTGCCAAAATAGACTAGATTGCGTTTCAAGTCATGCAATACGAAGGCAAATTCACCTCTCAATTGACAGATCGCCTGGAGAATAGAGTCCATATCTTGCTCACTTTTGAGAATAAGATCTTGTATAAAAGTAGTATCATTTGAAGACAAGCACTCCTCATTATACAACTCACCATTAAATTGTAGTACGAAGTTCAGAAAATGCACAGGTTGTTCTTGGAATGGTTGTCTCAACGACAACACCGACGACAACAATTGAAAGTTACAGTTCAATTGACTATATTCCTGGTAATTGATGTAGTCGGGACCTCTGCTGGCAATTCTGAATATCAATTCCTGCAAAGTATCAACTTGACATTCTGTAGTGGCCTCAGGCTCTTGTGTTGGCGTATTTGCATCCAAACCTACCACTTCGTCTATGCGATTCTGGATCAATGCAGCTTGCTCTCGGACTTGCTCCTTTGGAATCTTGACATTGTTTTTCACCTTGATTAGCTCAAGGTTGAGTTGCCTCAAAATGTCTAAGTTTTCAAGTTTCTTCTGATCTGTTTCACTAAGAGGTTTAACCAATTTTGCAATGCCTTGGTCTATAAATGACAGAATAGTCGCAGAGTCATTGGTGTCCCAGACATTGTACTCGAAATTGCAAGACGATTTTTTCGATAATGTAGGTACACAAGATGGTGTATTCGTTTCAGACCTACTAGCCACAAATAATATGCCACACATGCCGGACTTATTGCACGTAGTCGTCGTGATGTGCGATGAGTACTAAGCGCATAGTGATATTGGGTCGTGCCCGGCACATTATATACCGTCGATTGATTCACTGTTTAACATAGAATCACAAGCCAGGTTCGTTCCTAACCATCTATCAGAGGGCCAACAGAGCCAATCTTGTAATCACGCAAAAGATCTGCTGTTTTTATTATTTTGTGTATCGTATGTGACATGATCTTGACGCTGTGAATCTTGTAAACCTATATTTAGGTTCATAAATTTGAATAAGATATTCTTTAGCCAATCGCTGCAATTTGCTTACCACAGCCTTCAGATCAATCAAAAAGTATACGCTCGTGAGGGTATAGCCTCCTTCTCCTTAGTACATAATCGGCTCACTGTCCATAACCCGCTCCATGGCGCAAAACGTTTTTACCGCGACATACATCGGATATAATGTAACTACAAACCACTACGTCGGCCCCACAATTTTGATCAGCGGGCGAACGCTACTAGATGTTGAAGGATTTATGTATGTATATTTATAACTTGAAATCGAAGGTATCTAACCGTACGTAACCAAAACCAAACCTAACCAAGCCCTGTGGGCCCTCAAAAATATGTGTATGAAGTAAAAGTTTTTAATTTAGGGTACTATCCCAAGGTAATCAAACCCTTGCCCTTTTCTCTGATAAAGGAGCTCAATGACTTGTCAGAGTTCATTTTAAAGACATCGTCGTAATTGCCCTGGGGAACTCCTCCGATAAATAAACGAGGAATATCGTAGAGGGAGTCACGATCAGCCCGTCTCTTTTCACTAATGTAGCGTAATTTCTCGTAATCTACATTGGCACCGGCGTCTTCACTGGGTTCTGAGTCTGGGGGCGAGTCAAGCAATTCTTGATGATTGAACTTCAAGTCGCTCTTGATGCTTCCTGCTGGAGTGCTTGAGGCGGCGACCGTATCTTTATCCTGGTGGGATTTATAGCTCTTCAAGTACTTCAATATGTTGTTGCAATTGGGATGTTTGTCTAAGCTTACAATCTTAGGTTCTGGATGTATGTTTAGGTTTTTCACAATTGTTTCGAGTTTCTTTTGATCTGAAGAGTCTGGGTCGTTGGATATAAGGATGATGGGGCTGACCAGAAAGATTTCTTTGAGATCGAGCTGCGACTTCATGGTGTGCTTTTCTTCATCTTCCGGTGTTATTGTGGCAATCGCTTCAAGGCTTTTGTCATCCAATAACGAATCGTCCCACAAGTTCAAAAAAGTTTCATCTTTTGCGTCTGCATTGATGTTGAGGATGGGGTTGGAAATGTCCATACCTCCACCACGTCCGAGTCTGACTAGCAAACCAAACTTATATTCTACGAGCAAAAACAAAAACCAAAGTAATATCATAGACAATAATTGAGTCAAGCTAAGTTTGTGACCTTTGCCGTCGTCCTCCGCAATCTCGGCTTCTTCCTTGGTAAGGTCCAGCACATGCCCATCCTTCTCAACATCTATATAAAACGACGCTTGTGGTGTACCCTTCAAACTAGTTCTTCTTTGATGTGATTGAGACATGCCTACTCACAAAACTACTCCACTAAAGTCTAGGAGGACGTCCCCCATATATACGATGGCTAACCCCAGAGAACAATATCACAAAAAATAAAAAATAAAATACGAGCCATGAGCATGCTGCATTGTTGAAGAACCGCAGAGGCGGACGCACGGTGAAATCTCCCTGTTCGCGCAGTAATAACCGACATTTAGAGACTGCGTCGACGATGCGCGAATTGTTATTGAACCTTCCAGGGAGTTTTCACCAGTCCCTTGAGATTGTTAATAGCTTATTGTTCAACACTTAGGGATTATCGCGCCCACAATTTGGTGTGGCAGTTTTCCGTAGTGGACCCTCCTTCGGGGCCCCCTAGCCCCCTTCTGAATCCTTTGCGCTTAGGTTCGCATATTCTCACCTCGCAAATCGCACCTGCCTGCTTCACAATAGATTTTGATATGGCCCTCAGAATCTAGACTTTTTTCCACTTCTGCAGATACATGTGAGGGCGAAGCTTTTTTTGAGTGACCTAACCTGGCAATTTGGGCACCTGCGTACTTGCTGCTCTATCACTACCGCATGATTAGTATGCACTAAACAGTCTATTTCGCTAGCGAGAATTTCTAGATAGACGCAGGCCAAAGCCCTAGCCTGGAAACATCGTATGTACTAGATTGTATTTGGTCTACACGCTCCTCAACAAAGTTTGCTAGAGTTAGCTGATTTGTACTAAAACTATATTTGATTTTAGCCATGCTTGCAGGACTGCTCAGCGTCCTGTATAGCGCCTTGACTGACATGTCAAAAATCAAATGTGGAGACCATCATCCTGTACACTAATATTTAATGTTAGGCCCTCTCAACACAGAAGCATGCACACGAGTGGCAAAGAGACAAACACTTTGATATCACACTCTTCACAATATTCTCATGTGCCTGGCCCTAAGTCTGTTTGGCCGTTAACGTGTATGATACTTAGTGTGTCTTGTCTTTTGACGCGTTCGTTACCCTCTCATTGCGATCAAATGAGCAGCCAGAAAAACAAAACAAACAAGTTGATTCCGCTCGGAAAGTTGGCATGAATTGGGATGAGTAACCGAGCAGGAGGGGGAATACTAGGCAGCAGATCTACAAGTGCTGGGACCACCACTAACATCAATTTGGGAGATCCGTTGCCGTTGCCTTACAAAATAAACACATTGCGCGATGATGATGAAACGGCAGTGGAAACAATACCCAAAAAGGCCAACAAAATACGGCTTGACAAGGCTGAAGACACAGATCGGAGTGAAGGAGCCAATGTTTTTCGAGCTATACCGAAGCGCAACAGAGAGATTTCGACTTTACGGCACCGTTCACCTGTAATTGAGCCGGTGCTGAAGAGTCTGAGACACATTTCTGAATCTCAGTTGAATAAACCTGTTGAATCCGATCTACCTTTCATAAAGCGCAGACAGTCTGTGAGCTCAAATAATTGGCTGGGTGAGTTCCATCCTGTTGTGAACAATTCTGATGACGAAGACAGGAAAACCGCTAGCGAGCTTATTAGATCAATAGAGGTAAGTATCAATGAGTTACATTTACGAGTGATAAATGATCAAGAGATAATAGAAGATCTCGATACCCTCGAGGCTATAAAAGTACAGGTCGACAAGACGATCGGAGCCTCGATTGCTCGATCCAAACGTGGCGACGAATCCCTGGAAAACTCGCCAAGTATTCTAGACGAGTTGGAACGACTCCAGAGCTTGCAATCAACTTCACGCTACAAAATTGAAATAGATTATCGATACGCCATCTTTTTCATAGTAATACTGATGTTCTTGATCAGTTCATTCATAGTTTCTGGTTTAAACTATGAGTATTGTTACTATTTCTGTTAAAACTCCATCCTTGCACGAAAAAAAGTTAACTCGTGCAAAGAATAATTCTTAACTATGTACACTAGAGACCCTGTTTCCATACAACTTTTGTAACTATATACATGATTTATTCGTCGTAATCATTCTTGGGAGGTGCAGCACTCTCGCTTCTCAAATACAAATCAATAGCAGTAGAAAAAGCAGCAAAACCTGCACATCCAAGCATGGCTGCTTGAGGTCCGGCCTTAATCGATAATCCCGCACCTGTTATACACCCTGCACTGACTCCATTATAGATATCATGCTTGGCTCTGAAACTCTCTATCACACACTCAACACCCGAATAAACCATACCAATGTACCCAAAGTTTTTGGCACTGGTATACGATCTCTTTCCCATATCGGAAAACTGCAACTTCATTTGCTGTTTGAAAGGTAACTCACTGATATGTTTGACAGCATTGGTCCCTACAGGCACATCATATGCCATGGATGCCATGAATAAACCAAAGAAACCACCAAGGAAGAAAGAGGTACCTCCTGCCATGATGGTTTTACCAGGGCATGATTGCATGAATTCAACCATCTTTTTGGCACCTTCCGTAGCCTGTTCCTCCTGGGTCATTTCGGCAAACGATTTTTGCGGCGGCTGGGGCCCCGTATAAACTCCTATCATTTTGCTCATTGCGTTGTAGGGGTGCTAGTTCACTGTGGTTCTGCTGGAGGAGGTCAAGGTTGGATCAATAATATTTTCATCTCATGGCGTTGATTACGTAAGTTCTGACTAACACCAATTATTCACTTGAAGGCACACTACAACAATGACAACTACCCACCAAATACGATGCACGAGATGCTAAGTACCAGTTGAAGTTGGGTCATTGCTGCGTTACCTCTACCTCTGCAACCCCTCTTGGTAGGACAATAGTCAAAGAATTTGAAATGAGGAGAAATGGGGATCAGTCGTATGTAGTGCCAATTGTACTTTTATTTCGCAATCGTGCGGGGACCTTCAAGAGGTCTGCCATCACCAGATGACCGTGGTATCAGTGAGTAGAACCTACGACCGTGGAATATACGACAGTTGGATGTAGACTCGTATGTGTGGTACGAAACAGCTCTAGTAAAACTACTGTTCAAGTACGAACTCTCAAGTAAACAAAAGTTTCCAATCACCTTACATTGCTGGAAAATGTGGGGTGACCGTTAAGGGGCAGGGTCAAAAAGATAATGGCTACAGAGGTATAAAAACCCGTACTGGTTCATGTAATTTCAAGGTTCACTACCACTATTAACAACCACTCCTCATTTATATTTAAATACCATGACTAAAAAGATAAGAAAGATGTCTCTTCCATTGGACTTGGACAATTGCCAGCCCTTGGAACACTTGCAGCCAGTGCCCAAGTCTCGTTCTTCGTCCATTTCCTCTATTGAAACCAGCCACTCGGATGGCTCAGTAAGCTCAAAACAAGTGTTGCTCCCTCCTCCAATCAGAGAGTTTGACGAATTGGCCAGTTTTGAAAGTTTTGTCAGAGATGAAACTTGGGACAACGAATTTGATTATTACCATGCGCACCTTTCATATTATCCACCATTTGTGTTGAAAGAGGTGCACGACAATCTAGATAAAATCAAACCCACCATGAACAAAAATTCGCGTAAGTTCAAAAGACAGTTACAACACCACATCAAAAACCATTTGTTGAAAGATTTAGAAAAGTGCTGTGGTTACAAACTCAATATGTCCAAGATCGACACCATTGAGACTCCTAACAAAATTACCTGGAAGTTCAACGACGAAACGGACCACGGATTTCCCAAAGAGGAGGAAGACCTCTACGATAGACATTGGAAATTAGAGTTGGAAATCTCGTGTAATAATGAGAATCCGTTGGTCGACGTCCACTATAAGTCTATTCCTTTGGTATAGTGACAAAAGTATTCTCTTTTTTTATGTTACTCTTTAACTTTACTGGACTCTATCCTTATTACGCCTTGACGATTTTATGTGTTTACGATGTTTTTAACGAATAAAAAATAACTTTTCAATCAACACCTGGCCATGCTGTCATATTGGGGACTAGCATTGGCGTAAGTATTGACGTAACCATCTATGTTGTTGCTGATGAATAGTAATAATTCAGTGAGTTCGTTGACCAAGACACTCAAACTGACTCCGTCCATCGAGGTCAGTCGTATCAAACCAGGAAATGAGATCAATAATCTTAGCAAATGTTCAATTCCATAGACCTGGCTCTGTTTTTTCAGGGTAGAAATCTCGTTACTCTTCAATAAGTTCAAATACTGTAACTTTTCGTATTTGTAAAGTAATATTAAACTTAATGATTTATTGAAGTACAATTCTAGTCCTTGCAATATCTCGTTCAAGATGTCCACTTGATCTTCATTTGCAAGCTTTTGCTTCCTGAATTTTCTGTAGTCATCCAAGATACTTGATACAGGGTATCGACTCGGCAAGTCTATGATCTTCTTGTCTTTCGTAATATACTCCCAATCATCGATCAAAATATACTTGAGTTGGTTATTAAAATCAAGGTGAATAGTAGGATTGGGTCCCAGTTTTTTGCCGGCGGACCCATTTATCTTGGGTCTCTTTTTGTCTCCACCAGCTTCGCTTACTATCTTATCCTCCAACTCACGTTTCTTCTGCTCAACCGAAGTTCCGCCAACCTTTTTCCTTTTCCGTTTAGTGAGCTGCTCTAGCTCAAACTTCTTGAACCTGTTCTCTTCGTTATTTTCAAGCACTCGTTCGTTGGTTACCCATTCATCCCATTTACTCTTCCATCCTTGATAATGCAAGTAGAAGGTCGTTTTACCAGAAAATTCCGCTTCATTGAACTTGGGATTCTCCTCATAAGTCTCGCGTTTCCCTTCGCTATTGATAATCCAGTCATCCTCGGATTTATGAATTTTGAGAATTTTGGCTTCATATATTAGTGGTCCATGATAAGCCAATACTGTGGAGTTCACCTCGAAAGTTGGAGGTTCCACCAATTCATTTTCAGCAGGCACCGATTCGGACTTTATCGCACCGTTAGAGCTCATACCTTAATAATGGTCAATACACAGCCCACAGCACCTAGTTGTAAACTGAATTTGGGGTAACCAGCTAAGTCCCTCAAATAGTGAGAGATATAGAGATAGTATAGCGGAAAAAAAAACCTCACTAGGAAGCCGTAGGGAAAAAAAATTTGGTTGGAAAAACAACATGAGGGAGAAAAAAAAGTGGAAGCGGGTTAAAAGACTAGAGGTTATAAGAAGTTACACACGATAGCAGCAAGCGATTCGATTACAAGAGACATCACACGAAGCTGAAGAAACCAACCAAATTTGACAATAGAACTTAAGTACTCATTCACAGAGTAGAAAGTGGTTGGTTTTGCATTAGCAGTTTGGAGGTTGTTATAGATATTGAATAGAGGTTTCAGTTTGGTATTCTATTGATCAATCTTTGCAGATACAATCAAAAGATAGTCATTGTTCTCAAGTGATTACTCTGCAGGTGATAGAGTGGGGCAAATTAGCGCCTTTTAGACACGTTGAAGTGCCCGTTATTGTATTCACCAAAGCAACATTATCAACAGGCAAATATTTTAGCTGGCTCAGTGAAAGTGTTCAGTTCAAAGGTGTTAGCATAAAGTTGTCATATATAGAAACAAACCAAAACAGTACCAAAGTCTACTACTTACGTTCAAGACATGGCAAGTAGCTCCTCAAACATCGTGGGAGTTCACTATAAAGTGGGGAAAAAAATCGGAGAAGGATCGTTTGGAATAATATTTGAAGGGATCAACATCTTCAATAATCAACAGGTGGCAATAAAGTTCGAGCCAAGAAAATGCGACGCTCCTCAACTTCGTGACGAGTATAGATCGTATCGAATTCTCAACGGTTGTGTGGGAATTCCACAAGCATACTTCTTTGGACAAGAAGGAGTCCACAACATATTGATTATCGATCTTTTGGGACCATCTTTGGAAGACTTGTTTGACTGGTGCAACCGCAAGTTCTCAATAAAGACTGTTATTCAAGTTGCTAAGCAAATGATCTCGCGAGTCGAACAAATCCATGAGCATAACCTTATTTACAGAGATATCAAACCTGATAACTTCTTGATTGGTAAACCAGGAACCCCAGAAGCCAACCAGGTCTACATAGTAGATTTCGGTATGGCCAAGCAGTACCGGGACCCCAAAACAAAAGCACATATACCATTCCGCGAAAAGAAAGCATTGAGTGGAACTGCTCGTTACATGTCCATCAACACTCATTTGGGAACAGAACAACTGAGAAGAGATGACTTGGAAAGTTTGGGCCATGTGTTTATGTATTTTTTGAGAGGAGCATTACCGTGGCAAGGCTTAAAAGCGCCTACCAATAAACAAAAGTATGAAAAGATTGGTTTGAAGAAACAAACAACGTCGGTCAATGATTTGTGTTACGGATACCCTATTCAGTTTGCCCAATACCTAACATACGTTCGCAACTTGAAGTTCGACGAAACACCTGATTATGAATATTTGATCGGCTTGATGGACAAAGCATTCATATCAATTGGAGCCGAGGCCGACGACCATTATGATTGGATGGATTTGAACAACGGTAAAGGCTGGGACGCTGCATTAAATAAAAAAGCCAATCTTCACGGCTACGGCAACCCTCACCCTCCTCAAAGACATCTGCTGAGGCAGCACCATGTTCAACCTCCTCCTTTCCCCAACCCGCCTCCACATCATCAGCAGAATATCAGTTCTAACAGAAACGGATCTGCCTCAAAACTTGTACCATATCAAAAGAATGTGAAAAATACCAGGTCGAAGTCGCTCTCATTTGGGAAAGATGGTGGACGCTCTAACTACAATTCCATCTCTCAAGATGGTAGGGGTTACAACACCTACAATGGTTCCTCGCAAGGCTACAATCGCCAGAACCCATACCAACAACATGGCATGATCCCAGTCAGAGATGATGGAGAATTACATTCTGAGGCATCCAGTTTTGACGATAGGCGCAAGAGCGGTTCGTGTCTCTCTTGGTTCTTTTGCTGTATTTGATGATATCCAACGACTTGTTTTTTTTCCATTTCTTGTTTGTGTCATTTTAATCTGCCTGAGCTAAGGCTTTCTAGCATGAATCTTTTCATGCTCAACTAGTTACTTATTGATTGCTTACTGAAAATTAACATGCTGCGTAAAAAATCTAAAGTTTATTTTAAACTGCCTTGCAGCTGACGAAGTTTTTATGCCACACATTTTCACGTTTTGAATGTGTCATTTGCAATCCTTGTCATCGAGGAAATAATAGTTGGAATAAAGTACTAGTCCCAACGGCATTCTTTCAATTCTCATTTTTTCTAAATACTTTGATTATATTTAATGTAAAGTTATCGAACAATCAAAGTAATATAATTCAAGTTCTTCGAAGCTTGGAAGTTATACTTCGCAGGTTTCTTTAATATGTATCATTGTTCGCCCTTACTCTTTTGCAAGTCTGTAAAACGATAGAGTGCGAGGACTATTCACGAACTTCAAAGCCGTGTAGTGCGATATCTTGGGCGATGCCGTAGAAGATGGTTGCAAACCAAACCAAGTACTTGTGTTCAGAGCTTTGGTGCGCACGATATGGATTTATCGGAGATAACCTCAGTACGCAGGACGCGATCTAGCTTGTACTTGTCATCTTGGTGATTTACTATCAAGTATCGTGCATGGTGAACCCCAAAAGACCAGTATCACAGGACTGGCCAAACAAGGAAACTTCGAAACGACTAACAAAAGAATCCGACAAGACAATTGAAGATTCAAGTCCGGAAGAAAGTTTCCATGACTCGAAGTCCGATAGAAGAATCAAACTTGCATGTGTCAGATGTAGGAAGCGGAAAACCAAGTGCTCGGGTACGATACCATGCTGGACATGTTCATCGGGAGGCTACAAATGTGAGTTCTATAAGAAACCCAAAAAAGTAGCGGTGTTTGACGTGGAACTTCAAGAATATAAAGATAGAATCCAAAGGCTTGAAAAAGAGCTCGAGTCGGCTAGGGAAAGACTAGACAAAGATGCAGGAAAATCTATTCCCATATCCAATATAGAACGTAATCCGGTACCGTCCAAAGCTGCCTCCGAATCATCTAACTCCGACAGGCTCAACCTATCTATCTGGCTCGGATCAGCTTCTTCTGAGCTCATTTGCTGGAACTTGCAGCAATTCAAATTATCAGCTATGGACAAGAGTAGAACTACCGAAGAGATAATTATTAGTCCCAACTTTAGCTCTTTTCACGAAGAGACTACCTATGACTATTTGTTACATATGGACTACGGAGCAGGCAATTCAGACGAGTTGGATGAAAACCGCACGTTGACCTCGTTAACTTATGACAAAGTACTTGAAAACTTGGATAACGTGGTGCTTTTTGTTAATGCTGGATACCTTACCATAGAGCCAGAAGACTTCAAAGAGCAATGTAAAGAGTATTTCGATCTTGATTCTAGCGAGAAACTATTCAAGCCAAAATATTCCAATTTTAAAGACGAGAAAAGAACTTATTTCTTGCTTAAGCTCCTTACCTTACTAGCATTAGGGGATATATACGGAAGGAATTCAACCACAGGCGAGCGAAAGTATGATAAACATACATGTGCTATATGCCAATGCGACCATTCTTTCAACAAGAAGTGCCCTTCAATTCCTGGCATACAGTATTTTGAAATGATGATCAAATTCATTCCGTCTTCCTTGGTCCTTCTGAATATCACTGGTTTTGAACTTGAGCAGACATTTGAAATCATCGAGCTTTTTGGCCTTGTGGCCCTATACTTGCGTATACTAGATAAGAAAAATGCGGCGGTGGCTTTCACGGTGAACGCTTTGCAACTATGTATATCGTTGAACTTACATAAAGAAAGGCACTTGCGTAGTTCAATAGTAAATCAGATGTCCTCCGCCAGGATTGACAAGGTTTGGTGGGGAACTTTTTGCCTAAATCGTTTTTTCAGCTCTAGGATAAGTCAGCCTTTGTTGTTGAGCTTGGACGAAATAAGACGCGTGGATCTTAATGACGTGAAGGAGGCTCCCAACGATTACGCCCCATCTAAGTATGATTATTCGCGGCTTTCGTCCTTGAGGTTCTATATCGAATTGGCTAAGATATCAGACGAGGTGATCCGCGAGCTTTATTCACTCAAGGTCCCTTTTGACAATAAAGTATACCTCCAGTCTATACTCAATATAGTGGAGAAATTGGTAAATTGGATGAACAACTTACCAGTACATCTCAAGTTAAAGCTTCCAATGGTTATCAAAGAAAATGGCGAGATAAACCGCTTGATCTGCAGCTTGCATTTGAACTATTTACATCATATATACTTGGCCACCATTCCTGTTTTGCTAAATATTGTTAAGGTCAAAATTGTATACTACTACCGATATAAAAAGCTTATATTGAGTCCTTTGGTTTTATCTGATTTGCCCAAGAATGTATCCAATATAATCCACATGTTGTTGAACTCGTGCCAATTGACGATCAACATATTCACCACCTTGTACAAACAAAAGTATTTAAGAGTGTTTGGCATTACTGATTTAGACTTCTTGTTCTGTAGCTCTTTGGTCTTTTTGATAAGTGCAATCTTACAGATAGATACGGCTGAGTTCTATTCATTTGGAGATTATCTCGCAGTGACTATGAACATAATGAAACAGATGTGGCTAGGAGGGAATATGATTGCCAAAGGAAAATTGAGTCAACTTCTTAATCTACTCAAAGATCTTGAAGAGCTTTTGAAGGAGCTAGGTAATACTAAACTTTTGGATATCCTCAAGTCTTTCGAAGCTCTAAGGGACCCGAACAAATCTTGCACAGGTTCAAAAGGCCCAAACTTTTATGAACCAGAGGTTAAAGACGTAGATGACTCCCTTGTTAGCAAAGAATTGAATCCCAATTCTCAGCCATTACCAACATCCATAATACCTGGGCAGGGCCATACTCAACAGAACCACGAAAAGTTGAGCACCCAGTACTCAACTGATACTACTTTGAATCAAAATGTAAGAGGGCTATCAGAACCACCTATGCAAGAAAGTCCATTTTTCGATCTCACATATCCAGCGGTTGGCATCCAAAATGAAGTGTCGAAATTTATGCCCAGCGACTACACCTTCATCACCAATGAAGAATTTGATGACTATTCGTATGATGCATTATTTCCTACATCACTTCATGCTGCAGATGAAGATATCGAGTTTATGAATCTGGTTCTAGCAGGATTCTTCTCGGATCAATTCTAGGCTACAAAAACGCTTTTATATGACATGTATATTCATTGAGTGTAGAATCTTGGCTGCGAAAAAAATAGACACACAAAATTATTCATTTATCGGATTCGGAAACGATGCTATTGAATCTTGACCTTCCGCCTTCTTCCGATCCTGAAGATATTGAGCTGAAGCTATCCATTCTTGGCTTAAGATTGAGAGTTTGCTCTTGCTCTACTCCCGCAACCAGTGGAGACACCACTACGTTGGCATTTGAATCTTTACGAGGTAACCAATAGTTATTGTTGGTACCGTTGGTATGATGCTGATAGAACTTGCCGGTATTCACTCTAGAAGCGTTACCGTAGTGTGCGGTGGTTTTTCCGCCGTTGATCTTGGTATTGATTTTGCCAAAGAAGTTGTCAAATAAATCAGGCATTGTAAATTAAAATTGCTTATATCTACAAATTGTTCATTGGGTGGACCACCCGCTTATATATATTGTGGAGAGAGATGATTACTAAGGATATCTAATGTTACACATATTATAGAAACTGTGTTCACCCCCAATGACCGGAAACTTATCGCGGGGAGACCAGCAAATAAATTGCGTTTCGAACACTATCCACACTGAGGGGAACGAAATGCACACAGTTAAAGGAGATAAAGGCGAACAAAAGAAATGAGCTAGAAGAAAAAGGAATTGGTCTGGATTCGATAAGGTTAGATTCAGGGGCGGATATAGCATATCTTACATAATCATAGAGGGGATTGTATTGTTCTGTACAAGACAAAATGAAGATAAAGGATTTGCGCAAGTATTAAAATAAGTCATATTTTTGCAGCTGCGCATAAAATTCCCCACAGCAATTAACTATTTAGTATTAAGAAGAAGCAAAACATGACAGTGCAATTATAGACGAATGAAATATATATGTATATAGAACAAGAGAAAAGCAATTAGGTTAAAATATCGAATGTGCGAAGGTTTTAGTCAAATCATGTATTTCGAAAATAAATTGACACACAAAGCTCCCTAAAGAGTGAACTAGCTCGGGACACTTTTTCGATTTGTCGTATCGTAGAAATAAAGTTGACAATGCAGTGAACTTATTCTTGACCGAAACCGACAGTTTCTTCAACTGCCAATGTTAATTTTTGCTTCAAGCTTTCATAATCGGTGTATGGAGGCAAATCAACTCTGTTGAAACAAGTATGCGATTTAGGCAATTGATTGGACTCTCCAGCTTTTTCAATGGTGAATCTTCTAGGACCATCTGAACCTTGCAAATCCTTGAAACCATTGACTGGGATTCTTGAAGTACCGGTGGTGAATTGTAACAATCTGGCCTTTTGTTCGGAATCCCATTCCTTGATACATTTCCAGAACCATTGTATGACTTGGTCACTTTCTTGATATCCTCTATAGTCGGTGTGTTTCTTCCAGTCCTCCACATCAATCTCAGCTAAACCACCTATCAACAACTCTAACTCTCTTTCATCGAAAACATTGACTAGTTCTTGAGGAATCAACTCATTGAATCCGTCGATAAATGCCTTGAACTGTTCTTCGACTCTCTTGGAAATCTTCCACTCGGATATCAATTCGACGTATTCATGTTTGTTCTCTTCGGTAACTTCAATGTCCCTTCCGCCTTCTTTCAAGTCGACTTCGACGATTTCACCGAATCTTTCGTCTTCTGCACTGAAAGTCAAATCCAAGATGTCAGTGATGTCGTTATCACAAATCCATTTGAGCGATCTATAGAACTCGGCATCAACACCTTCCATATCTTGTAAAACAACCTTTTTATGTAACATCATTTTGTATAATGCACCAACAAAGAATGCATCCAAAAATCTTCTATGGAAAACACCCAATCCAACAACTCTACCAATGAATTTGAAGTAACTCAAATGTTCCGGGTTAATACCAGAGTTAGGATTGATTTGTAAGGTGTAGTTATCGTGCGATGAATATTCGAACAAGCAGTAGAATGGGTTGAACATATCATGCGATAATAAGAAGAAGAATTCTCTTGAAACTCCACCATAATCCAAACCTTCTTCACCGTCGAACTTGATCATTAATCTCTTCTTCAAGTCTTCAGGGGTCTGTCTCATGATCTCTTGATAAGAGTCTTCAAATATGTGATCTCTTCTAACCTTGATATGACACTGTCCTGGCAAAATACGAAGAGCTGGTTGAGATCTGAAGTAAATGACCTTTCTTCTAAAATCACGCTTATATTGCGGAACATTTTGATCCAAGGAAGAAGGTAATCTTGGATCATCCCAAGTAGTAGTCTTGGTGTTGTGGTCAACGAAGTATACTCTAGCCGTGTTAGTTAATCTCATTTCCCAACCTGAAGGTAATGGACCTAACTGACTGACTGGTTGCTGTTGAATGGTTGTGTTTGGACCGAATGTACGGATGTATTGTTGTCTTCTTGGGTCAACCCATGTGGTAGTTCTGGTGTTGTGATCAACAAAATAGGGTCTTCCTTCGTTGGTGAATCTTTGTTCCCATCCCGAAGGTAATTCACCTAAACCGTTAGTGGTCGAGCCAGACGCAGCCATGGACACAGCTGCAGCAGGGCTAACAGGAGTGTTTGAGCCGCTAGCGTTGACTGTGACGTTTCCACTTGTGACACTCGTTGAGTTGTGTATCTCAGGAGACTGTGGAGTTTCACCCGGTAAAGTTCTACCACGATGTTGTCTTCTCTCTGCTTCAGTTGCAGTTTGTCTTTGCTGGCCTCTTTCCAGTTCCGATTGTTCCAATGTAGGTCTTTGCCAAGTTGTGGTTCTCGAGTTGTGGTCGACATAGTAAGTTCTCCCGAAGTTGTCGGTTCTACGTTCCCATCCAGGAGGCAATCTGCCGTACTGATCTTCAAATGATGAGTATTGTTTAGTGGCTGCGGTTGATGATGCTTGCGGCGTTGCCGAAGTCGTATCAGAGGAGGATTCATTGGAATGTGGTGGAGGGGCGTTTGGGGGAGCAGATGAGTTTCCAGATGAAGTGCCATTTGTGCGAGATGCAACTCTCGATGAGCTTGTTGAGGCTGCTGGAGTGGCAGCAGAACCGTTTCTGTTGACGTTGTGAGAAATAACCACAATGATCTTACCACTAACAGCCAAGTTTTCGTTTGATTTTTTCAAGTCTCTGGTGATGGTTTCTTCAGAGTTGGGCAAGGTCACATCAATAACATCCCCAATACGAACATTGACTACACCCAAGAACCCCTGATCCTTCTTCTTGAACTTTTTTTGATCAAAAACTTGGATCACTAGTATGGAATCCTCCAAAGCATTGAAGTTGAAAGATTCGTTCCAGTATGGGTTCAAGGTCTTTTTGGCGGTTTTGGTGGTTTTGGTCTGTGATCCATCAACAGTGATAACAGCAAAGGGGTCTGGTTGTCTAAAGACATCTCTTTTATGGAGTGACTCAGCAGCGACCACTTTGACATTGATAGTAGCAGGTCTGGACATGATCTAAAGCCAGTGAATAATAAGGTGATTCGAGGTATTAAAAACCCAGGCGAACTGAACGATATATATCTGACTTGAACGGAAAGTACGCTTCGATTCCCTTATAATTTTTGTGATGGATGTGTAATGGAAACTTCAGAAATTTTTGATTATAAATAAACCCACACTTCTAAGCTATACAACCAATATTTTACGAACACTAGCCGGTGAGTCTGCTTGTGGGACTATTAGGATGCTGAATCAAAGTAGTATGATCAACCAAGGTTCGTGCTGTGACTGACTTTATCCCTCTAACTGTTTAGATGTCGCCGTCGGTTATTTGCTGTTTAGTTTCAAATGAGGCGCCGGATGCAGGATGGGGCTGTAATAGCATACGAGGAGTCAATTTTTAGTGTGACAGCAGGAGAGGTTTAATAGGCTTGTAGAGAAGACGTACGGCTATAGAGAAGCTAGATTGATCTTATACTCAATCAGTCAGTAAGTATAACTGCTAGTGAGTCTTTATTGTTGTAGGGGTATAGCGTAGAGAGAAAAACTGTGCAATGGCACCATCGGACCAAGGGTCTGGAAAAAATGTGCCTAATAGGGGCAGCTTGATGCTCATGTCATGCAGACCAAGTATTTATAAAAATTAATAAGAAAGTGTGTCCGAGCTACTAAATTTATAAGGATGGTGTAAATAAGATTTGGCACGTCGATCCTCATAAGCCTAATTTTGTTCATCTAGTCCTCGGACAGGACAAACCCCGCGGCATTGTTGGCAATTTCGGGTGCGGATACGAAATGTCGGTACAGAATGTCAGTACTAGTTAAGAGCACCTTTATGTTGCTTATGACAGTGCTCGATCCGGCGATAGCCCACTGTGTACACGGGATGAAGAGCAACCAGTGTCTAGCAAATGTGTCACGGCACGGGCTCGAATCTTTTTTTTTTCTCGTTCTGAGATCAAATGCCGCGATTGGCCATTTGGGGGCTGGTTGCAAAAAATGTGTATCATTATTAGTCATTACTATAAGCTATTTAGGTGCTACTCTATATGAAGAAAGTCAAAATCGTCCAACACAAACGGAGTGAGTGAATTGTTGCGCTGAAGCGAGGAGTTGTTGGCAGGGAACTTGTAGGATTTGTCGTGATTGAGTTGGCGCTCTTCAAGGTCGCTATGTTCGGTCTGATCGGTGTGTGTAGATAGCGTGTCCACTGAGTCGTTGAATAGACCAGTGTCGGAATCGGTTTCTGGAGACGATGCGAGTCTGCGGGATTCAATTGAATCCACGGAGTACACCGAATGGTTCGCATGGATCGGAGTAAAGTGGAAGTCCGCGTGCGAATCTGCAGGTGCAAGCACTGGCGTGTGGACTTGGTGTAGTTCTTCTTCGAATAACGTATCGCACGACACGTTGTTGACCACATTACCCACATGGTTGGGCATTTCCTTTACCGTGTTACGCCGTATCATCAAGGGTTTGGTCTCGTGGATGCTTTCAAGCTCAACATCGGACTCTACCAAGGTGCTATTGGAGTTTTCTCTGCTGGCAGCAAGAAGAAGCTGAATGTCTTCTTCAGTGTAGTAGGCCTTGTCGGAGTTGATACTGACATTGACGGCATTGTAGATCTTGGAGTGCACTCCGAAGAATGAACTTCCGTCGATCGAAAGCACCTTGAGATCTTCAGGATCGTTGCTGCCTCCTTGCACAGAGCACATACCGATAATATTGGTGTTGGATGCAGGAAGTGCTGTTCCGCATTGTCTTTGGTTGATTGTGTCCTCGATGGAGTTGGTGATGGGGTTGAAGTTGACACTGTTCAAGCCTTCTTTGAGTCCACATGTCAAAGATTCATTGTCTGGCACAGTAAAGTCTGTCGTAAGATCCCAGTGGATAATGTTACCATCTCTACCTCCAGTGAAGATGTCTCCGTTGTTCCATTCTATGCTAGTGATTCTGTCTTGGTGACCTTGAAGGCTGGCAAAACTGTCTTGCTTCCGTATATCCCACAACCGAACCACACCATCTCCATGTGCGGCAGCAAAAATGTTCTCGTTGGTAGGACTCCATTTAATAAGGTTGGATCCCAACTTGCGCCTGCTGGCTTCCTTGGTCACTGCTGGGGGCACATTGAATTTTGGCTGTCTCAAGTCAAACAACGACACACCAAACCGTCCACAAATTCCCACGTTATTGGTACTTCCAGTAACAGGATCAAAGTTGTAGATACCTCTTATGGTGGAGATGGACACCGGACTTGGCTTGCTTTGTGAGTCTGAGCTCCTCACGTCCCAGTAGAATAAATGGTTCGAGTAGAGCGAAAGCATCCTTGACGAGTCTTGGAAAAAGTTGAGTTTGGAAATGCTGGCATTTTTCTCTGTTTCTGTTTTGTTACGCAAGTGCTTCTTGTGGTTGAACCGCTTGCATATCTCTGCCGAGCCATCTTCGTCGCCGTCCAATATATCTTGGGCTTTGGGGATCGAAATAAGGTGGGCATATCCTTTGCTGTTTCCCGTCACTAAATACTTCGGGTTGTTTGGAAGCCATTTCATGCTGTGGATGTTTGGAAGCGTGATGGTGTTGTGGTGGGTCAAGTAGTTGTCTACCAAGTCCAACTCATAGATGAAAAGATTGGCTTCGCTGTTGGCACTAGAAATAGCGAGGGTTGGGTTTGTCTCCAGGTCACTGATACTCAAGGAAGTTAGGTTCATGTTGTTATCGGGGATTTTCCAGTAGTTTGACTTGATATTGAGACGGTTGAGTGAACAAGACTGGTTGAGGACTTCGTTATCCTTCTCGTTGTTGGCATTCAACATCCATGATGAGCCATTATGAAGGGTGTAGGGTAAACTGTCCACACTAGCTATAGGAGAAAGCTGTGGACTGTAGCGCCGGATGGCGTTGTTTCTGAACAACAATGTTGGTTCGTAAAAGTCACCCATTCTTGTCACTGGTCACTATTGCTTTACACTATTACTTGAGGGTGTAGGATAGTCTAAAAAACGTAGATAAGTTTATTCTTTGATTACATTCCCAATTACGGATTCCCACCCATATATAATGCATCGAACGCGATAACCATCTTCTACACACATATTCACGACCGAGCTGGTGTCATTACCCTTTTCATCGTTCCAGCCTAACTGCGCAGGCTGGTTATCCGTCCAAATTGATCGCGGAAATGCGGCACGTGATGTGCCAATTTGACCCAAACGGGTGCAGCATCCACCAGAACAGGATAAGCAACCAGGTGTTGGGTGCGAACGCAAGCGTGATTGCGCGGTTCGAGACGCACGATGACCTTGTGGATGGCAGAAAGGGTATGGTGCTATACAAATATGGCAAGTACATCGTAAATAATAAGATGATTGGCGATTGGATCTACTAATGGTCTGATGTGCAACCGATTCCGGTGGCTACTACAGCTTATTCTACAATACGTCATGGGTTATACTAGCGAAATCCGTACATTGTCAAAGATTCTGGCTTAGATTTTGGCCGAATTCTGGTCTACCTTCTCTTATAGATACATGGCTTCAACAACCATTCACCTTCTGGTCTTTCAGCTCTCTTCTTTTCCAATTCCTCTTTCTCTGATTCCTGTTCTATAAACTTCTTTCTTCTCTCCAACTTGGCATTTCTTTCAGCCAAAATATCTGGAGGAGGCTTGAAAAACTCGAACCTAGTAAACATCTTGTTTTCGTTGTCCGTCTTCTTATGGAAAAACCCGCACAACTTCAAACTCTCCACAAACTCTTTCCCGATATCTTCTGGTTTGGTAGTTTTCAAAGATGCAGACTCTCCGAACCTGGATTTGATTTCCGCAATCCACAACTCTCCTCTTGGTGCCAATAATCTATATGCTTCTTTGATAAAATCAATGAAGTTGGTACCCATCAATGCCAAACAAAACACAACTATCGTACATGAGCCATCAGGCAATGGCACGTTTTTGATATCGGCGACTGTGATACGCTCGTTTTGTTTTTTCAAATCAAAACTGTGCACTTCGATATCCAAGCTTCTTGGTCCGCTGTTTCTTTGTAACTTGGCTTTTTTGGACTTCATGGTCTTGTTGTACTTTTCCACCATGTTGTTGACATCCAACGCAAGTTGGGCTTCTCCACATCCCATATCAGCTATCACTACCTTCTTGTTAGGCAATCCCGGTAACCCTCCTGGTGCGTTAACGGCTTTGGTGGTGGCTCTGGTCTTGATCTGCTCTACAAATACATCGACAGGGTTTTCGGGCCACGACTGCACTTGTGATCTGAACCCCTGATGGTATTCATCAAACAACTCAGGTTGCTCTTTAATCAACTTGAGTGCTGATTCTGAAGTGGTGGTGTACAATTTTTCATTGATCCATCTGAACCGGGATCCGGAAAGCTTGGCCATCATCTTCTTCTGTAATGGGGTCAAGTTTGCAGGTGCTGGTGCTATGTCGGCAGCAGTGATGGTGTCGTCAACCTCTTTATGTTTCCTTTTGGAAGATTTTGGTTTCTCTTCGGGTTTAGCCTTTTGTTCGGCCTTTTGTTCTGCCTTTTGTTCAGCTTCGTGGTCTTGCTCATCGCTTGGCTGTTCACGCTTGTGTTTCAATGCTTCGACTTCTCCCTTGAATGCTTTGTCGAGCTTTTTTTGTTTCTTTGACTTTTTCTGTCCTCCAAGCGCTACCTTGTTCTGCTTGAGGTCCCATCCTTCTGGTTGAAATAAAGCCATCTTACTGTGTCTTAGCTTTCTATCTCATCTCTAAAATTCCCATATTTTTTTTGATGAGGTGCGCTTTGCGATAAACAAAATTTCAATGTACAGGTGAGGAAATTCTGTAAGTGCTATGGTAGGTAGGAATGGTTGATCTAGCCCCGGGACAAGACCATGTGGTGCTACGGCGGGACGGAAAGGAGTTTTATGCCCCAGAATTGTTCCATTTATCGCGTACAATGAATCAAAGGGTACCGTTATTGATCAGTGACATTGCCTCGTGTAGCATGAAGGCAGGCCAGATTTATCCACGTTCGGTCGCTCAAACCATATTGCTAATAAACAACCACCCTATACAAAAGGTCAGCATTTTTGGCCGGGTATTGGGTCTATTGAGCAAAAACAATGGCGATGGTACGGGCTATTACCTGCTTACAGTTGATGATTGTTCCAGCTCGTTTCTGAAGATTAATTGCAAGGTGACGTGGGCCGATTATCATCAGACCGGGCTCACGCCAGAAAGCTACTACGGGTGTTTGGTTGAGATCCAGGGAGTACTAGAGCGGTTTTTCTCTGATTTTGAAGTTTTGACTGAAGCGTTCACTGTACTCCTGCGTTCCAAGACTCATAGTCTCGATCTCGAATTGTCTCACTGGAAACAAAGGCTAGACTACAGGAACCAGGTTTTGAAACATGCATGGCATTTTACTCGTACTACGTCTAACGCGGGTAAAGTTGTTACGCGACTATCTCCTTGGGACCAGAAACGTAAGGACGAGCGCAATCTGCTACAGTTACCTCAATACCGCGTGCCGCTGTTGATTAGGGACGATAGTGTGGTGTTAGCGCAAGCGCGCGCCCATGAGCGTGGGTGCGAAAATAGAATCGATGAAGTGGAGATAGTGGAGATTGCGGACATCGATGATGATCTCGAAGTCGTCACGGTGCGCGACACACCGTTGCAGATAGTAACCGAATTTCAATTAACATTGGCTTTCGTCAAGTGGATCATCCACGCCAACTTCCGAACGTTTCAGCTATCGCACCTCTACTATGATCACTCAGTGGCAGGTTTGTTGGAGCTATGGGCACAATCGTATCTGAATCTCACCCAAGTGATATATGGAGAAGTGCCAGACCCGGTGTCGCTCAAACCGCTTCAAGAACGAAAACAGATCTTATTTCATCGGGTGCGACATGGTCTAACTAAGTGCAACTTGATTAGTGTAACAAAGAGTCAGAAGGTGCGACTGGACAACTTGAAGTTCGTTTACGAGCACATTACACAATGCCTACAAGCCATCAAAGCTTCGTGGCTCGATAGCCGCGAAATCAAAATACTCGATGTGGAAAACTACACAACTACTATTAGGAGTAGGAACATTATCGCAGGCGATATTGACCTCAAATTGATCAATGCCCTAATTGACCACGTAGTGGTCGACGACTTTAATGAAAGAAAGTGCTGGAAGTACGATTCCAAGTCCACCCTGTGGATATATAGCCCGCCATAAGTATATATGGCATGTACTGCATACAAGCTATCTCGGCGATGGCCGAAAGATACCGCCTACGTAAAGCTGATAACAGCCGTCCTTCTTAATGAAGATCCTCAGTAGCAACACTTCTTCTCTACCATGTCTGTCGACCCAATTACTTGTCACATCTTAGACACATATCGCGGTAAGCCAGCCAACGATGTTGTTTGTCAAATCTTCTGCCTCGCTCCACTCATAGAGAACCCTGACGACGAAACGGCCTACGATCTTAGTGGATCTAAGCCATTTGCCATGAACAAAACAGACCAGGACGGCAGAATCAAAAACTGGGTGCTTGACCCCAGTCTTGCCGCTCAACAAAAGGAGGAATTGGGAATTTCAGGAAGTACCGCTAAGTGGTCCGACTTGAGACCTGGTATCTACAAAGTCAAGTTCCTCACTGGGAAATATTTCCACAATTTGGCAGGCTCTGAGGGACTCGATTTGGCCTCAAGAACGTTCTTTCCGTTCGTTGATATCATATTTCAGGTAAGAAATCCTCCTGATGCCCACTACCATATTCCATTATTATTGTCCAACCACAGTTACACTACCTACAGGGGAAGTTGAGCTTTAAATCCAAGCGATTTTCCGTTACCTTTATCGTTACATTTATAGTGTATGCGTAATATAGTCTGATATATGTATAAATATTTATAGTTCTAGCGTGATCTAGTAGAAGAAATGGGTGTTGTGCTGAGCGTCTTCGTGCACCAACATCTCGTTACACTTGTAATTGTTCAACTCATTCTTGATGTTGTTGATTTCATACGATTCTGTCAAGGTATACTGCGTCACTCCCTTGTTGTAACGATTGTACATGTCAGGGGCGAATGTTTCGTTGACAGATATTTTGTTGGAAAAGATCACTTTCTTCTTGTTTCCACCATCTCCTTTTTTGAGAGCGACAATTGACGATGAGCCCTTACTAGATTCAACTGGAATTCCAACTCCTTCCAAATCCTCAAACTTTTTGTGTGAAACCTCAAGAAACTGATAATCTTGGAATTGCTTGATATACTTGAGATGGCCCGGAAGGTTTCTTCTCTGAAATTCGCTCAAATTGTTGAATATAAAGTTGATTTGGTCTTTGGTGACCACTATAGGGCCACCATCCTCGCCCGGCGGAGGAACCAACGATAACCGTTTTAACTCAACAGTATTCTTGTCGTATTCCGAGTTTGTATCAAGTTTGAGTTCGCTTTCTTCGATACTTGACCAGTTAAATTCGTTTTGTAAGAATCTGATATTGTCGTCAATATAAACTTCTTCTGATCCTGGTCTCAAAGGCTGCTTCTCCTCTTCATTCACGTCATCACCCTGTTGATCTTTCATCTGTTGATCTTTGATCTGCGCACTAGTCAATTCGTCATCCTTGAGAAATGGATCCTTGGCTCTAGCGTACATCTGCGATGCAACGAGTGCTTTCTGTTTTTCAACCTCCATATCGGTTTCATCCAACTTTTCATCAAACGTCATCATCATCTCATCAAACATACTGTCATCGCGTTCAATTTTCGGAAGCTGTGGTAATACAGACTCCCCGTTAAACATTGAATCTGGTCTATAACTAATAGGTCTGTTTGGGATCGGGAGGGGAGCACGTTGGTCATAGGCAAAATGTTCGTCTCCATTTCTAGTTAATGTTCTTCTATTGGTTAACTTTGATCCTATTTTCGACGCGCTCTTCAAGTTTCGGAACGAGAACGATCTCTTGTGAATGGAGCTGGTCTGCAAGGAATTGATTGATCTGGCATCAACCGAATTCGACGTAGATCCGGCCACCGATTGACGAGAAGTAGATTGGATTGATTTACTATCAGACTGCTGTGCGTTGGTGTGTTTCGATTGCTCTGTGTCAGTCTCATTATCAGTGTAAGAACCATGGTTCAGGGTGTAGCCGTTATAGTTTACCTTTGGAAATTTCCCAGATGAAAACATTTTCTTGAGAAATGATTTGAAGTTGGACTTCTTACCTGTTTGCGTAGATGGCTTGGGAGGATTTGACGGCTTTGATCTATTCAAGTTTGTCATAGATTTAGCCTTCATGTTTTGTGTTCTGTGTGGTGACGTTAATTTTGGCTCTGAAACCGATCCAGCCGGACGTGAACCAGGCCCCGGCGCAGCGCCTAACATCAGTTTAACCGGTTTGGTAGTCGCATTTTCTTGTTTTGCTGTTGAGGCGACCGAATTTTTGGATCCCTCATTGATCGAATACAAGTGTAATGAAGAATCTGCGGAGGAAACGTCATGCTGAGTGGTCAACGTAGCAGGTGGCTTCAATGTGTCATTAAAGCTTGATAGATGTGCAAACGCGGTTGGGGTTACTGTTGGAACAGGATCCGCAGAGACCAGACGAATTGGAGTCGTCTGTGGCTTGGTATTTTGGTCGAGATTGATCTTGAGTTTCGAACTGGGAGCAACTTTTCCAGGGGAGCCTAAGGCCAAAGGAGGCGAAGCATTCATGCTTCTATTTGGAGTTTTGGGCGAATCAAGGTCACCTCCAAGAATTGAATTGAATGAACTGATAGACGAGGAAGCTCTTTCATGCTTTCTGATTTTTTGGTTATCAAGAACAACCAAATCCCCACGAGGGGGCACTTGGGCTTGGTCATCATTTAAAAACTTATTGAACTTATTATCTGAATTGAAATCAAAGAAGGTGGTTTTTGGAGATGTAGTTGCTTGTTTAGGCGAAGACTGGTCTCTAAACAGGTTGTCTATATCAGGGGTGTTGGCCGCGGAGTGGAACTTGTCTTCTTCACTAAAATCGTAGTACGAGTCCTCAATTGTAGGCTCGGGCAAAGCACTGACACTGCGCTCGTGTTTTTTATACGATTCGGAGTCGTAAATGCTTCCGTCCGATATGGAGCCGTAGTTATGATGGGTCTGAACTCTGGGTGACTCGAAGCATTGATCACGGATCGAGGGCGAGGTCTCTTTCAACACATCTGCACCTAGATCTTCAGGAGTCTCGATCAAGCTCCACACTTTGGACCTCCCCGTATCGTTTTGAGGAGAGTTGGCTGTCAAATATGACAAGTCATCGTCACTGTTAGCACGCCCTCCTTTGATTCCAGCATTTTTGAATGAGGAAGAGGTTGGCATGGATTGAAAACTCTTCTCATTAGTTGTCTTTGATACGTTTTCTTCGCTTACTTCATTCAAAGTGCTCAAATTGCCATCTTCCTCAGTTTCGCAGGGTTCCTTGCTCACTTTTTCACTCGCTTGTTTTGGCGCGGGTACTGCGGCATTTGCGGCTGCAACAGCTTTGCTTACTTGATTCGTGTCAGAATTTTCATCGTTAATAGCATCTGGTTGAATTTCGAGACCTGCCGATGATTCGGTCTTCTTGGCCTCTTTAGCATCCTTCAAATAGTCAATCTTTTCCAGGGGCGAAAGATTGCTCGAGGTATGAATATGGGTACTATTGAGGTTATTGAGCACGGTATTCTTTGCGTCATCAGTATTGATGGAAGTGGTCGGAGTGTTGGACATTGACCGGTTCAAACCGGAGTTGGATACCTCACTGGAAGGGTCTGTGGTGGAGGCCGATACGGAAGCTGTACTTGAAGTCGAATACGAAGATGAAGACGATGAGTTGGAAGTGTCTGTTGAACGTTTCGATCTGGCGATTTCCGCTTGCGTTGAAACCGGGTCGAGGTTCTTCTCAGTACTGTTGGTTTTGATCAGGGGTGAATTTTCTACAGAAGAACTACTGGAGTTGGCAAACGAGCTCAACGACGCATTGGCATCCGAGGCTCTCAAGATGTTGTTTGACTGGAGCCTTTGTGGCTGCTGGTGATGGTGGTGGTATGGACTGAAACTTTGATTATAATTTTGGCTTTGCTTCGGAAATTGATTCTGCATTTGGCCGGCAGGATTGGGACTATAGTTTCCATTGCCTCCTCTATAACTATTGAAGCTATTATTGTTTTGCAATGAAACTAAGCTATTGTTTCGGGTATTACCATTAAATTGCGAGTTGGTTGAATGGGTCGAAAGCATTGAACTGGATCTTTGATAAGGCTGATCGTTTGTGTTCACTGTCAAATTCGTAGCTACATCCAACTTATTTGCCCTGATACTTTTGGCAAGGTTCTGTTTACTGGCCAGCTTTATGTTGCTGTATGAATGAGACTTTTGGAGTGGTGTAGGATAATGCTGCTTGAGGGAACTCAAATTATGGAATGAATTATTTCTAGTTGCAACCGATTCTAGCGAATTGGAGTTTGAGTTTGACATGGATAGAAATGAAGGCGGCGATTCAGATGTTTGGAATGACGGGTCTGAACTGCCGGGAGGCATCTGTATGTTATTGTCGTATTGCGCATGATGACTATTGGAAGTCAATGAGCTAGCTCTTGAGTACAGTTGTGGATTCGATGCATTACTTTGCAGGATTTTGCTAGGCTTGTTTCTTTTGACGGGCGTCATTCTTGGTCTAAACACCTCCCCGTTTGGAAAGTAGTAGGTTCCGCCGTTTGTTTTATGAAAGTTATCAGGAGAGGGTGGCTTATTGGGAACCGGTCCCTGGCCATTTGGACCTTGATGTTGGAACTGTGCCGGCGTTTTCTTGGGTGTCTTTTTCATAAACTTGTCATCGAGGGCCATCATATTATCTGTCGAAAGATTTCTGGCTAATGAAGAGTTTCCAAGTTTTGATGGGGTGGCGCTGATGTTGGTTTGTAGCGTAGACAACGAAGTCAAAGAGTTCTTTCGGGATGAGGCAAACTCGCTATATGACCTAGACTCTGTCATTATTGGTGTATGAATAGTCAAGCTATAATTTTAGTACCAATATCAAAAAGCTTCAAGATTCAACACCTTTTTGAATACACAGGATAGGCTTTTCTCTTTATGTCGATACGATACAGGAATACTAATGAGCTGTTTGATCTTATGAAGAGCAGTTGACCAGGTTCTGGGCAGTTGGCTAGGTTGATAAGCGAAGGGTGGTTTGTTTTGATAGCTATGGGGGCGGCTGAGTTGTAGATGCGAATGTTCAGTCTGTAGCGGTATTGTAGCGATAGAAGTATGGTGAAGGTGGTGAAGCTATTGCTGGGTCTAGTTGGTGAAAGCTACGTTACTCGAAACACGTTGTTTGACTTGCTGAAAAGCGGTAGTGCAATAGGTCTGGATACAATTTTATGGGTTCAAACTGTATGTTTTTCGATTGTACAATTTATTTGCGACGAAGTGTCTGAGCTAAGGAGACAGCAGCTAACGAGACCAATTTAGCGCGAGAGCAGGCAGTTTACAAGGCGAAAAGATACGTATTTTAATAAGGTAATCAATGTGATGTCAGAGAAAGTTTAGCCTAACGACTCGAATAAGATAACTAAGTACAAGACATGTGTTGGGTAGCTAATTTAATGTCTCGTTTACTCTTCGGTAACATGTACGATTTTGGTTTGAAACAAAAAAAAAATTAAATAGATCTTTTTAGAACAAAAGTTCAGTCAATCAGGAAATAGTGAGGGCGGATTGAGCTTAACATTAAAATCATTTTCCCAACCGAATTTTTGCTAATATTTCTTTTTGCGACTTCTACAATCATCTGGAGATGGGCACGATCTAGAGGTATCCGACATCATCTATCAGCATGGAAATACGACTTGAAATGCAAGCTATGTAGAGCGCATGAATCGTACCCCCCTGTCTTACTTTTTTTTTTTTTGTGCATACTCCCAATTGTATCCTATTGTTCACCAATTGGTAGAAGCGACCTCCAAAAATGGAAGAGGCACGATTATATGTTCTAATATTAGGGTGTCACTGAACATATTGATCTACGTGTTACCCAAAACAAGGATTTATCTTCAAGCGGGTAGATTTTGCTAAATACTTGCTTGAGACGTGTTCTTGCTCCGTAAGGACGCAAGCTCGTCAAAATGCGCTGACATGCCCATCTCTTACGCCCTCCTAACGCTCTCGTATCCATATTTTTTGATATCTCAAAATGATTTCCGTTAGCAATCGGCCCGCTTCACGTGTAAGAACGGATTTGTTTAAAAGCGCGCGCGTTTACTCAAGGTACACTACTTGTTTGCCAGACATGCAACATGGCTTATGACGAGGCTGGAGAAGACGTGGAGTGGGCCAAATAGGTAGTGGGCTTAGATTAGTTAGCGAGAACACGAATTCAGGTACACGCGTTTATTGTCTTTCAAAACACAGATCTTAAAGCAATCTTTCTGCAGACTCTGGCCCGACCACTAGACCGCGAGCGTTTGGTGCGTCCAAATGTGTTCTCTTTTTGAGGCTTATTTGTGATAAACAATTGGGTGCAAAAATTAAGTGTTCGCTTTTCTTAGTCAAGTAATGAGAGCATCTATTATTGTTGGTCTTATCGGACTTTTGTGTGTGAACAAGGTAGTTTCGATCCCATCTCCTAGTGCAACTGCTTCACTTGTACCACAATATACTGACCTTGACGCCATAGATGAATCGCCAGTGCGCTGGTACAACCAATTTTTATTGCATCTGGAAACACTAAGAGCCTCGGAGCTGGGTAGTACCAATGAACGCAGAATTTTTACAAAAGCTAAAAGTGCGACGGATTTTATTAAATATCTAATTCTGGAACATGGCTTTAGAAAAGAAGAAGTCGAATTCATTGAATTCGCAGATCTAGATTATGGTTTGGACGAAATAGAAGACGAATTGAACCGAATCAACGAAGAACGTAGAAAAGAGAACCAATATATCGATATAGGCGGAGAAGAGGAAAGTTCATCATCCACTCTTAAAGCTGGATGGGGTGTATTGCTAATTTCATTGGGCATCTGCATCGTATCTACCTATACCGGTACTCTCTAAGACTTCAAGATTAGTAGAGCCCAATCTCCACATAATCAACATCAAGATTGTCTGATAGGGACTAAATTGCTGGCCAAAGAACATAACGTAAGAGTCATGGTAAGGAGTCCAGTCTCTTTTGGAATCTTTTTTCTCGAATTTTGATTTTCGCTTTAATAAAACAGAATATTCTTCTATACTATGCACTTGCTCTTTCACTTCTTTGAACACTGAGGGTCTTTTGACAAAGTAGCGCGAAATTCCTCTGGCTACCCCCAAATCATCGTAGGCGAAAATATCGAGTTTTTTTAGGGTGAATATCGCAAACATTTTGGCAGACCACATGCCAATACCTTTCAAACTTACTAGTTCTTCAAGAATCTCATCAATGGAACTGTTGTAGAATGCCGGGTTGGCGAGTTTTGAGTCTGGATTGGCAAACACCTCACTAATATGAAAAGCATACCCAGTTTTTTGACCAGAGAATCCTGCAGACTTCAATTGTTCAGGTGTCTTCTTTAGCGTGTTTGCAGCAGTGACTTTTTCACCCTCGAAAAGCGCCTTGAACTTTTGTTCAACTGCTCTGGCAGACGCGCCACTAACTTGCTGGGATACCACACTCGAAATTAACGAATACCAATATGAATCAATAAGGGACTCGTCGGATACCTCGGGGACTTCTTGCTTGGCAAATATCTCGAACGGTCTGTGAACAATAGCTCGGTATAAAGACGGGTCTTTGGCTAGTATAAATCTGGCCCCTTCAATGAACTCGGGCTGATGGTGGTCTACAAATGACTGGGGTAACTTAACATCCTCAGGTACTTCTATATGTGCTAGCGCATCTTCGAGATCGTTTTTTTTCTTTTTGGGTGCGGCCTTGGTACTTGCCTTTCTTGGCTTGCTGATCTTCGTTGGTTCAGGCTCAATTTTGACGGTTTGAACTTCAACCACTTGGCGCGATCGGTTTCGTGTAGTTGCAACCATCGAGGGTAGTGATTTGAAGACTATGGTAGAGAGACGGTTGCGTACAAGAAACAACTTGACAAATCAACCAGTGGGTGTCGCACAAGATTCGAGCTTGACATAATTTCGCAGCTATGACAGATCGGTGGCGATAATTTGGCCTTTCTACGCGACTGCAAAAAACCACCTTAGCAACGTCCCAGTTACGAATTTGCGGAGGGAATAGTGTACCTGAGAAATGGAGTATGTAGAGATGAAGGAATAGACCTGAATTTTACGTCACTACAATATAACTAAATTATCACCGAAGTGACGTCTGGTAAAGATCGCCATGAGCTGCAGAACCAGGCATCACCGGCGCGGTCACGTGCGGCACTATATATCCATGAAGCCTTGATGGGGACAAGACTTAGCTGCCAAGCACAATGCTGCAGAAGAAACCGTTTGATGGGCTACGCTTCTGTTGTACGGGGATAAGCTCGCATGTGCGAGAAGAGCTAGCCGACAAAATATCCACTTTGGGAGGTACCCACTACAGTGACCTCATGAGTGATGTTAATTACTTGATAGTGGGAGATCGTGAGACTGCAAAGTATAATTTCTGTATCAAAAAGAGACACGATATACGATTTATTAGAGAAGAATGTATTGGGACAATATACAGTCTCTGGCTAAAGGGAGAAGATGATGAGTCCACGAAATTGAATATAGACAGCTACTTGATGCCACCGTTCGAAGGTATAAATATGTGCTTTTCGCGTATAGATATATCGCCAAAAGACATAAGTCAACTTTTCAACAGAGAAAGCTTTCGGTACAAGGCTCTCAAGACAATGGGGCTCAATGTTGAAGACTTTCTCACCAGTAAAAACTTGATCGAGGTAATTAGCAGATATGGTGGACAAGCTACGGAGTCTCTTACTTTGGCCAATTCCTGTGTTGTGACTACTGAACGCGCCGGAAGGCGATATACCAAGGCAATTGAGTGGAAAAAGCCGGTTATTCACCCGATATGGATATTTGATTCTGTTGTACGAGGAGGGCTGCTCGCATATGAAGACTATAGCATTGGCAGTAGATACATAGGCTCCGATGTGTGGAACGAGATATTGGCCCAAAACATAGAACCTAAATCAACTGTTGAGCCAGAACCAGCTGAAGAGGAGCCTCGAAGGAAGATCCAAAAGAAAACCAACCATATATGGAACTCTATTATGGACACCAGGCTGGAATCTCGAAAAGTGGTTCAAAATTCAGTGTGGGATGAAGAAGAGGAAAAGGACAATGAAGCTGGATATGACGAGAACATTCCTGTAGCGAAGAAATCAGTAGCTGGTGAAAAGAACCACTTGTTCCTTGGATTCAATTTCTTGTTAATTGGATTTAGCCAGCATGAAGCCTCGCTCCTCACGAAAGTAATAAAGCACCACGCTGGAGAAATAACAGAAGATGCCAGCGACAGCTCAATAACCCATGTAATGTTGCCTGCCGTCAAAGGGGCGCAATCGACGCTGATGTTGCGCATCATGTCGTCCTCGGTGAAGGCTAAAATTAGAGCAGGAGACATCAAAGCGGTCACTGATTGGTTCATAGAGAGGTCTATATACTACAAGCAAGTGATACTAGACCAATGGGGCCAGCCCATGAAGGGATTGGTTCCCTCTAAGCAAAAGTTCAAAGTGTGTATCACAGGCTTCACAGGTATCGAATTATTACATATAGAAAAACTCGTGCGGTACTTGAACTTCGAGTTTTGCGAGTCGTTGACATCGAAGCGAGACCTTTTGGTGATCAACATCAATCTATTTAAAGAAAGTCTCATCAAAAACTCCCCCAAGCTCTTCCAATATAAGCACACTGACATTCTTGAGTGTCCTACATACCAACAAGGAGGAGTATCGGTGGCACTAATATCGTCCAAGAACAAAATCCACGCTGCCAAAAAGTGGAACATACCAATTGTATCATTATCATATCTATGGGAAATCATGGAGCTTTCGCAATCCAACCAAACTCAAATATTGCCAAACATAATGGACCTTACGTGGTGTCTTTTTGCACCCAAAAATTATAGCCGGCCTAAAACGCTCATGGAGTATGTAAAAAACATGGAAGGTAACCATTTGGACTCCTCCAAAGACAGTGGTACCAAGGAGTCCAACTCTCCTCTTGATTCTCCTGACCGTTCCGTAGTAGTGTCCCGAAAGTCTGACGACACTGACAGCTTGCGACTTCCATCGCCGCGAAAGGCTGCGAAAAGACAAAAGTACGGCCGATTGGTGGGACAGTCGGAGAGCAACAAGGTGCAACTGATACAAGATCAATTGAATCAGGAGAACGGGGCCGAGAACCAAGACCTGAACCTAAACCTGAACGATGACAACGAGAGCGACCGCATGAACTTTGACGTAACTAACGACGATGACGACATAATGACCCAAGTCGGCTATCACAACATCGAATCGGCGCGCAACGATCAGGAGTTACTCAAGAAACTAGGCGACGACGGGTTGCGCGAGCAACCCACCAGACGAGCTCGGGAAGCGAAACGGGCAACAAAGTATAGTAAATAAACACTAGCATACAGATTGAGGTCTACAATAGTGGTAGACACATATCCGTTTTATCATGATACATGTAGAGCGACAAAGGATGTATCCCACACAAGAGCTCCCGGCCTTTGGTGGGTTTCAAGGGCTCGAGCCCTAAAGCTATCACTGACTCCACGTGTGAGGGATATTGTGCACGTGAATTTCACCCGGGTTTTGCTCCTTCGCCACTCGACATCTGGCAGCCGAAAAAATTTTTTCAAAGTCGCAGGCGGCCCCGATCGTTCTCTGGGTCAGACATAAAAGTCGAATAACCGGCACTTCTTCTTCTTATTTTTTCTCTTCACATATACATATCAATTAAAATGGGTAAGGAAAAATCTCACGTCAACGTTGTTGTTATCGGTCACGTCGATTCCGGTAAGTCTACCACCACCGGTCACTTGATCTACAAGTGTGGTGGTATTGACAAGAGAACTATCGAAAAGTTCGAAAAGGAAGCCGCTGAATTAGGTAAGGGTTCTTTCAAGTACGCTTGGGTTTTGGACAAACTTAAGGCCGAAAGAGAAAGAGGTATCACCATCGATATCGCTTTGTGGAAGTTCGAAACTCCAAAGTACCAAGTTACCGTTATTGATGCTCCAGGTCACAGAGATTTCATCAAGAACATGATCACTGGTACTTCCCAAGCTGACTGTGCTATCTTGATTATTGCTGGTGGTACTGGTGAATTCGAAGCCGGTATCTCTAAGGATGGTCAAACCAGAGAACACGCTTTGTTGGCTTACACCTTGGGTGTTAAGCAATTGATTGTTGCTGTCAACAAGATGGACTCCGTCAAGTGGGACAAGAACAGATTTGAAGAAATCATCAAGGAAACCTCTAACTTCGTCAAGAAGGTCGGTTACAACCCTAAGACTGTTCCATTCGTCCCAATCTCTGGTTGGAACGGTGACAACATGATTGAAGCATCCACCAACTGTCCATGGTACAAGGGTTGGGAAAAGGAAACCAAGGCTGGTAAGTCCACTGGTAAGACTTTGTTAGAAGCTATTGACGCTATCGAACCACCAACCAGACCAACCGACAAGCCATTGAGATTGCCATTGCAAGATGTCTACAAGATCGGTGGTATCGGAACTGTGCCAGTCGGTAGAGTTGAAACCGGTATCATCAAGGCCGGTATGGTTGTCACCTTTGCCCCAGCTGGTGTCACCACTGAAGTCAAGTCCGTCGAAATGCACCACGAACAATTGGCTGAAGGTGTCCCAGGTGACAACGTTGGTTTCAACGTCAAGAACGTTTCCGTTAAGGAAATCAGAAGAGGTAACGTCTGTGGTGACTCCAAGCAAGACCCACCAAAGGGTACCGACTCTTTCAACGCTCAAGTTATTGTCTTGAACCACCCTGGTCAAATCTCTGCTGGTTACTCTCCAGTTTTGGACTGTCACACCGCCCACATTGCTTGTAAGTTCGACACCTTGATCGAAAAGATCGACAGAAGAACTGGTAAGACCATGGAAGCTAACCCTAAGTTCGTCAAGTCCGGTGACGCTGCTATGGTTAAGATGGTTCCATCTAAGCCAATGTGTGTTGAAGCTTTCACTGACTACCCACCATTAGGTAGATTCGCCGTCAGAGACATGAGACAAACCGTCGCTGTTGGTGTCATCAAGTCTGTTGAAAAGTCCGACAAGGCTGGTAAGGTTACCAAGGCCGCTCAAAAGGCTGGTAAGAAATAAGCTATTCAATGATATCTTAGATTTAAGCCCCACTGTGTGCTGAGTTTGATATTTTTGATTGGTAATTTCGAGTTTGAATATAATATTATGAACTTTTAAAAATACAATTGTAGACACTCGTAGATAGAGCGCCTTATGTGGTTTCCTCGTGCATTTGTGGTTATAGGACCACGTTGAATGACCCAATGATGTAATTTAGTTCGTACGCGAGGTACCACATTTTTCTTAATATTTTACGAAATGGATCATGCATGGCCCTCGGCTCAATTCGTGGTTGTTGCACAGTGTGACAATCCCGAAACGTGCAGAACAATAGTGGAGGAGATCTACATTCCCGTTCTGGTATGGGAACCGATAAGATGCAAAAAATTTAAATAGGATGCAATAACCCACTACAGATGCTAGCTGTATCAACATCAGATTATGAATATACTCAAGTCCATAATTGGATACAAAAGCGAAGAGAAAAGCTTCGAGGAGCCTGAGATTGTCAAGATTCTTAATGAGAGCTCCGGTCGGGACTACGCTAGTTATAGGTACGTGCACAACATTACCAGAACGGACCCCAACTATGTCGACCGGAAGCCTCTCTGTCATTGGGTTCCAGCTTACGAATAGAAAATCCCTTTGGACCATATACCTGACTTGGCAGATACCATCAGTCATTTGTTGTTTCTTCGCAGTCTTGGAGAATTGAAGAAAACCGTTCTTGGTGGACAAGCACCTTATAGCCCCGCGGATGTGAAGAAATGGCAAGTGTTCGTTACCGAAGCAGTGAGAAGGTTCGTGTTGTTTGTCACGGCTCTTAAGAAAGTCGTCGAATTGGAGGAAGGTGACGAGGAAACCCTATATGAAAATGCCAAGAAGGAAGATTCGATTCGGTTGTACGACAACTTGTTACCTCCGCTCGATGTTTTGATGGTATGGCACTCGTTCCTTTTGAATCCTCGGGCATTTTATGATTCGTTTGCTCGAAACAAGCTCATGCTGTTTGCCCGTTTCCCATTTCCTCTTAAGAAAATTAGCGAGCTGATTGATAAGTTCACTTTCCAGTATAAGCCTCAAGATTCCCTTCGGCACAATTACCTTGATGTTGTCAGAAAACTTTCTTCCGAAGAGGCAGACCTCGTGTATTTCTTTGACCTACCCTTCATCCTTAACCAGCTGGTAACGGTTTATTGTCCCTTGTGTAATCATTCTATTCTCAAAGACATTCCCTACACCAATGATGAACAAACAGGATTCGCAGACGAGTCTTTTAGCTGGAACATTGATGGGGCCAGCTTGTGCAAATGTGACCCAAGCAAGACGATTGGACATAAAGAACTTCGAGTGCGTCAAATGTATGCTGATATGAAAGACTCTAGATTGCTTCCTAACACGTATCGTTATTTCTCTCGACTTATGAGTGTCGATGTTAAGAGACGATATACCGCTCCCGAAGTTGACAGATTTGACAAAAAGGTGTTTGAACCTTTGGCAGCTGATGTTATGAAAGAGTCAGTGGAGGATGCGAATGAAGAATTAAAACGCATTAGTCCTCCCACCGCAGGAAAATGGAGACCTATCTTGATAAAGCCGTACATATCGATGAATTTGATCCACTTACTTGTGCCAGATCCCTTTCAGATCAGCGAGGATTTGGTGGGCTGCGTGATGAGACAAGAACGATTTGTGGAGAAAATGAACCACTTTGATTGGCTTCACTCTCCTGTGATTCGCAGTACTTTGTACAAATCGTCGATTCAGTATTCGAGATTCTTCAAACTACTCACACATTGTGATAAGGTGCGGACTCTTGTGCCAACGTTGGACATAGATTTGGTATGGCATACACATCTACTATCTATGACTTACTACTTCGAAGACTGCCTCAATTCTTATTTTGAGTGTGTGATCGATCATGATGACAAGGTCGACGAAACCAAACTTGATAGTGGTTTTGAGCTTACATCAAAGATATACCGGGGATGGTGGGGTGAAGACTATTCAACTTGTTCATGTTGGTATTGTGCTAAAAATCTGCCAAGGTATAAAATAAGCCAACTTCTTGATCAGCACTCGTCATTTAAAATTAGAAGAATACAAAAAATTATTTATAAACCATTGATTACTGATGGAATTGGTTTGACCCACATCAGTCTGCATGGAGCAGTCGAGTATCCTTCTCGTGGATTAGAAGAAAGGCTGCTTAAATTGAAGAGGAAGTATTGGGGCAAACAACTACCATGGTACACCGATTCTACCACCACAGCTTACAATAATAATTCCATGCTCTTTGTTATTGCGCCATTGAAGCCATACGCAGATCCAAACTGTTATCAGGACTCAGACTGTTGTGCGTTCCGTTTTGCGGGTACCTACTGTTATACTTATACTGGATCAATGTGCACTTTTTGGTTGGAGGATGCAGGAATTGAAAAAAAACTCGAGAGCACTTGTGATGCTTATGCAGCTAGGCTTCTGTGCATGGGATTCAGTGGGTGCGAAAGTAATTCGGAAGGGAACTATGACAATGCAAAGAGTCAGGGTGGCTCTAGCGGTAATTATGGTGGTACATCTGGTGGTTGCTCTACTAGTCAGAATATTTACAGTTACCCCGCTTGTGGTTCCTCCGGCTGTGGTTCTTCTGGTGGATGTAGCAGTAGTAGTGGCGGGGGAGGTTGTAGTTCGGGTTAATATCAATGGCTGCGAAAACATCCAAATTAATCAACAATGTCTATACTTGAGTATTGTATTTTAAACTGACAACATCATTATCTTTGTAGAGTGATTGGGTTTTACATGACCTCCAGGCTGCATAAATGCTCTAAAGATCGCCCAGATCTGTACTTGTGCCCAGACGTGATTAAATAGGCCTTATCGGACCTCCAAGCCAATGCGGCACAATGCACGTGCCCAAAATTCGTATATTTCTCCTGATGCCATCAGATCGAGAGGCACAAAATGCTAGATAAGATATAGGGGAGACATGAGCATTGCATTTCTTCTCAATTTTTCTATCTTCATATGAGTAGAAATTCGGAACTGGTATTACCTGGCTACGATGAAGCGACCAATGGTCAACAAGCGAATCTGAAAGGACTGAGAAACCAGAATAGCGAGCCGTATAAGTTTATCGAGATTCTAGAACAAGCGTTGCCAAGAGATTATGCCAGCTTTAGATACGTTAATAATACCGGGCGTGGGTCTCATCCGAACCAACCCAACTTGGATCATGTCCCTGATTTGCCCGATACGGTAGCTCACTTGAAATTTCTTCGAAGTCTCGGAGAGTTGAAGAAGACAATAGTCGGTATAGACAATCTTGATCACCTATACACTATCAAAAATTGGCAGGTGTTTGTGACTCAGGCTGTTAAGCGTTTTGTAACATTTGTCACTGCATGTCAAAAGGCTTTGAATCTAGATGGTGTTGTCCAGACTGATGAGAAGATTATCTACGACAATGGCTTGGTAAGAGTCACCAGAGAAATTGAGTTTTTGGATGGCTTGTTACCGCCCTTGGATGTCCTCATGGTGTGGCATGCTTTTCTTTTGAATCCTCGAGCATTTTACGATACCTTTGCCCGCAACAACTTTATCGCGTTTGCCATGTTCCCATTTCCCTTAAAGCGAATCAGTGACCTGATTGACGATCATACTTTCACTTATAATCCTGATGAGAAGCTTCGCATACGGTATCTCGATACCATTGGATTGGTTACCACAGCCCAGGAAGATATGATTTTTTCTTTCAGTCTGTTTTCGATGTTTGAACCATTGATTTCAGTACATTGCCCCCAGTGTCAATCAGTGATTTTGAAGGATATTCCCTACACTAATGATAGTAAATCTGGGTTTGCTGATGAGACATTTTCATGGAGGGTTAACAAGGATAGCTTGTGTGATTGTGATTTCGTGCATGATATCACTCATGATGAGCTTCGTAAGCGGCAGCTATATTCAGATGCGATTCTGCCTAGGCTGTTCCCAGGCACTTTCCGATACTTCTCGGGTGTAATTGCGATGAGATCTTCTCGTGCCCGGCCACCAAGTGAAATCTCGGACACAGTGAAGGAAGAGTTTACTAGCAAGGCAAGTTTTTCGTTGCGAGAGTCGTCTTTAGAAACAGCCATAACTAGAGCTCTGACTGGCTATAAGACTAAGGGGTGGTGTCGAATTCTTCTAGGTCCTTACTTTTCTGCAAATTTTGTCCATTCACTTGTACCCAATTCATTCAAAGTCAACGAAGACTTGGTAGGTTGTGTGATGAGGCAAGAAAGGTTTGTAGAGAAGATAAATTCGTTGGACTGGCTTCACTCTCCCGTGATTCGTTCAAGTTTGTATGAATCGTCAATTCGGTACTCAAGGTTTTTCAAACTACTTACTTATTTTGACCTGAAGCGAATGCTTGTACCAACATTGGACATAGATTTGGTGTGGCATACCCATCAGTTGTCCATGAAGTATTACTTTGCGGACTGTTTGAGTTCACGCGCAAACACTGTCATAGATCACGATGATAAAGTTGAGGAGTCCAGACTTGATGATGGGTTTGAGTACACTTCGAAAGTTTACCGTAAGCAATTTGGTGAAGACTATTCCATTTGTTTCTGTTGGTACTGTGTGACGTCCCGGTCCAAAGCAAAACCTACTTTCACCAAGATGTTTCGCAAGAAGGATGAGAGGGAAAAGGAATTGAGCATGTATGCTGGAAATCCTCTATTCGTCAATCAGCTAGGATTGACCCATATTAGTCTGCATAGTGCTGTCTCGTTACCTACGAAGGTGGCCCAAAGGAAGAATGCCGTGATGAAGAACAAGTACAAGGGTCAGGTGTTACCATGGCGAGACAACACCCTCGCATACAGCTATTACCCAATGTTATTCGTTGTTGCGCCTACGGCTCCATTCCTCTTATCCCAATGCGAATATTCAAATCAGGCGTTGTGCTGTACTGTGCGAGATTCTGGCTATAATTGCCAAGGTATGGGTAATTGTGCCGGTGCTGGTTGCGCAAGTTCCGGATTTACTTCAGGGTGTAGTTCTTTTGGAGGCAATTGCGGCGGTGGCTCTTTTGGGAGTTCTAGTAATTGCGGTGGCGGTGGTGGTGGAGGTTGTGGAGGTGGATGCTAGTGGTTGTGAGAATCGTAGTCAAAGTTTGTTGGTTTGAGTATGCGATAAATAGGCTATTGAGATATTTTTTCGAAGAAAAGGTTGTTTTGTACAGCATTAATATATAATCGTATGATATTTGTAAAATTGAGCTACCTCCGGTACATAGTAAACCTAACTGGGTACCTCCAGCTGTATTGTGCGGATATTTGTCAATTTTCTACCAAATTCCTTAGAAATTACGAGGAGTCAACCAGTCATTCTTCTACGCGTCTACGTAAATCAAAACACATGTCATGAGTTCTTGATTAAACATCCAAACACTCTTGTTAGATCTACAACTGCCGATGAGGTCGGATTCATTTCTACAGATTTACTCAAATTTGAGACTCAGTGTGAAGAATTAACAGAGCACCAACAATAAGCAAATTGTACGGATATGACATGCGAGACGAAAGTGGAGGATAGCAGAGCATACTGAAACTGATGAATACAGAGCTGGGCTTTCTTTTAGCATAAGTTCAGTAGTCATACATACTTGGGGGGACTGATTTTATTTGGGTGCAAAAAATTGTGCCCTGCTCATTCAGAGCAAAAAAATAACTTGGGATGATTGGAAAATGGTTACTTACTACAATAACAAACAATTCCACCATGTTTCAATTGGCCTTTGCCGTCCGTTTAAAAAGGCAATGATATTCTTCAATATAAGCGAAAAGCACCTTCAAAGCTGCGAGAAGTATTATAGCCTACCATGGGCCCACGCGGCTGTTACTATATATAGCCTTCTTGTTGGAACCTCATTCCCCACAGTTGTACTGCTCTTTGACACTAACATATAGAAATGTAAGTCAAAGCATGGTAAGGTCATTGTTTAGGACGTTGGACTAGAAGGAGAGTCTTTTCATCTTGGTGGTTTCTGGTTCAATGCACAACGTGACATCTGTATTATATGTGCCTTTTTCTCGTCTACCGATTAGGAAAGTGAGATTGACATCTTTGATGTAACCAGCAAAATTATTGCGGGTTAGATCGGTGAAGAATAGTTAATTTCAGGCTTAACAGAACCATAACAGTGATTAAGTCAAGCAGAAGACATGGACCGTGGAATTAAGCTCGGTGGAGGAGAGCGTGACTACAACCATGCCACTGACTCAGAATATAAAAGACTTCGTGCAGAAGTCGACACCCTATACAAGAAAAGAAACCAGTTGAGTCAACAATCGCAGCAGGCTTTCAAGAGAGGGGACAAGCAAAGAGCTCATGAACTCAGCGAAGAGTCTAAAAAAATTCTTGCCCAGGCAGAGGAGACGAACCAGAGAGCAGCAGAGTATGTTTTCAGAGAAAATAATGCCGATAGTGCGCCAGATGAGATCGATTTGCATGGATTGTATGTCAAAGAGGCTGAGTATGTTTTGCAACAACGACTTTCTGCGGCTATCAAGAGCAACCAGTCTCACTTAAAAGTCATTGTGGGGAAAGGGCTTCACTCTGCCAACGGTATCGCAAAGTTGAAGCCAGCTGTCGACAAGATGTGTCACGACTGCAACTTGAAGCATCACATAGATCCCAAAAACTCGGGTGTTTTGGTGATTGACTTAACCAACACCCAATCCTCTCAAGTGCCAAACCACTGGAACAATGGACCCAACTACTCTGGACAGCACGGACAACCCCAAGGTTACCAAGGCACCGGCCAACCTCAATATTACCAACAACAACCACAACACCCTCAGAACGATTTCAAAACTGGCAATCCTATTGTGGACTTCCTCTTCAAGGCTATTTGTGCGTGTATTAACAAGTAATTATGTATTAATATAGGTGTAAAAGAACTATAATTGTAATATAGAAAAACGACATGAATTGAGTATAGATGCTAAGATGGGTATCATTAACATGCACATCCGCCGCCTCCACCTTCTAAGTGGATGTTGATGGCATCGTTGTAATCGTCACTGACGTCACCGCCGTTGACTTCGTTCAATTCTTCCTGCTGCAATGCCATTTTGGCAATCACTTCAAAAGCGCCCTCAACGTTTATAGAATCTTTGGCACTGGTTTCAAACACAGGGTAGTTCATGCCCCCGAACCCTTGGACGGTGAGCTTGTTGAGTTTCTTATTCAAAGAGGGTATCTTTCTGGATTCGTCTATATCAATCTTATTTCCAATTATGATAAATGGAAAGTCTTGGGGATTGGCCACGTTTGATTGGACCAAGAACTCGTCTTTCCATGACGTCAAGTTGTTCAACGATTTTTCGTTGGTCACATCATAACACAATACACAGCAATCGGCTCCACGATAAAATGCTACTCCCAAACTCTGAAATCTTTCTTGTCCAGCTGTATCCCAAATTTGAAGGGTGACCACTTTATTATCGACTGTAATTTCCTTGGTTAAGAAGTCGGCTCCAATAGTCGCCTTGTATTGGTGCAGAAACTTGTTATTAACAAACTGTTGCATCAAGGAGGTCTTTCCGACCCCTGAGTCTCCGAGAATGATTACTTTTAAGAGTGTTTTCTTTCTGATTGTCATCGCTAATCTTTACGATAAGGAAACTACGGGCCTCTTTATCTTTTTGCTCGGTTGTTGTTATGTGCCGGTCACATGATCGCACGCACACCGCGAGTCACACCCAACATCACGCGCATGCCTCCGCAAGTGGGGTGGAAGGTGCAAACGGCCCCTTGAATGCGACATTGCGAGCCGTTAGCCGCAACCATGTGTTTGATATAAATATCGCAATATTGCCACCGCGGAGTTTAATTGCCACACCACGTCAAAATGTCTAACTTAACCTCTTCAATTCAATTAACTCAACAAAGTACCTATAAGCTCAACAATGGACTCCATATTCCAGTAGCAGGGTTTGGTGTATATGAGATTCCTGCGGATGAGGCGGAAGAAGCAACTTACAATGCATTGAAGGTCGGATACCGCCACATCGACGGTGCCCAAGCCTACAAAAACTCGAAGGAAACTGCCGCTGGTATTGCCAGATTTTTAAAGGACCATCCCTCGGTGTCAAGACAAGATATTTGGTTCACTTCTAAGATCGCAACCCAATACTTGGGTTACGAAAAGACCAAGGAATCTGTCCAAATCATTGCCGATGACGTCAAGGAGTCAATTGAGTATGTCGATTTGATTCTTCTTCATTCTCCAAAAGCTAGCAAAGAAGACAGATTGGGTTCTTGGAAAGCCTTACAAGAATACGTCACACATCCTTCAAACGACGTATTGAACATCAAGTCAATTGGTGTGTCCAACTACGGTATCGAACACTTGGAAGAACTTTTACACTGGGACGGATTGTTGGTCAAGCCAGTAATCAACCAATTGGAATTGCATCCATGGTTACCTCGTTTGAAGTTGCGTGAATACCTTGTCAGTCATGACATTTTGATTGAAGCATACACTCCATTGACCAGAGGTAAGAAATTCGACGAACCGGAGTTGGTCAATGCTGCAGAAAAATACGGATACTCAAAGGCAGAGGTCTTGTTGAAATGGTCTTACTTGCAAGGGTTCATTGTGTTGGCCAAGTCTGCCAACCCAGAAAGAACCAAGCAAAACTTGAACGTGCTTCCTCCTGGAAAGCATGACGAGTTGGACCAAACTACGCATCTCGGCAAGTTAGACTTGGAACCAGAAATTTTGGAAAGTTTGAACAAGCCTGATGCTCACGATGTGTTGACATGGAACGGTGTTGACCCAACTGAATACAAGCACACACAGTAAGTAGAAATATAGAGATAGTTTAATAATAGCACTCCATGTCCCGTCTAATTCGAAATTGAGCCTGTAATTGAGTTTGGTGGTCTGGCCGATGAGGTGGCTCCTGCGCGGCTAAGTTATGGTGGCTCCTTCGCACAATGGAGCTCATTAACCAGCGGTTTCACAAGCCGCGCAAGGGAGCTTACAGGTAAATTACAGGTTACTTACTAATAAATTATTAACAAGGGAGTAAGAATCCACAGCAATGCCCAGAAATTATAAAATAAGGTAAACTTCAGAAACCATCGGTCAATTCTTAAACTTAATTCATTACACACTTGAAAATGGCACCAACTCCTAGAACAGCAATTATCGTCTACTCTTTGTACCACCATATCGCCACATTGAGTAAGTCGATCAAACAAGGTGTTGAGGCTGCTGGAGGACACGCTGATATTTACCGCGTTGCTGAAACATTGCCAGGCTCTTTGTTAGAAAAGTTACATGCCCCACCTGCACCAGACTTCCCAGTTGCTACTCCAGAAATCTTGAAGGAATACGAGACTTTCTTATTTGGTGTTCCAACCAGATACGGAACCTTCCCTTCGCAATGGAAATCTTTCTGGGATTCCACAGGTGGTTTATGGGCTAAGGGTGACCTTATTGGTAAGTATGCTGGTGTGTTCGTTTCTACTGGTACCCCAGGAGGAGGACAAGAAACTACAGTTATCAACACTTTGTCTACCTTGGCTCACCACGGTATCGTCTACGTTCCATTAGGTTACTCTAATCCTAAGTTGGCTAGCCTCGATGAGATTCACGGTGGTTCTCCTTGGGGTGCCGGTACCTTTGCTGGCGCTGATGGTTCCAGAGTTGTGTCCGAATTAGAGAAGGAAATTGCTTTCTCTCAAGGTGAAAACTTCATCAAGACCGTTACCCAATTTAAAAAATAATTGAAAGACCTTTGATATACAGCCTACTGAACATTATAACGCACATTCCATTATGTAACTCTAGTGTAGATTTGACTTACTTTGTGATACCCCCCACGAGCCTCTATAGTTGAGTTGCAGCCACTAAACCGGTTCGCGCACTACCTTGAAATCTCGACCATCAAAACTTCACAGCACGAAGCGGTGGTTCCAGCAGTCAACAGAAACTCACAGCCAGATCCGGTAGGTTATAGGGGAGAACCGGTTTTCGTGTATTTTTCCAGCATGTCTAAACAAACCAAACATATCAGGCAGGAGTATATTGCCAAAATCAGATACACCAACAACCTTCCACCACCTCCATTAAACCCCAAATTTTTACAATACAACATCACCGAAAATGTAACACCAAAGGATAAAGCCGAACACTTGATGTCTTCGATATTTCGTAAGGAGAACTTTCAGAGCTTAATGGAAAATTTAGACGATGAATTAGGCATGAATTTGAACTTGATAAACAATACCGGTTTCCTTGATGATGGTAACGATAGTGTAATTTATAATATGGAAAGAGGAGAAAAGAGTGAAAAATCGGAAAAACAAGGCGGGGCATTATCAGCCAAGCTCCACCCTAAAGATCGAGCATTGTTAAGAGATGCTGGAGTCGGTAAAATATCTAAATCTGAACCAGGAGTATCATTTTTAAGAAGAACCGAATATATTACTGAGAGTGATCACATCAAATCAACTAATTTGGATGCGGAAGAGACTCAACAAAACCCTAATGAAGAAAAGCATGATGCTGATTCACAGTTGGCGGCTGTTGAAAACAGTTTTGAAAGTGCTCAAAGCACCTTGACTAATTTCTCCACCTTAAAACATCCAAGGAAGAAGCATTTGACTGCTGTCCAAGCTTGGCCCTTGTTACCAGATACCTCTATGATGGATACCAAGTTTTTGACTGTGAAGTTTATGGGATCTGCTTCAATAGACCGTGAATTGGAAACGATAAAGAGACAGGAGGGTGCCAAATACAGCGAGAAAAGTCACAGGGATATTCTCAAATCTTCCATATACAAGCCCATAACCTCTCCAGATGGTGAATGGATAAGTCTTTACCAATTGAAAGATCCAAAGAAAGCCGCTGCTTTGATTGAAAAGTTACATTCTACCGAGAGAGAACACCCCGTGAATTCATTGGATGAAGATGATGTAACACTTGAAGAGTTTAAGTTCAAACACAACAAACACTACGAGATGAACTTTCAACGTTTCACAAAGCCTAACGAAGAGTTATCCATCAAGTTTATTCCTGAAGAAGAGGGTTCAAAGAGAAGAAAGGTTGCGTATTATTATCCTGTGACTGGTAGAATTGACTTGAGGAAGCACAGAGCTTCCACCAACTCCGAAGTCAACAGATTCCTCAAGGAAAGTACTATCGATGGTATAAACTTCAAGTTACGAGAACCAAATACGTCCGAACTTAAGAAGATGGACACTATCAGATCTGAATTCGATCCTATGGAGTATGAAGGTGAAGAAGAGGACGACGAAGAAGAAGAAGAAGAGGAAGAAGAGAAGGAAGAACCCACGGCTAAAGATGTTGGCGAAGATTTCAATGAAATCGCTGCTGAAAGCTAATTTTGTACTTTTATTAAACAATAAAAATCCATGTATATTAATTTTAAGAACATCTTGTTGATTGATGTAGAAGAATTGAATATAGTGAATCACTGCGGCTATACAATAGTACAGTCTCTTTTCTTTTTATCCTCCTTTTTTTTATCCTCTTTTTCCGGAGACTTTTTACTTCTCGAAAATGGCCTGAATGGTTCAGACTTGGGTTTGCTTTCCTTTTTATCGTAACGAGCCTGCATTTGTTGTGCCAAGGACTGATCTTCTTCTTCTTGAAGTTGCTTTGTCAATATGTAGTCTTTGTCGTTGACACCTTCGTCGTCGATATCCTGGTCGATGTCCAAGATCGGCAAGAAATCTCCGTTGAAAAACAAATCGTCTTTTCCATTGACCGAATTCAATGATTGCCAAACAATCTTGCTAGCCTTGTTGTTGAATGAAGAGTCTGTTATTAACAAGTAGAACTCCTGGTTATTTTTCTTGAATAAAGTATTAAAATGGTTGTTTCTGAAAAAGATTACAAACTCCTCGTTCAGTAGATCGAGATTTAACCGCTTTAAACCAATTTCCGTCAACTGAGTCTTGTTTAGTTCGAGCCATTTCTTGATCAACTGCTGATTTCTCGCAACTTGGGTGTCATGACTACGTAATTGTCCGTTGATAGACGTGCCTGAGTCTGCATTTTCCTCTTCGGTAGCTTTCTTCGGAGGCTCGGATTCTTTAAGTAAGTAGTCTTGAATTGCATCAAACGTCTGTAACTCGTTGAAGATCTCGATTAATTGACCGTATTGATCCTCTTCTCCTTCTTCGTTGTCTACTTTCCATTCAACTTGCTCATTGTCGATCTGATTCAAGCGCCATCCATGCTTTAGATCTAGGTCGAATATACCAAACAAGATGGTATCTGATCTAGCAAATGTTCCATTCACAAGATTTGGATTGACTGATAACCCTGTGTGTAGCGAAGGTAAGCTTTCCAACAAGTGGTCGACTTCGAAATCAAAAGATTTGTCCTCTTTAAATACAAGTAGCATTTCACCCAACTGGCTGAGAATTTTGTTCGATTCAATAAAGCCATGGCTACTTTCATATTGAAACAACAAATTCTTGAAGTCGCTCAAGCTTGCAAACTTTTGCTGTTGTATTTCGTTAAGCTTTTCTTCATTCAATAACACATTGTGTAGCTGCAATTCGTACTTGAGAAGAAGAGTATTGACTAATGCAATCAACGGGCAAGGTCCGTTTTTATCTTGCAACAAGATAGGTGTGATGAGCTTGTGGTCCTCGTTGGCAGAATTGTAATCCAAGGACCAGCGTATGGACCTGATTTGGAATGTTGGATCGGACATATAGTATAGTGAGTTGCAGTGAGATCAGTTGATGTATTTGTAATGAATACCTAGAGGTCGTTGAGCTTGTATTTCGATGTTTCCAATGAGATGTAAAGAGGAGGCGAAGTATGCAAAACTTTGAAACGTCTCAGCTGGACGACTTTCTACCGATGAATGTGATTACAATTCGGATCTCGCGTAGTATGGTTTCGTCTACAATCGTCTGGAATGGGGCGCCGAGCGACTGACGATCGTGCGTCATGGCTAGCGTTGGAAGAAGCAGGGAGAGAACCAGAGAATAAACGAAGTAGATCGATAGGGTGCTGGAATGTCTGATGTGAGTGAATTCAAGCACCCGTAGGGTTCTGTATAACTACGATAGAAGACAATTCATACTGGGTATTGTGGTGTCCTCGTACATACGTGGCCCTCTAGACGAGAGGTCTAGGTTTGCATTGTGCAGGCAAGGGCCCTTTTAAAGTGGTGTCACAAACAAAATATTTTAGTGAGAGTAACGGCGCGGATTTAGCGAGGATCTCGCTAGGGTTTTCTGAACGGGTGAGCCAGTTGCTCTTTATTATTAAAATATTAGATCAATACACATATGGCACAACAAAATAGTACGCAAAAAGCCCCACAGTCAAAAGAATATTTCCGTAAACAACAACTCTAAAATTGAACACTTCATCGTCTATTCTCTTTTGCACAGATTTATCAATTTGATATCTGTCACTAACAGTCAAATTAATGTCTTTCAAGTTTCTGGTAGCACCTTTTGGAATCGAGGTAGGATATAAAGTTTCGCAGAATTGGGTGATTTCACCACACTTGATACCGATCTTCAAGTAATTTGGATCCTTGACGTTGGATTTTTGGTTGATAATTCTGACATATCTCTTGAAAATCCTAACAACACCAGGATAAGTTCTGCTTTCTAAGATCAAGGAGCATGTGGTACCCTTTCTAAGCTTGACATTACCCCTCAATACCTTTGGGTTATTGTATACAAGGGACAAGGTGGCAATGGCCATGACTTGAGGAATGGCACAGAAGTTGAACGAAGAAGGGTCTTGGACCAAGGCAAGGTACTCCAACACATCTTTGACGTGACCAAGTGCGTTCAACACTAAGTCATTAATACAGCTGACACCTTGGAATTCCGATTCGGGTGACTTGTCGTTGTAAAACGACAGTAAGTCATCAGTGTACTTGGACCAAATTTCCTTTGGCCAGAAAGATCTTCCGTCTTCCAAATCTTCGTGGTAATCTCTGATAATATTTGTCTTTTGCAAGAACAATCCCATGGATTCAGACTTGGCAAAACCATCGTCAATAACCCCATTACCAGCAAATTTGGCATCTACCATGAAACGAGTCAAACCTTCACCAACAACACCGGCAACATAATGACAGTACAAGTCGTAATCCTTGATGGTAGAAACACCGTTTCTGTTGAACTGCTCGTCCAAAATGTAGTCGGCCATACCATTACCCATTTTCTTTGTTATATCGATAATAATATCTTTATGGGAAGATGGTAATTTGTGAAACTCAGTCAAGATCTGAGGAAAGTCGACCAAGACAATTCTATCTTTCTCGGTAGGAGCGTTTCCGTCGAAACTCCAATCGGTCAATGCCAACTTTGAGTCGAACTCACGAAGCAATGGAACCTTCACCTTTGGATCAATGGTCATGTCGTCTTCAATGGTATCCAAGGCTCTCAAGACCAAGTAAAACAACATGATGGAGTCTCTAACTTGCGGGTGCAATTCCATGATGACAGTTGCAAAAGATCTGGAAGAATGCTTCAATAATTGGTAGCATCTCTTCAAACTGGCTGTAGCTTTGGAAAGATCTTGGGGGTGGTATTGGTCTCTAAACCAAAAGAGACGCACGACGTCGGCCAATTCACCCGGGTGGGTGAGAAGTTCTGTCAATTTTCCCATTCTTCTTGTACTTGTTTAATAAGATCAACGTGGATATAAAGAACAAGGATTGAAAAGGTTGTCGTACGGTTAAACGAGCTGTTTTGATATGCGCGCTCCTTGCCAGATTTTTTTAGCTAAACGAGGCAGCACGTGACAGGTGTGTACAAACCTCTATCGCGATGCGGGAGGTCGCCCATAACCGCGTCTGGACGCCTCGTCCTCAAGAAAGAACCAACTACCGTCTCCAGACTGGCTGTGTAAGCCAACAATTCTCCTCGTACGCCTACAATGATACGCCTACAACGTGTTTTGAATACAATATATACATTATGATTTAACTTTCCTTTACCCCTATAAATTTCCGTTCTCTATTCTCTCAAACCATTTTCTTGCAGCTTTAATATTTTCCAATATGAGCAACTCTTCATGTTGCACCGCACTGCTGATCTGATTGTCTTTATCTTTTAATATCACCATTATGAACATATTGTCTGTAAGAATATCGATATAGAAGTGACTTCCATTGCTGCCTCGAATAATGAGATTACTGAAGTTCGTTCTCAATTTCGATATCGATTGCTTGTACGTCTTGATAATTGAGGATATTTTTTCGAAACGCTTGGGATCTAACTCTGGCTGCAGCTGGTCCTTATTGAGTTCGTGCTCGATAGATGTCGTGGACGATATTACAAGAAATGTGGTTTTCTCGAAAAGAATGATCTCTTCGGCATCAAGAATCTGGTTGAATTTGACCAAATGATTATTCAATAATTTCATGTTTGGTATCAAAGAACAAACAATCTGTGACCAGGCTTTGTATAAACTCTCGTCCCAAATCGAGGTTGAGAACCCTACCAATTTAAATTGGTACGGATTGGATATATTCTGTAGCTTTTCCATCATGATTGTGAACAACTCTTCACGTTTATCGATCTGTACCAAGTCCATTTTATGAAGCAACACAAAGATTTTGGCTTCTGGACTGTATTTTTGAAGATTGGTCAACGATTTGATGAATATTTCAATATCCTTGTTTATGGATTTAGACTCGACATCGAACACATGGATTAAGACTTGAACCATTTTGAAAATATGGTCTTTCTGGTTAGAAAAGTAATTGTCCATGAACACATCCTGACCACCACAATCCCAAAGGTTAAGGGTCATATTACCCAAAAAACGAAAGTGTGAATGCTCCACATCTATAGTCGCTCCAAGTCTTCTGGTATCGAATGCTGAGTAATTGGAGAAGATAATTGACCTCATGGAAGATTTGCCGGAACCCGACCTTCCCATAAGCAAAAGCTTCTTTCTAGAGGAGTTCGACATTATTGAATTGCTAATATATGGTGATATTCAAGTTGTCTGTGACTGCTTATATATGTCACAAACTCGTCGTGTATTTCAATTTCGCTACTCTTATCTTAGTGGTAGACGCACGATTAACTGGGCTGGCCAGGGTCAACAAGCGAAGCAAGTCAGGCTTATTGTGTATGTCTCATCTAATGCAGTATGAACAGATTACACTACTCCGAGAGCTGAATATGATGAGGTCAGTAACAGTCTTGATTTTTGCCGAGGTGGTGCTAGTTTTACAATGGATGCAAAAACATTTTATGTCCTCAAGTGTGGCAAAGTAATATATCTTGAAATAACTTCAGAGCAGTGCTACATACATATTGATAGTCCCTATGTATAGGCCTAACAGTAAGCTACTTTTACTTACCCCCCTTATCTAGTAATCGGCGAAGCCTCCCCACATAGCACATTATAGGCTAAATATAGCTCCTCCGGACATGTTAAGCCTGGCTGTAAAATATTGCGAGAATCCCTTCTAACAGTTTATGACGTTTCTTTTATACTTTCGCTATGGAACTCGCGTTCTATCTCTCGTTCCACATTCCCTTAGCTAGCATACCGAAGCCCGATTTGCGTCTCGTGCGTCATACCATCCCTTTGCCCCCGTAGAAAAAATATAAAGCGGGAAATCCGCAACACATTTATCTCCACAATCTAGCCCCCTAGAAGTGTAAACCTAGAAGCTATGTTATCTAAGAAACTCTTGACTGCTGCTGCAGTCTATCTCGCTGGAGCCAGCGCCTTGACCATTCCAAATATCCAAATCCTCGACCTCGAAAATGCCTTGGAGATCGCCACAGAAAAGGCCTCCAAAGTCGCTCACCTGCTCGTAGAGCATGCTGGCAATGCTCATCAAATTGTCTTTGGTGGGGATGACTCTGAAGGTTGGGGTGAATATGTCGCTCCATTACTCAACCAAGCTGCTGAATCCATTATCCCTAACAAGTATATCGTTGTTCTTCACGACCACGTCGATGTTGAGGAAGCATATTCAATGAGCATGTACAGTACTTTAGGTATTGAGGGTTCTGACTTCGACTTCTTCGACGTAACCCACCTCCGTGGTTTCGTTGGAATGTTCACCGAGGAATCGGTCAGATTGATTCAACAAGACCCTAGAGTCAAGTTTATTGAGCATGACACTATCTTCAAGGTGAATGACTTCGATATTCAAGAAGATGCCCCTTGGGGTCTTTCGAGAGTCTCCCACCGCAAGAGTACTGATCCTATTTCAGACTACTTATATGACAATGAAGGTGGTGAAGGTGTTACTGCTTATGTTATCGATACTGGTATCAAGGTCGAGCACGAAGAATTCGAAGGTAGAGCCAGTTGGGGCTCTGCAGTAGCTCTTCCTCATCTCAAGGTCGACGGACATGGTCACGGTACTCACTGTGCCGGAATTATCGGCTCAAAGACTTACGGTATTGCTAAAAAGGTTGACCTTGTGGCAGTTGGTGTCATGAGTATCTTTGGAACTGGTTCAACATCCGATATCATCAAGGGAATTGAGTTTGTTGTCAACGACCATCAATCCAAGGTCCAATCTAAAGTCAAGGGTTTCAAGGGCTCTACTATCAATATGTCCATTGGTGGAGGTGCTTCTGATGCTTTAGATTTGGCTGCCAATGCTGCAACCAGAGCTGGTTTGCACGTTGCCATTGCTGCTGGTAACGACAATGCCGATGCTTGTGAATACTCGCCTGCTAGGGCTACTGGTCCAATCACCGTTGGTGCTACTAACGTGAGAGATGAAAGAGCATCATTCTCCAACTGGGGTAATTGTGTTGACATTTTTGCCCCAGGTGAAGATATCGAGTCTACCTTTATCTGGTCCAAGTCCACTTCAATGTCCGGAACATCCATGGCTTCTCCTCATATTGCCGGTTTGTTGTCCTACTACTTATCTTTATATCCAGGTCTCGACTCTGAATACTCCAATGGTAAACCACTTGAACCAGCTGTTTTGAAGCAGAAATTAATCAAGTATGGTACCAAGGGTGTCATTTCGAATCTTGTTGATGGCAGTTCCCCTAACGTCTTGGCTTTCAATGGCGCAGGTGGTAACTTGACCGATTTCTGGAACCTTTAATTCTCCTATTTTCATTGATTTGAGATACTTTTTCAATATGGCGTAGAGTGCCTTTCACTTGTTTACTTTATTTAGTCGATGATGGAATTTTTTTGTTCGAATACAATATATATTTTACAGTTATACAAATCAACCTTTCATTATTCTCACATCGGCCGCTTTATCGTGGCCCTTGAAACTTCTGCCAAATCTTTGGACCAAATACAATATACAACCGATGAATCTGAATAAAGCCATAAATGCAACCATCCATAAAACCACGGTCAAGAAAATAGTCTGTCTGTAGTCTTTAGTTTTGTTTTCATCCTTGACAAACTGGTCTAATCCACCAGTTAACAAAACCAAAGCAACGACAATAAAGTTGGATGTGATCCATATCAAAACAGTCATCGATCTAACGAATGCATAGTAGTCTTCGTTACTTTGTACATGACGACCATCTGGTGGAGGCAAAGGACTTTTGATCTTTTCAAGTTGATCCAAGTATGACTGGTTGATCTCTTCTTTAGAGATTGGAATCTTGACATCGAAAGTACCATCTTCTCTAACTTTAGCAGCACCCAAATCTGCAGCGCCTGTATCACCCTTTGTACCCCAAGAAATATCATCAATGTTACAAAATGCGTAAATGTTCAAAACATTGATGTATGATGGTGAAAGCAAAATATACTGAATGAATGAAGTGAACATGTGCCAAGGTTCGAAGTAAAGGAATGATGCAAGGAAATATAATGCATAGGTTGAACAGGTTGCCACCACCAAATCTCTAAACTCGGAGTTGGTAAAGAACAATGAGACGGTGATCTTTGTATGACTATTATAAATCTCTTGGACCGAATGAACGGCCATGAATATAGCTGCAAAGATCATATAGGCCATCAATATTGCAAAGAAAACAACAATCACAATGTAAAATCTTTCGGTACCCTTTGGCTTGTTACCAAAACTCAAAACGAATGTAGTGACAATAGATGCCAAATATAGCCAAAGGAAGATTACAGACAAAATATTACCAGGAGCGAAGTGAAGGTCTTTGTTGGCAAGAGAAGTTGTCAAGATTCTGAAGACCAAAAAGTACGAACCAATGGAAAACCAGGAAACAATCAAATTCAAAAACTGATAAAAGAATTCAACGTGTAAGAACAACTTTCTTCCGAAGGAATGAGATGATGACCACAATTTTGGGAACTTTACCAACGAATAAATTGCCGCGAAAAAGGAACCGTTCAACCATCTTCTTCTCTGCAAGATGAATTCTGACAAGCTTTCAGGAACATCTGTTTCTGCCGAGGCTGACTTACAGTATCTTAATAGCCAGGCGCAACCCTTTTTGGCAACCAACTCATAACACAAAATTCTGTCTTCGGCCAAGTACATATTGGAAGTAAAGATACCAGCTTCCTCTCTCATCTCGTATTTCTTGAGTTCATATTCGTCGTCGTTTGGATCCAATTCTCCCGATCCATGTAAAAATTCACCCTTGAAATACTTTTCGAGTGGTCCTTTTCCATTGACGTCGTTTTGTAACGCAACGTATCTGTATGCTGAAAATGCACCTGGTAATACTGAGATGAATCCAAATACAGATTCGGTTGGCTTGTCCAAAATATTGGATATCTTATACTCAAAGTTTTGACCGTAGACTATAGGATTCGTCAACATCTGTCTTCTCAACAAAGAAGCTTTAATTTCCCCACAAGCCCCCGCTACTTGAGCGTCTCTATCAAACTCTTTCCACAAGTGATATAAAGCCTTACCGGCAGGCTGGGTTCCCGCGTCTAATAAGACGACAATCTTTGGATCCAAAACCTGTCCCAAAGCTTGGAAACACCATCTATGGGAATTGATCTTTTTGGCGTTGGTTTCTTTCAAACAGAAAAGTAATTGAACAGGAACAATTTTTTCTGTGGTTAATTTGACTGTATCTTCAACGCTAGATATACCTACTCTGGCGGTATACTCGTAGATATGAGCTTGCACCTTTTTGTCGTCAACTCTACTCTTTGCCAAACCTTCTTGGTATACACCTAAACCAGCCAATAAAGCTTGAGCTCTTTCGTTAATTTTGGATCTACCATCACTAACAATGCACACCACGACTTTCTTCCAGGAGTCTTTACCCCAAGTGCTTGATCTTGTTCTTGATTCCAAATGCTTGATATTTTTGAACACACCTTTCAAAGTTCTGGCCAACAATATGTCATCTTCATTGTACATAGTAATGACAATCATGAGCTCAGTTTGTCTGGGCATAGGATAATGTACCGGTCTCAAAATATATCCATCACGGTAAAAGTTGGATGGTCCACAAGTGACGGCAGTGTATCTCATGTAAGCGAATTCTCTGGATAATCCACCGTCTTTCTCATTTGGGTTATAGTCGGGGAATTTCGATAACAACTCGGTGGCAACAGGACAGTCCAAGACTAAATGACCATTCAAACCTGAGGCAATCCCCACTTGAGGCGGTTTCTCCCTAATAGGTTCTTCCTCAGGTGGTTCTTCATATTCCATTTCCTCTCCAAAAGGCGAATCGTCAAAAGTGGGTGGTGCCATCATTGGAGGAGGTGTGGGAGGCGGCGATGGCACATGTACGGTTCTCAAATCATAATGGTCACCTTCAAACTGGTTGTACTGAATGTTTTGGTCGTAATCTCTCTCATCGTCTTCATCTTCGTAAACGTGGGGTACGAATGCTTGGTGGAAGTTACTGTTCTGGTTTCCCATATGGTTCATTTCATAATGCTCTGCAGGATCATTTATACTGTTGTTGTTGTGGAACGGATCACTATGTGAATTGATAGGCGATAAGTTGGGTGGCTGGATATGCGATGTGTTGAATATGTTGGACGGTCTTTCCAAACTGTTCTGATTATAATACCCCAGTAAGGTATCATATTCAGAAGGTCCATTATCATGGTAATTGGCTCCGCTCACGGTACGACGTCCTATCTGCTCCGATTCATGGTTGGAGTTGTAGGCAGGCTCTGGATGCTGAAAGTTTATCGAGGCTGAACTATTACTATGGGCATAGGTATAGGTACCTGTACGTTGGCCATGTCCTTGATGAGGAGGGTTCAAGTACTCGGTTATGGATTCTTCAGATCCTTTGGAATGGTATGGATACTGATATGACATACCTTTGCTATCACTGAAGCCTAAAACAAACCGTACAAGCTTTTATGATTTACTCGAGTTCTCTTTATAATTTTTTGGTGAGCTTGTGCGCGTCAAGATCGCTTCGAATACGTAAGGGGTCAAGGGAGCAGAATTGGAGAAGAGAGTGTCACGGTTTACGATATAATTAATTCAGCCTCAACGCATACGAAGTATCAATAAGATCTACAATGGCGGTGCTAGTCATGACTATCCCCTAAAAAAAAATTACGTCTTGCTGATACCACCTATTTTTAGGTTTGATGTTGACGATTTCCATTTGAACGTGTAAAAATAGTGCGAGCAGGCTATGCAGTCACGAAACAAATTCGTCAATCGATGAGGGTGCTCTTGGCGGTAGTAGCCGTGTGTAATTGCAAATCAGGAAAAAAATTTAAAAAAAAATAATGACTCCGACGCGGTTCGAACGCGTGCATCTTTACGATAATAGAACTTGAGTCTATCGCCTTAACCACTCGGCCACAGAGCCCTTATTGTTGAAGATATAATTTCGAAACCTACCATAAGTTAAGTTATATTCCCCACCAGCTTGGGTAACAGTATTTAACGTCTTGAAGGCAGCTAATCTGTCCATTAAATTCTGGCAGAGCTTTAGTAACCAAATAGACGACAACAGATCATAAAGATCGATTAGTGAGTGATTATTAAGTAATGCAAAGATTATTTAGCTCGGTTGCAATTCGAAGAAAAAGAAAGTGAACGCGATGAGGGAAAGGGTCAAACATACCTAGCAATAAGATACGGGGAGTTCGTTCGACCGCTTATACGCCAAAATCATGCACTTTTCCGTGCTTGATGTTCAGTATTTTCGAACGAGCTTTCACCTAAGAACTCTAGCCGGATTCCAGCGATTTTGGGACATATAATTGGAGGGTTGGCCGAGTGGTCTAAGGCGGTAGACTTAAGATCTACTGGACAGTGTCCGCGCGAGTTCGAACCTCGCATCCTTCATTATTTTTTAAAGAATAGACACTCTGAATCACTAGAGGTCTTCCGTTGTTAGCTTTTTGCATAAATCTTGTCTTCCCTTTAATTTTTTTCTCGTATTAATTATTTATTTAATGTCTATAAATTTACAAAATTTGTCATTACTTCATCTTCTTCTTGTAGTCGGCAAATGATAGTTTTTTAACGAAGGTAGGCGGGGTTGCGTTTGTTGATGGCGGTTGTACCTTTTCGGCTTCTTGATTAGCTATTGGAACTTTGGGTTGCTCAGTCTCAATTTCTATTTTCTCGTCGACAACCGGAATGGGTAGCTTACTGGCTGTAGATGCTTTTTCCACTGCTATCGATATTGGGCCAGACTCTCCAGTGGGCGATTGGGCGCCGTTGAGAGAAGGAATGACTTCGGATAACGCTTTAGTTCCAACCTCTTCGAGTACAGGTTTGAGCTCATCGTCAATGGACTTTTCAATCTTCACTAAAATATCCGACACGATAGGAATTGGAAGGGAAAAGTTCGATCTGTTCACAATAGCAGGATTGTTCTCAACAATGGATTCTAGCTCGGCATCCTTATCAGAGTCTTCATTGGAATTGCCCATTTTCTTAAATTTTTGAACAAGCTGTTGATTTCTAATGAATAGCTGTTGCTTACTAGGTACCTTGAACAATTTGGAGGCTTTCTTCGATACAGAGTCTTGCATGCCATTTAAGTCTTCGTTGGCATTATCATCTTTTTGTTCGATGATATCGTTTACATTGTTCTCGGCATCACCAAACTCCTCTATACTATCCAGACTTGTACCAGGTATGCCGTTGGAAGTAGAAACAGTTAGGTTCATTTGAATAATTCTGTCCCTCTGCAACAATCTCTCGTCCCATGGAACGTATTCCTTTTCTTTTTTGGGAAGGACCAATTCTTCCTTGGACTTGGTCAAATTTACATTGCTGATGGAAGAAGCTTTCCTGGTTGATCTTAACAAATATGATGTAGCCTTCTTCACCTTGAATATAGCACATGAAGAGTAGCTCGAAGAAGTTGAACAGCCACACTCTGTGAAGTGTAATAGATTATCCACACATGAAATCAAAGTGGATTTCTCCAGATTACTCAAATTCTCAAACTTTTCACTGCTATTGTTTTCGTACAACTTCAAAATTGGATGCAGGCGATCCCATTCCCAGTTTAATCTTAATTCCTCTCCGCTGGAGTCTGATTTCAAAGTTATGTCTTCAGAAGTGACCACCAAGTACTTGAAACTATTTGTTTCAGGTATATAAACCTTCTTAATTTCACAGTTACTGGTGGTGGGGCACGATTTCCGAATGAATCTGGATTCATTGCCCACGAATCTGGAGTCAAGTACTACTTCAATTTTTTGATCGTCGCTGATTTGAACATTGCTCTTCAAAACTTTGGGCTTCGTTGTTCCCCAGCCAGAATACTGGCTTATTGAATCCTTTACATAGTTTTCAAATAAATCAATTTCTCCAAGATATTCTATAATTGGGGTGTTTCTCGGTATTTCCAATGAATCGCTTGATGAGGATGATATGAACAAAGCGAGCTTGGATATTCCATTGAACTTTTGTTTTTGGCTTTCCGAATAGGGTTTGACCTGTATCTTGAACTTGTTGAACTTGTTCTTCTTGATTATGTTGATTTTGGATTCCTGGTGATACTTTTGAAGGTTAGGCAAGACTTTCCGACAGAACTTGATCGTCTTGAACTTTGATAACGGCATGATCTCAATTCCCAAATACTCTTTTTTGGCTTGGTCTGCCTTCGGTAAAGCAAGAAAGTTGTTGTAAAATGCTTCACCTAATTTTTCAAACTGTTGCTTGATGGAAGGACGCTTATAATCATTGGCTTGAAGATTGAAATAAACGGACTGGTATGTTTCTGATGTCACACCATCTTCCAACAACACGTTGTTCTTATTCGGTAAAATATCTTCAGGTACTTGTTGCTTGGGTGACGTGAGCGTTGAATTCGAAGATGGTAATGACTGGTTATCGGCAGACAGAGGAACAACAGAGGATGCTTTATCTGCAGCTGTGGCAACATGGCCGTCTTTCTCAACACGTCTCTTTTTCTCCAGCTTTTCCGATCCCAGCAGTTTTCTTTTATTAGTGGGCTCGACTTTGCCGGCGTTGTCTTGCAACTGAGAATGTTCGATCCCTTGTTGTTTTCGCTGTTCGTGATGTATCTGCTGCTTTTGGTCGTATTCTTCATTCCACTGGTCTTGATCTCCATACCTATCATCAATGCTCGATTTGTCAATATCTAGCCTGGCTAAAGTCTCCTCTCGGCATATCTCTGCATTGAATTTGCCCCATTTATTCTCATCACAATAGTAGCAACGATATTCATCCTCTGGAACCTCCTCATTAGTCTTGTAACCCATACATACACAATGCTGCCACCTGTAGCAAATATCACATTGAATAGTAAAGCCATCGTCGTCTTCAATCCCACAAATACATCCAATCAAACCAGAGTCGGGATCTACCTTGTAACTTTCCAATGGGGGAACCTTGAAGGTGGGTGTGACTGGGGTTGGTGTCCTTACTGTCGACTGAGGTGCAGCCACCTGCTGTTCTGGAACTTTGGGAGCTGTAGCAGGTTCTGGTTGTATGGTTGGTAAAGATGTGATAACGGCTGGTTGTGAGGCGACTGGTAATGTCGAAGTAGCTGCTGGTTGGGTGACGGGAACAGGAAGAGCAGTTGGAACTGGGGCATGTGGAGCCACATTAGTCTCAGGAGCTTTCACGGGAACGGATGGAATAGCCGTGTCGTTAGACATTATATGGGCCAAGTTGGGCAATTTTGTCAGTTGGTTATTGGCAGGTGGAGATACTAACCTGGCAGCTTTAGGACTGACCGTGCTATCGGTCAGGCGTATCTTTTGATTTTCATCGTCAGTTTTCTCATCGTCGGTCTTGTCGTCGTTTTCTGGTTCAGTTTCCTCCTCTTTCCTTTGCAGTGAAGTCTGTGTAGGGTTGGAAACCGTTCTTTTTATCTTAACAGGTGTAGCAGATGCGATGGTCTTCAAAGGCAAAGGAATATCTGCTGCTGCTGCCAATGCTGCAGCGGCAATCCTGGCATTATTATCGTTTCTTTCTCCGGTTTTTAGGTTGATCCCCCTAGCAAGGGCTACGTTAGCGGGCCCTGGAGATCTAGCAACCTGAAAAAAAGTAGACTTTTTATTCTTATCTCCAATATCAGGTGTTGACTTTGCTCGCTTATGACCTTGTGTAAAGCTTCCTTGAACCGGCAAGATGTTGGATGGAGGAGATACGGATTTCTGTGTCTTGTAGGCTGCTCCAGGAAAAGGTTTCGGGCTGGGAACGGTCGTTCTTGGTGCAGGTATGGCTGCCGTTTCTGGGATTTCCTGTCTGATGCTAGCTCTTTGAGTCTCTTTTGGAAGTTCTGAAGGTTCGGGACTGTTCATAAGAATACTGATGGAGCTTCTGGACGAGCGGGATGGGACAGCACTAGGAGCTGGTAGAGTGCTTACATTTGGTGTTGCGGGTTGTATGGGTGCTGTTGGTGCATTTTGCGCTTGTACTGGGTCAGAAGAGTTTAAAAAGTTCTTCAAGGTGTGGTGCTGAGAATTTCCCGGCACGGCTGGCTGAGCCTGGTGAGCTTGGTGAGGATGGGGTCCCAACTGCGGTAAGGAGTACTGAGTTATGGCAGGCGGTACAGGAGCTTGAGAGTGTATTATCACGGGTGACTGGACATCTGAAGGGTTCCTGACTTGTGTAGATATGGCCGGAAGCGTGGGGTGTGCTGGGGAGTAATCCATCGAGCTGGCAGGGTTGAGCATCACAGAAACACTGGAGGTGCCTATAGGATTACGTGGCGGGTGCTGACTAACTTGCGTGTGGTTAACTGGTGCTTGGTTCGGTACTTGGTTCACCGGTAAGTGGCGTGATTGTACGAGAGTGGCTGGAGCACTAACTACTGGGGGTGACTGCTGCTGGTGCTGCTGAAGCTGTGGTTGTGAAGGCAGTTGTGACTGGGTCTGTGTTTGTTGAGGAGCTGAAGCTGGCTGTACGGGCGAAAACAGCACAGACTTGTGGGTTTCTTCAGGCAGCTTTTGGAGGTGGTGCTGGTGCTTGGCCGCCACATTGGCGAACATCAAAAGAGTAGAAGCATCCTGAAGAAGCTGCTCTTCTTCTCTGACTTTGTTGGACATACTGGACTCTGGATTACTGAGCCACGCTATATGTCTGTTAGAGGAGCTCCGTTGTTCACCAATACACTTGAGGGGGTTGAAATTTGTTTTTAGTTCAAATTTGATTTTTTGTAAACGATCGTTTAGTTTGAGACACATGATGAAATTAAACGAGAGTCACCCAAAGCTTTGACTCACGTAGCCAGATTTACGATGGTCTACATCTCTTACCTTTGTTACAATTTTATTACGTATGCTATTTACAATGAGCCACACAATGATGCTATGGATGCCTCATCTATAGCTGGAATATGATGATTGATATATTCAAAGTAGCATATCGATTATGTTGTCGTTTTCATGTTATGATCATTTCGAGTTTATTTTATGTTTGATGTGGTTTTGCTTTGCCAGAAGTTCACTCCTTTTGCGCCTCTGCCTGCTTTCGCTTTTGTAGATACTCTAACTCCTTCTTAAGCGTATCCATAGCATAATACACTTTACTCTGCAAATAAAAGGAATTACCCTTTTCCTTAGAATTGACATCGAAAAGATACGAGTATTTCTGCTCTACCTTTTCCAAATTCAAATCTTTTCTGTCCAAATCTAAGATCTTCAATGCTTCTTCCACTGGGATTCCTCCAGCAGAACTTGCCTTAGTGGCGCCACCGGCAGCTGCAGCACCCCCGGCAGCAGAAGCTTTGGCTGCTTGCTTGTATGCTTCAGTGAATGCACGTCCGAACACGGACGCACCGGTAAATATCACATTAACAAGGAGTCTGTGTGCCATCTTGGTTGTGGAGTTGGAGTAGTTGGTGGTAATGGTGAAGAATTTTAGAATTAATGATGCAGTCACGTGTTTGTATGGGCCGTAGAATTTACCAGACAAACACGATAAAAAGTGAGAGTTCGAAGTTTAATTTCAAAGAGCAGTTATGGGCTTAAGTTTCGAGAGAGTTCTACAATTACAATGTAGCACCATGCTTTTATCTGAATAATCATAATACTGCCAAAGACAGCACATTTACCAGAACTTTATCAAAACACATGAAATGCCGTAAACAAACGTAATAATCTAAAAGACCGAAACGAAACTCTAGTTGTGGCCTAATTGTTAGTTAGGTCAGCTAGGGCTTAGCTATGGGTGTTTGGATAGAGCCGGCCGCGCACATCTATGATACACAACCAGTCATCCAAAGATCTTTATAAAATAATAGTTATATATATTAGATATAGTATAACCACTACTGATGATGGAGAACAGAACAAGGGAGCGCCGGGGAATGGCCAGTATTTATACTTATTTGGACGTCCTGCAGAGAGTTTGATGCAGTTACCCGGATTTGCCACGTGACCTCATATGGTGATGCCCTCTAGTTAGGGTTCCAGGTACCGTAACAAGACTGCTGGAAAAGGAAGCCATGTCGAGCACGTTTGAGAGTCGGGTAGATGATCTCAAGGTCTGGCTTGATCGCAATGCGTATTGGCGTGAAGATTTGGTAGTTTCGCCATCCAAATACGGAGGAATTGGAGTATTTCTTCCATCAGACACACCAGACGAAGCACCGGAATTTGAAGATGATCCACTTTTGCTCAGAATACCCAAGGCAAACTTGTTGTCAGCCAAGAACTCGTTTATATACAACTTGCAAGTCGACTATGATTTTGAAAATGTCGATTTGGCCAGTGGGATGTTCAGTTTAATTCTCACCGTGATCTATGAATTTTCACTCAAGTCCAAGTCTCCGTGGTTTGATTACTTGAATCTGATTGATTTCGACAGTTCTAGTGTACCGATATGCCTTTGGAGCGATGCAGACAAGCAGAACCTCAAGAACACGGAAGTTGATTTGCTAAATTTATTAAATGACGAAGAATTGATGCAATTTTACAATGAGAGTATCAGATTTGCCCAAACTAATAGCAAGTTGTGTGACGTACCTGCACTTCTTGAGGAAGGTAGCTCGTCAGATCCCACCAAAGTCTTAAAATTTGGTCAAGTGATTCAATCTGTGATATCAAGAGCATTCAAGATCGATAATTACTACGATTTGGCCATGGTTCCTGGGGCTGATTTGTTCAACCACAAGAAACCAGAGTTAAAAGATGGCAAAGTTGTAGGGATGGAGAACATCCATTTTGTATGTGATGGTAGCGTATGTGAAGAGTGTGGTGAGAATGAATGTGACCATGACGACAGCGACATACAGAGTGAAACCGAAGAAGTAGAGGACGATGAAGATATGCAAGAAATAGACGAAGATGATGAGGTGCTAGATGTGGAGGAAGATGCGGATGGTGCAGTCGAAGAGGAAAACGATAGTGGTTCCAGCGATTCTAGCGACTCCGAAGAGGAAGATGATGATAATGAAGGTGAAGAAGAGGAAATGAATGAGCAGGAAGAAGCAGCTGAGCCTCTCACTGAGATAACCATGGACTACATCAAAAAAATGGAAGCTGAACTAGAAAACGATGGGGATAATTTAGACTCAGATGCCGAGACTGAGGAAGATCCAGATGAACAATCTACCGTCTCAATGAGTGATGGAGAAGAAGCTGCTGGAGAGATAGACGGATCCAAAGACGACTTGGCGAAGGAATTGTCAGACAGCTCCAAATGTTGCGACGTCATTCTTGTAAAGCCTACATCAACCGAGGATGATCATGAGGTGTTCAACTCTTATGGTAACGAACTTTCCAATGCATATCTTCTTCAGAAGTACGGGTTTATTACCGACGACAACGTTAATGACTCGATCCTTCTTTCGGTCGAAATTTTCAAGTACGTTAAAAAGGTCAAAGGTAGCTTGACCAAAGAAAAGCAGAAGCAAATTGATCTTAAGCTTCAATGGTACGAGAGTATGGGGTTCGATATCGTCAATCAGCTAGTGGCCGAACGAGAAATGGCCAGCTGTTGCGACGATGAAGGGTGTGAAGACGACGATTGTGGGTCTGGTGGCTGCGAAAACGAAGTTGAGGACCCTGAATCATGGCCGTTGTCGGCTCGTATCAAGTATAACAGCGAATGTACACCTCAGACGTATGCGGTATTGAACTTGGTTGATTTGGATTACAGAAAATTCAAGATGGACATTCTTTCTGCCAAGAAGGAAAGAAAGTTGATCAAGAAAATCACCGAACATTTGTTGGAAGATGAGAGCAAAAGAAAAATACACAACAGCTTAATCAAGGAATGGTGTGGACAAAGGTTGAGCCAGTATCCAGACATCCAGCCTAGTCCCAAATCGAACATCATCCAACAATTGGTTAATCAAGAGAAAGCCATATTGCAAAAGTATTTGAAAGCAAATGCCTAAATAGAAAATAGTAATATTTCTAGAAAAATGTAAAATATCTGCTAAAAATACGAAAATAGAAAAATAAATGTAACCAATAAAGATAGCAGTGGCATTGAGATGAAAAGTATTGGTGGTTCAGTATAGAGTAGCTGCGACAGAAATATAATAATGATGCTTGCAGATGGTATACTCTGGGGAAGTTACATAAGCATGCGTCACGTGAATACATCGAAGGGCAAAGACATTAGTAACCTACTATGGATTGAATAGTGGTACGGAGCTCCGGATTCAGATAAATAGACAAGAGATTGAGCTTGCCAAACAACCCAAAGCGTATTCAAGCCCAACCGATGTCCGATTCAGAATTTCAATATGAGGACGATGACTACAACAGCTTTGAATACGATAGTGACTATGATAACGAATTGTCAGACAACCGATCTGTAGAAAGCGCCGAATTGGATGCTGGAGATCCCAAGAGCAATGGTGGCGCTTCAAGAAAACCCGGGTCTGCAACTTACGTCTCGTGGACGCTTGATAAATTTGTCCAGGTGCATTTCCTTGAGAAGTTTGAGCAGCTCAAGGCAAGTCAGCTTGCCCACTGTACGGACGATGACCTTTTGATAATGCTTCATTGCAAGCGATGGCAGCCGGAAGATGTGATAAACGACTACTTTGACGATAAGGCCAAGCTCTTGCGCGAATGTGGGCTTCCAGCAAATCCACCACCCAAAAATGTAATGACCACCCAGACTGATTTCTGGTGTACTATATGCTGTGAAACGTACGAGACCACGGTGACGTATTCCTTGACCTGTCAACACCAATTTTGCATTAACTGTTACTATAGATACGTGTACAACGAGCTCACCAACGGACGTACCATCGACTGCATGATACCCGACTGCAACTTGACCATACCCCATCGGGATGTGGAAGCCATACTAGATGAGGTGGAGCACGACCGATCGGTGATCAAGATCAAAAAGACATTGAGCGACAACCGGCTTTTGAGAGCTAGTGCGAAAGCCATCATAGACTCCAGTAGTGTCTACAAATGGTGTCCTGCGCCCGACTGTTTACACATCAGTGAGCTCACGGGAGATGCCGAATCCGATACTGCACGCTCGTATGAAGAGATGGTTGTATCGATGCGCAAAGCCATGATCGACGATCGTTCCACCGATATTTCGGCGGTGCCGATAGTGCGATGTGCCGGCAGCCACGAGTTCTGTTTCAACTGTAATTACGAAAACCACTTGCCTTGTCCGTGCTGGGTAGTCAAGAGCTGGATCAAGAAGTGCCAGGACGATTCCGAAACAGCCAACTGGATCGAAGCCAATACTTCTAGTTGTCCCAAGTGCTTCCTGTCGATCGAGAAAAACGGAGGTTGTAACCATATGACGTGCCAAAGCTGTCTGCATGAGTTCTGCTGGATCTGTCTTGGAAATTGGAGCGAACACAACAACAGCTACTACAAGTGCAACAAGTTTAAGGTTCAAGACGTGGAGGTGGAAAAGAAGAAAAACAAGAGTAAGCTTACTCTCCAGAGGTACTTACACTTCTACCGTCGGTTCACCATTCATGAGAGCTCCATGAAGGGTGATCTTCGGGTGTTGAAACAGCTCAACTCCATTGCGGTGATGTATCTTGAGAACATCCGCAAAGACGAGAGTGTCAAGAACGTGGCATGGAGCGATATCCAGTTTTTGCCCGAGGCTATGCGCGCATTATCCAACGGACGGAAAACGCTCAAGTGGACATACTGCTTTGCCTACTACTTGGCCGATTCCAACTTTCAGGAAATCTTTGAAAACAACCAGGACTACCTAAACAAAACGGTAGAAGACCTTTCGGAGATATTTGAAAAAATCATTACCTCTAGCACCAAGGTCGAATCTGATATCGTCAAGTTGATCATGAAGAGCAAGATCAAGATTATCAACCTAAGCAAGACCATAGAGTTGCGCCAGCGCACCTTGATCGAAGGTGCAGACGACAGTCTTCGCCGCGGCTTGATGGCCCTCGAGGTATGATTTGATCTGGGTCACGCACGTGACCTTATCTATGATGCGAGATAACGTTGGACGATAAAAGAGATAGGATCAGGCCCAGAGACAGTGAGCAGCATGACAGAGACAGCGCCCGACGAGCGTGGTCGAGAGGAAGTGTATAGGCGTCACAGCCCACGCTCGAGCCGTGATGGCAGCCGATCTGAGAAAAGACGGTCCAAAGGCTTGCTCCACACAGCCATCAACCAGAATCGGCATATGAAACTCAACTTACCCCAGCGCTCTGCATCTTCTCACAGTTTGCAGCAAAGAAACATACCCATGATGGACACATTAGCTCCGACGTCTGGCCCGTCAAGGGCCCCCAAGCTCAAAAGATGGAGCTCCTACACCTTGCTTGACTCCGGCAAAGCTGCTAGCTCAACTGATCCACCCGCCGAGGAATTGGATGGCAGCAGCATATCTCCACTCACCATGCTCCACGACCAGTACAACATCAAGCGACCCCCTCATCAAGGTATGCCGAACACCGGCAACTCATTCAGTGACCTAAGGAGCCTGAGGCGAGCCCGCACCAGCGACCCCCACTTTGATTTCCGTTCAGACGCTCCCTCAGAGAGTACCATCACCAATTCAAAACCAGCACACAAGTCAGTGCTAGCCCGCATGTCTAATATGGTGTCATTGGCACACAACAGCATGCACTCATTGGTCCCAATGTTTTCTCACGAGAAACCCGATACCAGGGGCACGTCCTTTTCGGCCCAGACATCGGGTCACATTTCATCCGGCAATATATCAAGGTACCAAAGTGAGTCCGACGACTCCGACGATGATCTTGATCATGATGCTGACCCCGATGTTGGCCCAGGTAGTCGCCAGAACGGATTCGGTGCTACCGATACCTCCAACATCGACCTAGGAACAGACTCGTCCAATATCCAGCAAATCATAACCGATATCAATGCGTTCCAAAGTACATTTGTCGACAAGTTTGGGTCAACCCAGGCCCAGCCCACAAAATCCAGTCGAACACAGCAGAAGATCCTCGACTACAAAGAGCTCTATTCGTTCGACTCGGGCGTCACTCTAGCAAGTATGGGGACCCCCAACAATAATCCGGCATCTCATAAGACCTATGCAAACTCGTTTCCAAATATGAGCTCGTACAGTGTCAGAATCCAGTGTGAAACCATCACTTCACAATATACCTCTATAAGGCTCCGGTTTGGTTCTAGTTCAAGTGACAAGAGACAGCTGGGAACGAACACGGGAGTGCTAGGATACTTGAATCGAGTGCGGCGTCTCAAGAATCACGGCAGACATGGCTGGTGGACATCGCAAGAACGCACCGATCCTATAGACATGACTGGATCTACACTGTTACCAGTGAACATGGAAAACAAAGACAAGATCCTTCAGAACATATGGGACACGGAGCTCAGTTTGTTGTATCCAGAGCGCAGAAAAGAAGAGGAAGAGGAGAAGGAGTACCAAGGCGACGCCGACTTCTCTATCACAGCGAGAAACGTCCACCTTAATCCATGATATTCTAGGTACAGAGTTTGACTGATCAACCATATTTATTATTTCACTACATATAGACTTCCATTAGATTAACGTCACCTAAAATTCACTGAAATGTAAAGAGCGAGCGTTTGCAGGAATTGAGGTTGTTACTGCTCAAGTTCCAAGTTTATTTTTGAAAAACATCGTCACTTTGATTTCTATAAGACTGTTGATAATGGTCAGACACAATTTAACTAATTCTAATATGTTTCGAAGTTTTAAATTAGGAAGATATATACTTTCTAAAGAGAAACAAGATTGGTACTGTTGCTGTACTTAACCTGGGCAAGAGAAATGGAATTGTCTTCTAGATCATAGAGAACGTAAGCTGCTCTCAAAAAATTGTCTCCTAAAATCATATCATCTTCGGGCACACCTCTCAAAGCAAGCAGACAGTACTCCTGATAATGTCCCTCGTGGTCGTAATGCGTCACCAAATCTGAGTAAGGAACAGCAATTGAAACTCCATTGAAGCTGAATGTCAATGCCTTGGAACCTTGGTCACAGGAATATGTGCCGTTGCTTCCTTCCAATTCATTAGTAACATTATCAACCACAGCTTGTGGGAGGAAATTAAAGGTGGTACCCGTGTCCAACACCGCAGAGCCATTGACAATGGTGTAGTTTCCGCCAGCGGTGGTTGTTGATTCGAGGATCACCCCCAACACGTCATAATCGGCAGCTATAGGAAGTTTCACCAAGGATCCAGAGAATTTTTTAGTGTCATATCCGCCAAAGACAATACTACCAAATACTACCAGACTTAGCGGTTGGTTCGTTCAAATAAAGAGAATAGGCAACCTTGTTGGTATAGCCCTGGTCTTTCAAGGCTTGAAGAAAGGTAGGGTAACTTTTGTTGTACTCTACAGCATTGATCTCGCCAGCTACCTCTCCAAGACCCAAGACACCACCACCGTGAGTGTCAGATGTGGCAACACCGAATTGTAAGTTGATAATTGGACCTTCGAGAAAACCAACATTGTCAGTTCCAAAAAACCCCGAAGCATCGCTAAAATCACCATACAAAGTGTAGAACCCCATATGGACGTCTTTCCAAGTGGAGGACTTGTTCTGGTCAAAAGTACCGCTCTCCGTACAAGGGGGAGGTGGGGCATTTAAGTCGTATTGCGAAGCTTTACATTGAACGTCTGGTGAAACAACCCATGTATCAGAACTACCTGTGTCAATGGCACGCAGAATTGAATCTTTTTGAGATCCAAAAAGAAGTTCAATAGAGTAGTATATCAAATTAACGTTAGTCAATTCCGCTTCAGGTGTGCCTCTTTTGCTGATCTTGCTACTACGAGCTGGACGTTGGTTGACACTAAAATCCATCAGGAAAACACCACTATCACCTCTCTCGACAAGTCCCATGTATTGGACTGGAGGAATTGCAATACCGTGGGCTGCCATGCTCATGGTCGTAGCCATCAAAACCCTTTGATTGAAACCATAATGAAATGCGGTAAACTGATGTCAAGAAAAGCCATTTCATTGGAAAGCAGAAGCTCTTACATATAAACAGAGTAGTATGTTGTGTCTCACGGCCTCTTGACTTCGTCTGAATAGCTCATGCCATGATATGCTCAATTCCTGCGCCGCTCGTCACCTTGAAATTGAAAATTGTTGCGAAATTTCGGAATTATTGCCTGCATACAAAAACTATGCACTGATAAGTGCTTGAATCAAATTGCATAAATATTACAATCAGAAATTTTAGGGATTTTGAGCTCTGCGTAGGGCTTAAACTTTAAATTTAGCCAGTGGTGAGAACTAATTGCCGGGACAGTAGACGTTTTGGTACTCAGTTTGGTATTCAGCCTGGTACCGAGTAAATTGAGTTCCAATCACGTATCTTCTACAAGACGGAAGGGTGATACTAAACTAGTTCAATCAAGTTTTTTCGATATCCGGCTCTTCTCAATGCGCGATTGACCGATAGGATGTCAATTTTCCCCGGGAAATCAAAGTTGTGCCTGGTAAGGTCATAGTAATTAAATATTTGATGCGAGTAAGATTTCACTAAAAAACGCGTAGTGCTCTTTCGCAATATTTATTGGCAAGTCAACGATAAGCCTCATCACTCTGCAACGGGTTTGCCCTTATATCGAATGGTACCAAATTGACTCAGTTTTTTCAATGCAGACCTGTCAAAGTTCGTTTGACTTATTCAAGCCTAAATGGTTTACTCTGCAAGGGCATATTAGATGCTTTTCTACCAACAGTCACCATGCTGGACTCTATCTGGAGGATCATTGATTGAACCAGTTTTGCAATGATTCGAAGTAGTTCATTTGCAGATAGCCACATTCCTCGCCAAGTCTCATGACCACCCAACTTAATCTATCTCTATATCAATTCTATATGAATACTTTGTTTAAATCCACGATGCTATTCGTGCAAGACTGTTCATTATGCTGCCTTGTTGCAAATTTAAAAGCTACACATAAACAAACTGAGTACATGTGAAGTGCTACCAGTTTCCTAGCATTTGTTCCATAATTAAAAGACATTGAGTAGTTTAATACAACCATTAAACTTTTGTGGCCAATGTCCTTATCATTAACGTGAAGGCTTAACTCAATAAAAAGATTCCGAGGAATAGTTGCGAAAATTCATTGATGAAATTAGCGCTTCAACTTTACTTCGACGTTATTTTTTATCAGTGCATAATGTACTGACTACCGGTGCGGCATGAATGAATTCGTTTCTCTTGCAGTGTGGGTGTAGTGGAAATTTAAATATTTATTGATATAAAATGTAGGGCATTCTTCGTATATAGTTATTGAGCCAATTCTGCAATGAGATTGAGTCAATTATTTGCCAACACTGCTTTTTTGGCTTTGGCTAGGAGTGCTGCAGCCCTTTCAATTCCGTCTGTCAGATCAGACCTGGCTGATGGTGTTGTGAAGCTTGACAAAAGTCAACAGGACCACAGCCTATGAAGATCAAAAAACTTACCAGGAACAAATGAAATCCTTGGCGCAAGGGTACTACTGTTTAGAGTTGGCCGTTGGTACTCCAAATACCACCATTTCTGTATTAGTAGATACCGGAAGTAGTGATTTGGTCTTGGACTACTCTGTGTATGATCCAAGTAAATCCACTACCGCCAAGAATCAGGGCTTCCAATTCGAGGACTGGCATATAGAATATGATATGTACACCGACACTGTCACCTTGGATGTTCTTACCCTCGAAAACTTTAACTTGGGGGTTGGTCACAACACAGACAATAATTTGGGTGTTGGTGCTCAAGGGCTGGAGATGGTTTCCGAAAAATCTCAAATGTACCCTAACTTTCCATTGGCATTGAAGAACAGTGACTACATCAAGAGTGCTGAGTTCTCAATTTATCTTGAATCTTTCGATCCATCAATTCAGTATGGATCAATTCTCTTCGGAGGAATTGACCACGCCAAATACACCGGCGAGTTGGTCAGTTTCCCATATGGTGTTGGTGGCCCTAGAATTCTAACAGCTATAGAGATGAGTGGACTCAGATTTGCAAACAGCACGTACATTCCAATTAACGCTCAAGTGGCTGTCGACACTGGTACCACCACCTTAGCTTTCCCTCCTGCAATGGCGGCTTCTATTTCTGCTGTTTTTGGTCCCCTTTACCCCAACGGAACAATTATCGACTATCAGGAGTCTTGGAAGACCACGTTTTTCTCGTTCGAGTTTGCCGGTCTTAATGTAACCGTTCCTTACTATGATCTCCTCGTCTCTGACAATGCAGGTGGCTACGCCCTCCAGTACATTTGGACAAATGAGCCTATCATCATCTTGGGTGACATCTTCATCAGAAACGCTTATACTGTATACAACTACGACTTGCAAGTCATCCAACCTGCTCAGATCAACTATGAAGCCAACGGTGCGACTAACATCACTGTTATTTAGACAAATCATATCAGAAATATCTTCTTTTTGCAGCAATTGAGCATTTCTGAAAAATTCGGCAGGAATGACGTCTTCTTATCTCGCACTGAACAGAAAAAATCAATGTCCTACAACAAAAGTTGAGTTATGCCTCCCGCAAGCTGTGTACGTGCATCAAAATTGAACAGCTACTTATTCTTTGTTGCCTTTCCAAAATTTACTATTTTATCACTTTAATTTGTATGCTATTTCCACACGTATTAACCTGCTTCTTTCGAGCTGTTTAAGCCCTCATCTCATTTTATCTTTATTATCTTCACGTTAAATCTATATACAATACCAATCATATAAAATCTGGTCCAGCCTCATTGCTTATTGCTCCCGCCTACCTTCGCATTCATACTTCATTAACTTTATTACTCTTTTGGCGGGGCCTTCGATTCGTTTGTGTACTTGGGCTGACGCTCGTATGCGTTTGGTTTCGATTTCCTCTTTATTTTCTTCACCTTTCCATGTCCATGATCGCAACAGTGATCTCCATGATCTGCATGATCTTGGTCCTTGTTGTTGGATTTTGGTTCGTTCTCATCTTCCGACGAGTCACTTGAAGAGTCGCTTGACGAGTCCCCTGATTCCTCTCCAAACTCTCGTTGTGGGTGAAATATGCAGCATATCTTGGACTTCTTCTTATTCATGTGTTCATTGTCCACCACTTCTTCGGTCCACCTCACACCTGGCCGAGTGCGGGCAGGGCGTTCTTGCTGCTGGCCATTACGAAGCCTAAGTATTGGAGCTGCCTCTTGCGTGACGGTACGACTGCCGCCTTCTGTTCTTCTTTGCTCCATGGTTCCTGGGTATTGCTTGCTTACTATCACTCGAATGACTTATTTGATGTAGTGCCGCACGTGACCACGCATATACGCTCTACTAAATTGACAACGATCCAAGCTAGTTCTAAGTCTGACCACGGCATGAGCAAAAGATCGCAGCTTCCTTACACTACGCAGGATTTGTTTCCTCAAATAAATCCAGGTTCTGGCGTACCTAGTTTGGCGAGAAATTCGAGTGGTGCCTTCAATGGCGGGGCGTCGGTCGCTGGATCTATAGTGTCAACAGCGTCCTCCATGACATTTCCTTCGTCCAATTCAAGCACATTTACATATCCCAGCTCGTTATCAAGCCGATTGCGCCGTATCAAGGTCATGATAAAGAGAGTATTCAAACCCACCACCTTGGACTTTGAAACCGCCACATGGGAGATCTTTCACTTGATCATCAACCCTAAAAAGATGTATAGGGGCCACTACTACTACAAACAGCTGACGAAAAATGGCAGCAAACTGAGCTATACTCGGGACGACCCTTCGTTTTTGATATTGCTCACATGCTTTTTATCCATTAGTGCAATTGCATGGGGACTAGCTTATTCACCCAACTTGGTGGATATTCTTCGTTTGATCGTCTATATGGTGTTGATAGATTTCTACCTCACAGGCTTCTTGATAGCCACTATCAGTTGGTTTGTCACCAATAAGGTATTCAATTCCAGTTTCGTCACCGGCAGACCGTTCAATCTTAGCAGCAGACTGAATATTAATTATATCGAATGGGGGTTCTGCTTCGATATCCATTGCAACTCGTTTCTCGTCATTTGGTGCTTGTTGTACGTGCTCCAGTTTCTCTTGTTGCCGATTTTGAGAATCAAAAACTCCATCTTCTCATTAATCCTAGGAAACTCATTGTACTTTGGTTCAGTGGGCTACTACTTTGTCATTTCGCTATATGGTTTCAGTTCTTTGCCATTGAACGTGAATACCGGCTTTGCAAAACCAGGAAAGTCAGATCCTGTTCATATTTTGCAGATGATTGTGCTAGCAGGCATATTGCCGGTATTAGGTATACTCTGGCTTATAACTCTTTGCTTCAGATTCAATGTGGCTGACAGAATGGTTGACTCATACTTCAATTAACTACAAACTCAGCATAAAACGTATTGGAGTCTATTGAATAGTATCGGCATGTTCTACACGACGATTTTTCTTTACATACTATATATATATATAAAAAAAAGATGGGTATAACTCAACTTTTCGATGCAATATCATCTAAACGGTCGACTGCGGCCTTAAGCCTCATTCCGGTTCTGTTGCTTAATTCGTAGTCACCTTCTCCCACTTCGTTTCCCTTCTTCAACCAGTTCTTACACTCCAGAACGACCTGTTTGACGTTGAGCTCTCCATCCACCGATGTCCTAAGATTCCACACAAACATGGCCTTTTCACCCAATGCAGTTGGATACAAGTATGGACTGTGGGTCAATTTGGTGAACTTGAACTGGGGATAGTCGGAAATAACGTATTTAGAAATCACTTCGGTATCAAGCAATGATAATCCTTCGGAAACTTGACCCAATGATCTCAATGTAATGGCTTGTAAGAAGTATCTAATCATGGCCTCGTCCACGGTCTCTTCAATCTTGGTGTATGTGACACTGTTGGTGTTGGCAGAGTAACGACAACCTTTTCTGCCCGAGTATCCCAACAACGTCAACGTCAAATTGAGTTCTCGTGGGGTCATTCTGTTGTAACCATTCCAAAAGTACATTAGTTCATGGATAATGGAAGTACCGATACAGTCAATAAAAGGCAAGTCAGGATGGTACTTTTGGCACGTTTCAATGTGCTTCAACTTCCTCAACAAAAACTTATCAAATGGCATTTGCTTACCGCTACCACCAAGTCCTCCTTTTTTGGTGGTGGCATTAACTCCATGACCAGGCACATAAGTTGGAGCCAAATCAAAATAAGTTTTGGCAAGATCAGCATACTTTTGTAATTCTTCAGCTTTGGAGTCTTCTGGCACTTCCACGAGCCCCATCTTGATCATTCTATAATGTTCAAAGTAACATGAAGCTGCCATAAACAAGTAGACACCTTTGGACCAGGAGTTTATATCAATCAAATGCACAAAGTCTCTAGCAGCCTGAACAAAGTCATGATAAAAGACGTAGAGCATGGCTCTGTCAAATACCAACAAGGCTTCGATTTGTTGCATATGAATGACGTTGGCGGGGTTATCAGTAAAGCTTTGCATTGTTTGAATGGCTTGGGCCAATTTGCCCTGACCAGCTAATGTACGGCCCTCTTGTAAGATCCATAATGCATTATGCGGGAAGAATTTTCTAGCCTTAGCTAAAAGTTGAGGGGTATACAAAATAGGGTTACTCAAAACTTTGTCAAGTTCCTGGTCGGATATACTGGACTTTTGCTCGATGTTAATCACATCCTTGACGTTTTTATCGTCTTGGCCCGGTAATTGATACCCAAAATCAATGAATTGAATTGGTCCGTCATAGAATATCAATAAGAAAAGAAACGACAACTCACCATGAATGTTTCTGCTAGTAATGGCAGTTCTCCAGAGCATTTTAAGTCCGGCTTCCTTGTCACCTTTGAAACCAACAATCGAAAGAACCTTTCCGATCGCTGGAGGAATCAATGAAAGAACGACCTGGAGAATACCAAAGCAAAGCTGAACACCAGAATGAATGAACTCATCTATAGTGGAAACGTGAAGATGATTATCAGGCGGGGTCGAACGGGTCGAGTTACTTGGGGTAGATAAGATGGACGAAGAGGTGGAAGGAAACGAGTTCTCGTTCTTACCCAATCCAAGATCGTGCGAAACACTTTCAGTTGAGATAGCAGATTGGCCTTGGTCGTAGCCAAACGAGTTGCTTGTGGCTGGACTAGACTTATTGGCCGTCTTTGAAGCATTTTGAGGGGATTGCTTGAGATCCACGGGGCCCAGAAGTTCGTCCATGGCATCTGCGAATTCGTCGTCATCTTCAGAATCAATGACATCTCTGGCAAACTGAGAGTTCTGCAATGAAGGTCTTGGACTGGGCTGTCTACCGGCAGCCACTGGAGTAGAGAGCTTAGGAGAAGATCTTCCCGATGACTTGTTTGATTTCAAGGACTGAGGAAGTCTGGGCGAAGAAACGCCGGAATCAGAAGGAGAAGTAAATTCCGAATCGGAACCAGGGAGATAGTTGACCTTATCCAAATATTGGCTGCTCTTTCTTGATGATTTTCCACTGGAAAGATCTTCGTTTTTGAATAAGTCTACTTGACTCAAGTGGTGATTGCCCAAATTGGTTCCCTCGATTCTTGATTTTCTCATCTGGTATACCTTCTCTAACTCTTTAATCAATTTCAAGTCCTCCGGCAACGAAGAAGAGGACTCCTGCAATTTTTCAGTTTGGTACCCAGGCAAGTCAACTGAGCTCAAGCTCTTTGGATCAGTTGCTGCGGCGTTTTTCAACTTTTCTAAGTTTTTGTTGAACACCGGTTCCAGCTCTTTGACTGTTTTGTAGATGGAGTCCAATGTTTGGTATGCTTTACGAAGCTTGAACAATGCTTTGGCACTTTCAATCACTCCGTTATTCTCGGTCAACAACATCAAAAGAGCATTTAACAATGTCAGTTCCGCATTGATGACTTGAAGCTCGGTTCCTGGCGGATAAATGTTGGAAGTCGATAATTGGTGCTTGGTGTTATATTTCACGTTAGCCACCGATGCTGATTCGGATGCAGTTAAAGTTTTATGAGCCTTTTCTATCTTTTCAGGTTCAAAACCGAGAGTGGCTTCGATGAACTCCATGACACCCAATGCTAAAACAAACATGGAAGAAGGTTGTTCGGGTCTTTTAACCTTTTGGTTCTCCGACGACGTCTTAAGAAGCTTAATACCTTCTTCGGTCCTATCGTCAAGAAGGTAATCCATAGCCTTAAGCGCTATTTCGAAGTCCAGAACTTGGTTGAGAATCTTGAGATAGTTGGATGCATCCTGCTTAGAGGGATCAAGAGGGGCCGGAGGTGGTGCCAGGGTCAACAGGAGAATTGACGCCTTCTTTCTAAGTCCTTTAAGCATTATGAAACTGAATAGAAATTATAAAAAACAGTTAAACCCGTAAGATAAGGCTGTACTGTAATTCAAATAAATGTTGATTTAACTTTTGAGTGAATAATTTCTGTTTAATGCAACCAATATTTGTGGAGATTGCACAGCAAAAAAATGATTTGACTGACACGTACAGTTAGATCAGTGATGCTTGAGTGAAGGTTTTAATTGAATATGTTGTTTGTTGTGGAAACACTTTCAATCAAGCTTCTAGTTGGTCGTATGCAATGAACACGTAATCTCAACGACGTGAGAATATATGTCCGGCAAAGATATTGGTAAACCCGTCTTTTTTTTTTCAGCAACTTGTGGAAAATTTCAAGTCGCTGGGTGAAATGGATCAATAAACTACTGAGAAAAAAAGGACTCAAGTTGGTATACAAAGATATAGCACTGCCTGATTGTTGCCTGTGAATGGTTTACAGAAATAGTGTCGAAAATCCGCTATTTCCTGTGCCGCCTACCCCTATCTATACGACAGCCTTCGTGTAACAGCGTAACGTGTAAAATGATCTCCTCTATTTACAGGTTCATTCCAGGAACGTGATAATTCGTGGAGTGCCGCCGGCTCGTAAGCGTCGCATACTCGAGGCGCTGTCGAGCATGTCACGCGCGCATCAACGGAAGGGTGCTGGCGAAGGTGACAGGAGTGCGCCGCGAGGAATGCGGCGAGGGTTCCAGCAACGTTTTCACGTGATATGCTGAGTGCCTTCCCGATTGGGAATTGCTGCGCTGGTCTACGACTGTTCTGGAGTACAAGCAACCTTTCCGAGCTGGATGAACTGTCAACTTCCCATATAGGACGAATGCTGAAAGAAAACGGACAATAGTAGCGATTACGAGACCACAATGGCTTGTCAAAGGCTGCATGGGGTAATATTTATGGCTGTGTCGATCGAGGATCTGGTGGCGTGCAGGTTTTCTTGTTCATCATGGTGCCAAATAATGTAGTCTGCCATTTCCAAATAGTTTAAATAAGCCGTGAATCCTGTCAAATTTAGAATAGTTAACCAAGTTATCTTCAACCCAGTCACTCTTTCAGCATAAGCTAACTCGCCATCGGTTCTTCAACCTAGTCATTCTTTAACCAACTACTACGTTCACTACTTTTTGCAGCCGATTCCCACACTCTTTACAATTACAAAATGAGAATAGCGTTCATTCCTTTAATATTATCGACCACACCAGTGTTGGCCGGTGTCATTACCAGATATCATACTGCTCCTGCCGTGACGGACTGGAAAACTTACACTACTAATACTGTCGTCGAGGTTCAGACAGTGATTAAAACCGTGGGAGGTCCTCCTCCAGGAGAAACACAAGCAGCACCTGCTCCACAACCAGAAACTACTACATCTTCTTCTGCTCCACCACCTGTACCTCAAGAAACCACATCATCTGCACCTCCAGCACCTCAAACCACATCTTCTACTCCACCTCCAGCACCTCAAACCTCCTCCGCTGCTCCTGCTCCAGAAGCTTCCGCCCCTCAAGCTTCCGCCCCTGCTCCTGCTCCTTCTTCGACTTACACTCCAACCACATTGTCGACGGTGCAAGCCCAACAGCCATCCAGCTCTGCTCCTGCTCCTGCTCCTGAGCAGCCTACCTCCTCTGCAGCTGCACCAACTACCTCCACAACCCCATTCTTTACCTGGACCCCACCATCTTCGACCCAAGCTCCAACACCATCCCCAACTACTTCTTCGACCTCTACTACCTCTTCCAGCTCAACTTCTGCTTCTGCTTCTGCTGCTCCAACTGGTGCTACCAACTTCAACAACGATCAACAATTCAACTCAGACATCTTGAATGAGCACAATATCAAGAGAGCTTTGCATGGAGTTCAGTCATTAACATGGGACGACTCTTTGGCTGAATTTTCCAAAAACTATGCCCTGTCGTCTTTCTTGTGTGACAACGTCCAATTAATTCACTCTCACGGGCCATACGGTGAAAACTTGGCCGCTGGTTATCCAGGTGGAAAGAGCCCTGTTGATGCATGGTACGATGAAATCAAAGATTACAACTACAACCAACCTGGGTTCTCTGAAGCAACTGGTCACTTCACCCAGCTTGTTTGGAAATCTACATCGCGCGTTGGTTGTGCCAGAGTTATCTGTAACAACGCATGGCAACAATATACCATTTGTGAATACTCTGACACCCGTGGTAACGTTATTGGTAAGAACCTGGCAGGAGAAAATCTTTTCGCGGTCAATGTGGTCCCACCTCTTTCGTCCTCATGATCTTATATTCAATAACTGTACAACATTATTCCTTCTCTATGTTCAATTTAGTTTCTGTCAATATTTTAAATATTTTGTAAAAATACGATGAAAATTACGATCACAACTGTTAAAAGCTATGTAGTATCACTTATAAGCAGGAAAAACCACCATTACCAAAGATAAACTATCATGAAAACGATAGTCCATTAATAAGCTCTACATCTGTCGTTCATATAGTGCTGATATCTATTATAGTACAAATTAAGTAAAGAATTTAATCATCGCAGCTCGCTCGCTTATTTAATGGTGAGTAATCTTTTTCTACTATTTTTTATAGTTCAAACTTATATATTAGATTTCAATGGCGCATAGTATATAAATCTTTGGGGTGCTTTAGTCTTGAGCTAAATTTAGTTCTTCAAGACCTTGGCAAATTGACCAGCAGATGGCTTAGACTTCTTTTGGTCAACCTTCTTGGAACCTAACTTTTCAGCAGCAAAGGTCTTGGCGTAAGGGTTCAATCTCAATAAGACTTGCTTGTTCTTCAATGGGTTCTTCTTCAAGACGTGAGTTCTCTTTTGGGTGGCTTGGCCAGCTGGTCTAACGACAGCTTGGATTTCAGCAGAGTGGATCAATCTGGTAACATCAGTGTTGGAGATGATGTTGGTTGGCAAGGAGTAGTTAGACTTGATAGACTTGGTGGATTCAGAACCGTAGACAGAGTCCAAGGATTCGAAAGCACCTTGGGTCCAGATAACGAATCTACCTAAGTGAGCACCTGGGGCCAATTGCAACAAACCTAAGTGCTTGACGTCGGAGGTTTCGACACCTGGGACGTTTCTCAAGGCCTTGACAATACCGTTGTCTTGAGCGTAGACGACTAATGGACCTCTTCTTTGAGTGAATCTTCTACCTCTCAACTTACCCTTACCGGCTCTCAACTTCTTGGACTTGATGACCTTGATGACATCCTTGTGAGCACCAACAGCCTTCAAGACAGCAACAGCTTCCTTGGTCTTGGTAACGGATTCGAATTCGTTAGAAACAACCAATGGCAATTCCTTAACTTGTTCGACTCTGTGACCTCTAGCTAAAACCAAAGAGGTGACAGCAGAAGCAGCAATGGCAGAGGCAGTGGCATAACGCTTTTCGTTATGGTTGACCTTGACGTGCCATTTTCTCCAAGTCTTGGTTGGAGCGAACATACGACCACCACGACACATGTTACCGAAAGCGGCTTGACCAGAACGGTGGGTACCACCACCACCAACTCTTGGAATTCTGGCAACAGCTCTACCAGTACCCCAAGATTCAGCAGAAGTTTGGTGACCGGCCTTTTCAGAGACAGCGTAAGCTTGTCTCTTGTTCTTGTTGACTCTAACGAAGACAGAGTGGACGAGGTCTGGTCTGACTGGAGAGGCAAAGACAGCTGGCAATGGTAATTGGGTAGAAGTTTGTTCACCCTTGGCGGAAACAACGGAAACTTGAGGACGAGCAGACATTGTTATGTGTGTATAATGATAAAGAGCAGATGGTGAAAAATGAAAAATTTTTTTCAAATTTGTAGCGTACTCAAACTGGGTCGTGTTCTGCGCAAATTTTATGAAGGGCATCGTCGAGTCGCCCAAGCGAGGTTACCCGGAAAAAAAAGGCGCCATAGCTACAAAGCAGTGTATTAAGTAAAGTATATGGGGCAAACGTAAGATGTATAAACGAAATAAATATGAACTTGGGTTCGCGTGCCGTGATCAGTAAGAGAACAGACCCAAACTACTGATATATGACTTGTATTAGCGGCCTAGAGGATATTGATTACACAGAGATCTGTAGGGCCAGGGCTTACAGAAGGTCCGTGATATCATATTCTCCCGGTTCTGATGTAGAAGCTCCATAGAATTATAACGCTATGGATGCCTAAAGGAAATTAACAACAGCTAGACGATTGGGGTTGCAGTCTGTTGGTTCTTCCCAAATCGACACCGCCGGGCCTCCTTCCAGCGGCTCTGTTTCTATTGCTGTTTCCGCTAATAGCCTCTTCTACAGGTAATGCTCTACCGATCTTGTTAAATATCTCCAAAACACCGTCTCCATTCTTGGCCGAACACTCAGAAGTAACGATCTTGGTGCCGTCTTCGGTTATTTGTTGGATGTATTCGTCAACGTCTTTTTCGTCGACTTCTCTTTGGTCTGCCAAATCGCTCTTGTTTCCTACTAAAGATATAACAATTCCCTCTGGTGCTTGTTTCTTGAGCTCCTTAATCCAGTCTTGAGCCTTAGCAAACGATGCTTTGCTTGTAATATCATAGACACAAAGTGCAGCGTTGGCATTCCTGTAGTACATTGGTGCTAACGATTTGTATCTTTCCTGACCAGCAGTATCCCATATTTCGAATTTGATGGTGGTCTGGGATTCGGGTAATGTGATTGATTGGGTTAAAAATGCTGCTCCGATGGTGGACTCTCTCAAATCATCGAAGGTGTTTTTGACGAATCTATGGACAATGGACGATTTGCCGACCGCGCTCTCACCCAAAAGAACTAGTTTGAACTGGGCAAAGTTGTTTCCTGGTGTTGTTGTTGATGGTGACGATGACATTGCTGGATATCTATGTGAGCCCCTCTTTGTGTACTACTAGAGTTGGATTGATGTGATAGACAAATAATACTGTCAAATTATGCTTGGGATACTTAGTCTAGCGTCTTGCTATACTTATGGATTACCTCTGGTACTATTCCTACTGCTTAATCAAATAGGTTTTGACTATTGTCGTGGCGTTTCCCCGTTAACTTCAACCCCGTGACGATAGAGCCTGTGTGCAGTACACACCACTGTTTAACGAGAGACAACTACGGGTGATTATCTAAGCAGGTATGGGATCGTATATTTACAAGTGACTAATAGCTATAGGGTTTAGTCTTCGATCTTGGCCAAAATTTCCTTGTCAGTGTATAACAAGTATTCTTCGTCGCCGATTTTGACAGGGTTACCTCCGAAGGTTGGTAACAAAACCTTGTCACCAGCCTTGACGGAAGTTGGGATGACTTCACCGGTGTTGGTGTTAGTCATACCTGGACCAGAAGCAATAACAGTAGCTTGGTTCAACTTTTCTTGGTTCTTTTCTGGGATGAAGATACCAGAAGCAGTTTGGGTAGCTGGCTTCAATCTTTGGACCAAGACACGGTCAAATAATGGTTTCAACGATTGGGCAGATTTCAAGAAAGACTTGACTGTTAGTAATGCTGAGATGGTTTATACCTTTACATATCTTGCGTAGACCATGTAGGCAATCATACATACCATTTTACTTTGTGGTGATTAGCTCTGACACTGGAAATGCGTTGACTTTAAAGGCCCGTTTTTGAAGTGATCGTAGAAGAGTGAAGAACTTTCCAGTATGGTCGCCGCACGCTCCGGGGATCTCATACTTCGCAATTCGGAATTTGCAGCTTTCACCTCTAATTACTACTAGCTCCAAGCATGGAGATAAAGTGAACTTGGATGGAAGACCTTGTTGATGTCACGATTGTGGAACTCTTTCAGTTATTTGAATAAAGTTCGTCTTCATATATTTCGTAACATAGAATAATTCTAAAAAACCTCTAAAATGCGGAGAACTACTTGATTAATAAGTATGACAGAATCGGGCAGTGAAGTAGTTTGTTGACTGGAACTTTCAAGCACGTACCAGATGAGCAGTGACTTCAATAGGTTGTTTCGGAGGTTCCATTTCTCAAACTCAAACGTCGGCATGCTTCACTTACAAAAAGTCTATTTCAGCTTACCAACTACATACTGCGCAGAGCACCTGTACAAGTTATAACTTTTCTATTATTATACATGATATATTTTGTTTCAACAAAACTAGTCTAAGTATCTGTCCAATGGCTCACCCAAGACGTTTTCGATAACTCTGACAAGTCCGCCTCTGACTTCCATCTCAACTTCTTCGTCGTCATCCTCTAATAATTCTGCAATGTATGGAATCAATGTAGGCAAGTATGTCAACCATTGTTCGCCCATCTTCTGGAAGATAGTTCTCAAGGTTCTGATGGTCCAAATCTTGCACTTCGAAGTAATCAGTTCGTTTTCATTAGAGATGTATTTGATAAGGCCATGGACCAAGGTCTCGTTATACTCTTCAGAAGAAACATTAGTTACAAAAGCAGCGATGGATTTGACCAAATACTTTCCAATACTTTCTTCGATATTGGCAAGTTGTGACAACAATGGCTCGCAAACGCTATCGAATCTTCCTTGCTGAGACCAGTAATCATCCTGGTCAAATTTAAAGGATGAAGTCAACGAGTTCAAGATAATTCTTCTCAAGTTGGTGTCGACCAATTCGCCACTGGCAAACCTCTTCAAGATAGATGAAACCGGGTCCATCAAGTACGAGTAGTACGAAGTGATGATACTCTTCAATTTCTCTTGCAATTTGTTGAAGAATCTGAAGAACGCAAGCAATCTCGATGTTTCGGTGTTGTAGGACAAGTTGGAGCCCTCTCCATCGATAGCCCATCTAACCAAATTGGCGAACAATGGACGGAAGTTCTTATCGTTCAACTTCATCACATAACTGATACCACAAGAAGAGAAGGAGCTTTCAAGTCTATGAATAGTGTTGTTGTCGAACTTGGAAGTTTCACCTTCTCCAGCACTCTCAGAGTAATGTCTGAACTCAAAGGCCTGGATCAACCATTTCATGAACAAGGTGGATTGGTTTGAAGCCGACTTCTTGTCGATCTTATCGATGGTGAGTTGAAGTGTGTTCAAGTATAAACCAAGATTGGCTGCACTATCGTTTTCGTAGAACTTCTTGTTGATCCATATATCACACAACGATTTCAATACGGCAGATAAGTCCATGTGTTCGACGATCAAGCTCAAGACGTTGGATCTAATTGAGGATTCAATGAGATCACTAGACAATATGGTGATCAAAATGGCGTCCAAAGAGCTGGTTACAAAGGCAGGGATTCTCTTGATCAAGCACGATAACAAGATCATGATGGAAGCTTGCAAAAGTCTAGCGGCTTCCAACTCTTTCTCATCTGTAACTTCGGTGGTTGATTTCCAGATCTTGAGAGCAGGAGGAACGATCTTTGGGAAGAATCCAATGGTCTTAACTCCCAAGGTGTTGACCACGGCAGTGATGGAGTTGATGGAGGAGATGATAAGTTCAGGAACTTCGCTCAATAAACCGTTAGCAGAAGTGATAGGGCCCAAAGAGTCGATCAAAATCTTGGAGTTGGCGGTGTTCATCAATTCTTTAGAGGCGAAAGAGCCAAATTTGTTGACGATGGTGGCAAAAGTATTGAGGTACGACTGTTGCAACTCAAGATCGATGTTCTTCTTGATTCCGTCAATCAACACTGGCAACATTTGGTCCAAGATGCTGGTCTGAATTAACTGGTCGACATTGTTGGCACTGTTCAATTCAGCCTCGAACTTGAAGGCCGATAAGTTGGCGAAGTTACGAGCGATTTTGATGGACAATGGGTCTGCCAACTTTTCGACATCGAGTGAGTCGATGATCGCGTCGACAAAGTAGTTCAATGGCAACAAGTCCAAGAAGTTGGCCAAGATATCGTACAAGTTGGAGGCCACGTCTTTGTTGATGGTCTTGTTGGTGAAAGCTTCCAAAGCAGACAAGATAAACGAGGTGGTGTTTCTGAAACCGTTCAACACCAGTTGCTTTTCAGCCTCAGGCACCTTACCGTCCAATAATACGAGTGCAACCTTGATTTTGATCGAAGAAACTCCATTGTAGTTCAGAGAAGTATCTTTGCTCAAGACATTTCCGATGAACTTCAAAAGTTGCGACTTCATCACTGATAACCCGTCGTCGCTCAACGATAAAATGGAGATACCAAATATGGATCTGGAACTTAACTGGGTGTACTCGGTAGAGTTTGGTTCGACTTGAGCAATAGGAATCTGGTCCCATAATTCAAAGAACCCTTCGATACCCTGTAACTGTTCGTGGGCCGAGAAGCCCTTGAGGAACGACGAAGTAAACTCCAAAACAGCGTCGCATTCACTAACCTTATTCTTGTTGTGGTTGTTAACAAATTGTTGGCCCATCAAGAACAAGAGCGCATGCAAAGACTTGTCGTGGCCCAAGGTTTTGGTCAATGAGGTGAATAACTTGACTCTGCGGTGTCTTGGGATGTGCTGGAAAGCAGCCACGAAACTTGTCAACAAGAACTCAATTTCGCTAGTGATAGATGAGCCGCCATTCTTGGCTAATGCTGGAATCACCTTAGCGATGGTTTGTTGCAAGGCGGAGTTTGAGAACTCGTCGTCTTGTCTGATGGTGTGAGCACCCATGAAGGTGAAAATTGGCATGACTGAATGCAATATAATCTCAGGAGCCAATGATGCCAATTCAGCTACCACCAATAACAATCTGTTCTGAACTTGAGGAGACTGGGATGATCTGATGGAGTTTACGATCAAGTCGGCCCTAATAGAGTTGGAGTCGAATTTGAAGGTTTTCTCGCTAGATTTCATCAACACAATGCTCAAGAACATACATGAAGCCAAGGTTTCCTGAGCGTATAACACTGGCAAGTTACCATCGTTGCCCAAGTAGTCCAAGTCAGTTAAGATTCTGAACAAAGCTTGAAGCAAGTTGGGGCGTGCAAGGTCAGCACCCTGGGCGTTTTCATGTCTCAAGTTCTTGTCCAAAACGTCCAAGATAATGGTCAACTTTTTCAAGTGAGTCGAGGCCATGTCGTTGATATCGTCTCTGGCCATTGCTTGTTTGGTGGAATTGGAAGATCTTCTTCTTCTCTTGACAATTCCCTGTTCGGGCATCTGGGAATTCAACTGAACGTTGCCCAATACCAAGATGAAAAGCTCGTTGTCAATGGTCAACAGTTGTAAGGTATCCATGGCATCAATATCGATAGCCACTTCGTTTGTCAATAATTCAATAAGCTTGTTAATGAGTTGCATTCTCAAATCAATTGACTTGAAGGTGCTGAACACCTTCATCAATCTTTGATTGACCGTTATTTGCAAGTTACCAGATGGGTTCTCCAATCCGCGAGCCAACCAGTTCACTTCCTTGGAAGCATTCTTATCAGTGGAGCTAGCACCACCAACCATATCAACAATAGGTTGTTCGATCTCACTGAAGAAGTCGATCTTGGACTCGGATGCTTGTTCAATCAAGGCACTTCTTTGTTCGAAATATTCATTCAAATCGGTATCAAAGAAGAATCTATCGTCGGTTCCAACTGCGTTTGCTTTGGCTATGATATTCCAGATCTTCCACTTGAATACTAATGGCCATGTATTTAATGACCATTGATTCAAGATAAATGTCTTCAACAATAATTGTCCGATCTTTTTCAGTGATGACTTGGAGCTTTTGAAGACGACTTCCCACAATATGTAGTTCAAGCGTCCGCTATCAAGTAAGACATCGTCCAACAACTCATCCTTGAACAACAATTCCGCCAAAAACAAAGCATCCTGAGGTGGAATGATTGCTCTCTTTGAAGGCTCAGCATTTGCGTATATCTGGTCCTCTAAAAAGAGGCTGGTCTTGACCTTTTTCTTGCCTTGATGGAGGGCGACGGTGTGGTCTTTGATAACCTTAAGTATCTCGACAGATGCAGCTCTCACTGCTTTGTTGGTATCATACAACCCGAGGAGGAAAACTGGAATCAACAAGTAACTATCTTGGAGATTTGACGGTTGCGATATCTGCTTCAATTGGTTCAACAAATATTTGAAAGCGGTCAATCTTACTGTCAATGGAACTGATGGGGTGAACGCAAATCTAATGTAGAACGAGAATGCAGATTCGGTAGATGGGAATACCGAGTCTTCGAAATGAGCAAGCACCTTTTGTGAGGCGACATTATCGCCATTCAAGAGAGCTAACAACGATTGGGATAATTTGTTGAACTCGGCTTGCTTTGAGTTATTAAAGAAAGTAGTGGTTGAAACCTTCAAGGTGGCAAGATCGATATCGGACTTGATTTCGGCGGAGCCTTCTTCATCTTCAATCTCCTCATCAGCATCGAACTCAATATCATCTGAATGAATACTGGAGTCAATGCCCAAAGTGATCATCAACTTCATTTCTAAGTCGTCTATCTTAAGGTTGTTCAACTTCAATACCTGGTTGAAATGATCAACGTTGAGCTTGAGCAATTCTTCAAACACCCGGATAATGATATTTCTGATGTACTCTTCGGTGCTGGTTGTGGTAAACTCAAGGAGTCTGTTGAAAATCAACTTATAGTAGGTATCTACCTTGGTTGGAACTTCAATCAACTCAAAAAGTTGGAAGGCTTGAGGGTTTGGAAAGTTACTAATCCAGAAATGTATCAAAAACTTGTTAAGTTTGTAACCTTCAGAAACTAAGTTCTTGATTAATTCGTTGTTATTGACGAGTAATTCAGGAGATAATTCCTTGAAGGATTGTGAGATGGAGTCAATGGCTTCTATCTCGGCATTATAATAATTCCATAATTGTCCCAAGACAATCAAGGTTTGCTTCAAACACGAGTGGTCTGAAGACTTTGGGTCTGACAAAATTGACTGAGTCAAGGATCTGATAAGTTCAGGGGTTAATGGAACTATAGATCCAAGTACTGCGACGATAGAGTACGCCGTCAATTTGATATCATGATGAAGAGTGGATGAAAATTTAAATTTATCTTGCCCAACTGGTAACAAGAACGTACCGATGACTTGCAATAAAACTGGCATATACGTTTCGTTGAGCAAGTCCAACTTTTTTGATAAGGAGGCCATTAATTGAACTGTGAATGTTAAATAAAACACCAATTGCTCTTTGTAAATAGTGGAGTTTTTGAGTTGTTCCAATAAATACATGGTGTATAACTTGAATATCTCAAAGTCGTTATGAAAAGCCTTGAGAATCGATGACGAAGGTGGCGATTTCAACAACCCTTTGTAGCCAACAAGCCATTCAAAGATCTTGGGGAATACACCCTTGGGGATGACATTCATTATTTTTACGAATATTGGCTGACTATGATATGGTAACGATGTCAACAACAACAATTCAGAACTGTGAATGTTGATATGGAATCTTCTCACGAGCCACTCGAGTGCTTTGATGGCTGGAGATAATTGCAAGTATGGGCCAATCAAGGCTAAAAAGGCTTCCACATTGCGGTCAAGTTGTTCGACAGTATCTTTTGGTTGAACGTTTCTGTCAAAAGTAACCGAAGATTCTGAAAATAGGGTCTGCTTGAACTTGGCAAATCTAGAGTCTATCTCACTGATTTCATCAATTCCCTCAGTTCCCACTTGGTAGATGTAGTCGTAATCTTGGGTGGCAGCGGTTTTAGCATCAAAAATGAGGGATTTGGAATGAATTTTGGACCTGCTTTTACGGTCCAACGCAACCGAAGCTGTCTTCTCATTAATCGCCTTTAATTGTTGAGATAAGCTAGACATGTTGGCTGGCAGTATGGTGATGAGTAGGCTTTAGTTTTTTTTGAATTTTAGTCAAATATCGAGCAGAGCTCAAAGTTACACAAAACCCAAGGAAAATTTTGTGTCTATATGCAGGCATTGAGTTGCAAATCAACGAGATGAGCATCGGAAGATGGCTGCAAATTGGAGGGGAGGAGCACAGCTACAGAAATGAAGTCAGAATAAAGTGGTTCGTTCACAGAGTAATAAATATACATTAGAATTAAATATTGACATCAAAAAATCACTAGGCAATCCAGTACCAAATTCTTTCAATAAAGTTCGTGGGAATAGGATCAGGTTGGGATCTATCTTCTTCTTCAACCAAGTCAAGACCAGTGATCAAGTCTATTTCGTGAAGTGGTCTGACCCATTGAGTAACTCCTTTCCAGTAGTATGCATAGAATCTGTGACCGGCATAAAGAACAACAACAATAGGCAAGGTGATGTAAGCAGCCAAGAAGTCACCGATATGGAAGTCGAAAAACACAGCATAACCATTTGTTATGGTAATTATAACCATGAAAACAATGACATAATAGGCACCATATGGTTGGAAAGGGGTTCTGAAAGTGACCCTACCGCTAAGATTGTGATATTCGATAGCTTTTCTCCATCTTATGTAGGCAACTGCAACCAAAATCCAAGAAATGAATCCACTGATAGTCGAAATGTTTGAGAACCAACTGAAAACGTTAGCAGCCGACGAGGACACATTCAAGTACGACAAGAACCCAAATAATGAAGAGACACCCACAGCATAGTAAGGAACTCCTAATCTGTTGGTTTTTTTGAATATAGCAGGGGCGAGGCCCTTGGTGGCCATCGAGTACATGGCTCTTGAAGCCGAATACAAGAATGAGTTACCAGCGGAAGCAGCAGATGTCAAGATTACCGCGTTAATGATGTGATTCAAAACGTGAATACCAGCATTTTGGATACCAATGACAAATGGAGAGGCAGAAGCGTCACTTCCTTGAGTTTGCAACTTTGGATTGGCCGAGCTCACAATGACCCCAATGACCAAAACTCCGACAACGTAGAAAAAGACCAATCTGTAAATAAAACGGCGGGCTGCTTTTGGAATGTTTCTACGAGGCTTTTGACATTCACCTCCGGCAGATGCAACCAATTCTGGAGAACAAATAAACGAAAATCCCGACTTGATAAGAGCTGTCCACACACTGAGGAAGCGACCGGTGGAGCCACCAGTCAAGTGTTGATGGAATGCAAGGCCATGTTTCCAGTATCTGAACCCCAAACGATCATGATTTGGACCACCACCAAAGAACAAAACGACCCCCAAGATGATTAAGCCTGTTAAAGCAATCAATTTTAAAGAGGCAAACCAAAACTCAGATTCTCCAAAGTATTTCACTGAAGACATGTTAAGTCCGATGATGACAACCAATAATATACTGATCCATGCAGCTATATTTACTTTGGTTGTCCAATATTCCACCACAATAGCAGCTGCCGTTACTTCTGCTGCCACCAAAATACTGAAGGCATACCAATAATTATAACCAATGGCAAATCCGAAGGATTCTGAAACGTAGTCACTCACGAAGGCCTGTGCACCATTACCTGGTAATGGTAAGAAGGCGGTCATTTCAGCCAACATTTGCATGACAAAGTAGATAATCGAACTCATGATGATATAGGCAATAAGTAATGCAGCGGGGCCACATTGAGCCAAGATAAAACCCGACCCCACAAATAACCCTGTTCCAATTGCACCACCAATAGCAATAAGCTGAACGTGTCTTGACTTCAAACCTCTTTCCAAGGTATTTTCGTCAAATGTTTCCAATGTGGAACTACCCGAGTGGGTAGGCGACAACATCTTACCCTTCTCATCGACGTGAACAATCTTGGAATTGGAGATCCCAAGGTCCAAGAACGATGCATTGGACCGATAGATACTAGTATTTGACTTAGTGTCTTTCATGTTGAAATGAAATCGAACTGATGATAGATGATACTATTTTCTCATTATTGTAATCTCGGGATGTTGTGTGATTTATATGTGAAGTTAGATTCAAGCCTTGTTAGAGATGTTTTTACGCGTACAACAGATACTCTTCATATTGTAGAGATAAGATTTACAACGCACGGAAAAATTACGAGTAACAAATTGCATCAAAGTTACCCTTGAAGATAACAAAATCCTTTTTGTGGGGAATGTGAAGATGCGGAATAGTGGGGAGTATACCAAAGTGGGTCATAAGAAATGCTCATTGCTGCCTTCGTCAGTTATCCAACCAGTATCATAGGAACAAACCCCAGCTACCCTGGGTATACCAAGAAAATCAAGAGGAAACGATAGCGAGCACCCGGCAGGGGTATGCAGGCTTAATTTAATTTAGCTGACCGGCGATTCTGGAAAAAGTGCCGATAAAAAGTGTGGTACGCCGTTCAGAAAATCAATAGATTACGCGGTAAAATATTTCAAATCCTCGAAAATGCCATACATGTTCTTGTACTTTCCGCAATAGGATATTGTGTTGAGAAAGCCGGGTTATAACGCGCGAGAAAGGTGAGATGTAGCGAGCTCTATAGTATAGAGAATTTATAGTAAGGTTAAGCGAAGCGAGTCAGCTCGTAGAATCTATTATTTTATGATCTAAATTTTCTCTATCTTATCGCAAATATTAGCTCACTGATAACAAAGATTAATTACAAGATCATTGGGTGGCTTAAGCTCCAATGGAATTCATGTCTTGTTTCGCTGGTTCAACTTGAAAATTTTTCGCAGTGTTTCCCGCATGCAATTAACAGTCCCAATCTGTCAAAACCGAAAGGTAAACCCTGACGCCGTGATAACGAATGCCGGCGCCGTAAGAAAGGACGAGAAATTTTTTTTTAGGGGCCGGCGCGAGTAACGCCTAATCGCACGCCTAATCGCGAGGACCGATAAGTACGCTGGAAATCATTGGACCTGACTTTCTCATACCAATATGTTCTCTGTTTTCGCAACCTCGCTTGGTATTTCCTTTGGCTACTAAGACATAAGGCTAAGTATAAATATAGTACATACAATAGAGAGGGGTTCGTATAAGGCGTTTAGCAGACATTGAGGGGTTGGCATATACTACTGGTCTGGAGAAAAAAGAAAAAATAAAAAAGTCATGGTCCCTAGCAGGATCGAACTGCTGATCTCGGCGTTATTAGCACCGCGCCTTAACCAACTGGGCCAAGGGACCTTTCCTATGAAAATTATTGATGCCTGCTCCGCTATATTTACTAGATTGTATTAATTGTGCTGAAACATACATGGTAATGCTATTTGGAATGATATAGTAGCTCTCTTGCCTGGATTGTGATGAAGTTAGTTATAATGATCCACTCAGCGCTTGCAATCGAAATTTTTCATTTGAAAAGTTTTTGCAATATATCAACAAATAGTACTCTAGCTGCGAAAACAAAACGAAGCTGTTTAGGGTAATAGAATGAGAAATTACTCTCTGGGGAGAATATAAAGCCCTTCAACAGCAGTTGAAAATTAAAGTAATCGAGATTAGCCACTATTGCAATGTAGGTAATACTGAATTAATTATTTGTGTTCAATAGTCAGTCTGCACTCGTCATATTATACCTCAATTTACGTAGCCAGGTCTGCCTAAATATCTAATGCCGAAAGGAAGACATTATCACGATATAGTGTTGAGTCAAAGAGATTGTTTTGGTTTATTGCAACCATCAAAAATTTGTAAGAAAAGACTTCTCACCTAGTTAATACGAAAGGACTGAATGACTCAAGGTGCAACTATGGGCTACCACCATAGGTATGTTGTTCAATAAAATTGAAGTATTGTAATAGTTACAAGGTATGAAGTAGTAGATCGAAGTTAATTCTGTTCAAGCTTTCACATTTGTGGGGCCCTAGCTACAGAACGTCGTATCCGCCACCGTCTAAGCTACATTATTTCTACAGCTGTTATTTGCCACTAAAGACTTATTTATGCAAACTAAATCCAGGTATATCGTTACTCATTAAATTGATTTATTCCTTCTTTTTAAATAAAGGTTCACCGATGTTCTTACCTCTTAATTTGATACCCAAAGCTCTTTCTAACTTAGCTAAGAGTTGTTGGTTTGGAACAGCTCTTCCTGCTTCGTAATCGTTGATGACATTTGGCTTTTCGTTAACTTTGGTGGCTAAGTCCTTTTGAGTCAACTTCTTTTCTTGTCTAGCTTGTTGAATGGCCTTTCCCACACCGACATCGATTTTCTTCACCTTAACAACATCATCTGTGTCATCCAATTTGGTCAATCTTTGTCCTTCAGGGTTAGATCTGGTATTAGTAGTACCGTATTTTTTTTCAGTTCCAACGACAGCACCAGTTCTTCTAGCAGCGTTCAACTGAGCAGAGGTACGGGCAACTTGTTGTCTTGGACCACCGCCACCGACTCTGGCCTTTTGTCCGATAATAGTAACGTTATCCCAGTCTGACATTTTTGATATTTATCTATAATTTCCTAAAGTTGAAGAAAAGAACTGTATTATATTATGTCTCGACTTCATGACTGATCGAGAGCAGTCATGGATCAACAAGTTGCTGAAGCGCACACGACCTGGGAACATTCTAGAAGAGCCATCACACGAATTGACTCAAAGACCCCAATAATAATGCGAGAGAAGATTAAATCATGACATTACGACTGTGGCAACTCAATGCTTTGACTATGAGTACCATATCCTCAGAAAGCACTGGTGTTTTTGGCTACCTGTCTCTCCTTAGTTGCGGTGGTGGCTAAAAAATGATCACGTGAGGATCCCTATATTGTTGAATTTTTCCCCAAGCGTTCCGGTTTAAACCCAGCGTCCCAGATATAACCAGAAGCAATGGTGTCAATTGAAGTCAAATCGCGGTCCAAATCTATCAGAGACTTGTCTACAGACGATCTCACGACCGAGTCAGGCGTTAGTGAGTTAATTACACTCATTAGTGCTAGCAACAATAACAAGTCCAAGTACAGGATTAGAGTTACCAGACTTGAGGGGGACAAACAGATTCCTCTTGATGCCGACAAAACATTTGTCCAAAACGGCATTGCCGCAAGTGCTCAGTCAATTCAGTTATTTGTCAAGGATTTGGGTCCTCAGATCTCATGGAGAACCGTCTACGTCATCGAGTATATCGGGCCATTGATTCTCCAGCCTTTCATTTACTGGTTGTCAACCACCTACGGATTTGGTTTCGGAAGGCCTTTTGAAGCTACTCAATCGCAAAAGTTCGCCGTGGTGTTATCTACCCTTCACTACTTGAAGAGAGAATATGAGACGGTGTTTGTTCATAAGTTTTCCAACGCTACCATGCCAGCTTCGTTCATCTTCAGAAACTCAGCTCATTATTGGATCTTGTCAGGAATATTCATTTCAGTATTTTCCCTTGCACCACCTAGTATAATCAACTCATTGGGTGACGGTAGTATTGCTTCCTTTTTATTCCGTGCCAACGACTTGCCACAAGCCTACAATTGGGCGTTATCATTAGTTTGGTTGTTCTTTGAGCTTTCCAACTATAGTGCCCACTCCACCTTGGCTCAATTGAGAGCCAAGGATGCCAAAAAGTACGCTATTCCTTACGGATACGGATTCAACCTTGTCTCTTGCCCTAACTACTTGTTCGAAATCTTGTCCTGGACAACTTACTCTATTTTGATTGGTAACTGGTCTGCGTTCATTTTCACTTATGTTGGAGGTTACACCATGACTATATGGGCTATCAAGAGACACAGAAAGTACTTGAAGACTTTCGGAGATGAATACAAGAAGTTGAGAAGAAACGTTATTTTCCCCGGTTTATTCTAATCATACTAATTGCTATTTACCACAAATTACTTGTCCTCTAACTTTATCGATATACTGTTGACACAGTGTCTTTCGTCGGTTGGGTTTTTATAACCCTCACCTCTAAATATATGACCCAAATGTCCGTCACATCTTGAACATCTCATTTCCTCACGTACCATGCCGTGTGAGACGTCCTTGTAGATTTTGATTGATCCCGGAAGGGCCTGGTAAAAAGCAGGCCACCCACAATGGGCATTGAACTTGGTCAGGGCCTTGTATAATGGCTGATTACATCCGGCACAAGAATAGTGACCCGTATCAGAAGCTGGGGTGGAGGTGTATTCCCCCGTATATGGGGCCTCAGTAGCCTGTTGCCTCAAGACTTTAAACTGCTGTGGCGAAAGCACCGCGCGCCATTCCTCATCAGACTTGGGGAGGTTGGACATCTTGACTCTTTGTATTCTGATAAGATTGGTTCGAATAGTTCTGGCACTGATCCTAAACATATAGAAACGCCTCCACAGGATTAGTCACACTGTGAATGTAGCTCTGCACGACACCGCTATGATCCCTCGATGGCAAAGTGTCGCACAAATTTGTCCCGCGCGCGAACGGCTCTCGCGGACTTACCGCTAATAATCTCGCTAAGCCGAACGTTTCTCACTATACCGTGATAGGTAAACTTGAAACTTTCTTTGTTACTCTATTTATTTTGTACTGATATAAAGCTGTCTACTCATTAACTCGTTTTATCTCATAAAGTAGTTGAACTTACCGGATTTGGCTCTCAACTTATCCTTGACCTTCACATCCCATGCGATTTCAATGTCCAATTCTCTTGGGTTCTTTTCGTTGGGTCTGGAAGCAATACTTCCTTCAATGACATCACCCTTCTTCAAGTCCAAGACTTGGTCCATGTAGAATACGGTTTGTTTCCAATGAGTGTACTGATCCATTGGACCGGTTGGTAAAATCACTTGTTCGTCACCAGGGAAAATAGCATCCCACCAAACAATGTAGGCATGACACATATCGTTGTCAATGGCTTCCAATTGAAACTTTCTTTGGAAAGCCAATCCTTCTTTGGTGACGGTGTTGATGTCAAATTCAAAGAATTTTTGTGCGGTGGTGATCAATGAGTTGTTGTTGACGGTGTCAACCAATGGTTCAACCATGGCAACTGGAATGAATGGGGAGTAGTCAAATCCATAAACATCTTCCCAGTAGTGAATCTTTTCGTCTTTGTACTGTCCATCTTCAATACCAGCTATGTACATGTTACACTTGTCTGGCAAAATTAATCCTCCCTCGACCAAGTATTTGTCTCTAGCATACAACACGGTATCCAACATAGATTCGTATAACAAGAAGTAGCCCATCCACTCAGAGATGATGATGTCCACATTCTTCACTGGTAATTCGATATCTTCTAATTTTCCTTGTAAGAGGGTGATTTTGTCTTCAAATCCATTAAGCGACACGATCTCTCTGGCCTTTTCAATGATGTTAGACATATCAACGGAGTAAACGTGCTTGGCACCAGCCTTGGCGGCAAACATGGAAAGAATACCGGTTCCACAACCCACATCTAAGACGATCTTGTCCTTGAATAAATGTTTGTTCTTGTACATGGCAGATCTGTAACTCAAGGTTCTGGAGGTGTCCTTCAACATCTCTTCGTGGATACCGAAATGATCATAAGATGAAAAGTAGTGTTGTTCGGTGAAGGGCAAAGCCTCTTTGTCGGTAGCAGAAGTACTCATGTTGATTTGATTATATCAATTGCTTCGGTATAAAAATCAATGGGCTTTTACTAATAAATACTCGAGATGAGTAGAGCTGGCATTTTTTATAACGAAATTTAGTGCGGGTAAAAAAAGAAATCGCGATGAGCAGCGACAAGGCGCAGAAATAACTCTCGAGACGAGCGATAATATGTGAGTGAATACGCTGCAAGAAGTGCCACGCGGAGTGAGATAGGAACAGGCCGTCAAAAATTGGTCCGGGTGATAAGGTCCAATTAAGCAAAAAAGAATGGACGAGTCCGGAGTCGAACCGGAGACCTTTCGCATGCTAAGCGAACGCGCTACCAACTACGCCACACGCCCAAGTTATAAAAAAATATGTTCTGAAAAAATTTATAGCCGGAGCACGAATATATGGTAAGCATTAGTAGGGCTGATACTATAGTAGTCGAAGGTGGAGACGTAGAAGTGACATGTGGTTACAGAAAGCCTATCGGCGAGCAGCTTGATTGAAGTTAAACTTCCGACGCCTTGCTTCTTGGACTATACATGTGACCTTAGCGTCGCTTTGTGGGTATGTGGACAGATCTACTAATGATTTTGCAACCACCTTTACTTCGTGAACTCAAGTAATACCGCTACCTAACAATGGCTTTGACTATTGGTTTCATGTTATGGGAAAAGCTTCACTACCAAGCTGTACTCTATAACTATAATTATTGCCGATCGTAACGAATTACTCAAACAGAAGAAAGAACAATTATCCACAACAATTATTTATTTGGTCGTAATTTACACAACTCGATTTAAGGATCAAATTAAATGTGGAAAACAATCTTTTCGCCGCTGATTTGGCCCTCATTGATTAAAGACAAAGCTTCATTGGCAGATTCTAAACCAGGAGCTAAAACCGTTAACCTAGGGGTCTTAATTTGTGAGATGTACTCAGGTAAAACCTTTTGCCATATGTGGTTGAAGTTAGAATACAATTCATCATCACCTTTGAAGGTGTATCCTGCAACTTCGTGTATCTTACCATCAACAACGTAACCAGAAGTTCCGTGGAAGGCAGCCTTTCTACCAGGCTTTGTGTTGATACTTGATTCAGACAAGGATTGTAAGTTGTCGAACACAACATCGTAGTCACCTTCAGAGGCATCGTAAGTTTGTTGGTATGTTTTAGCAGTTGCAACGGTATCCAAAGCGTAAGCAATCTTACCTCCAGCGACCTTCTTGATTTGCTCAATAACATCAGACTCCTTGTAGTCGAATACCTCATCAGCACCAAGAGACTTCAACAATTCGTGATTAGCCTTAGAGGCAGTGGTAACAACTTTAAGACCATAGATTAGCTTTGCAACCTGAATACCAAAGATACCGGCAGAAGAGGCACCGCCCCAGATCAAAATGTACTTGTCAGCATTTTCGGATTTGTTGTATGACAACTTCAATTGGTTGGAGTAACTAACACAAATGGTAGCCAAGCTCAAAGTGACCGAAGCTGCAGCTTCAAAGGAGTCAATTGGTCCTGCAGGATGGGTACCCACAGACAACTTCTTGTCGGTTATGGTGGATTTGTCGTACTTGAATGTGGCTGGCCCTTCAGAAACGACGTACTCGGCGAAAGCACCGTATTCAGAAGTGTTGCCATGTATGATTGCTGAAACGTAGTCACCTTCAGCAATATGCTTGACGTTTTTTCCGACCTTGATAACAATTCCACTAGCATCACTACCAGCAACGGATCCAGGTTGACCCCAGCCATAGACCGCATGCTTCCAATCGGTTGGGTTGGCTGCGAAAGCAACAGCCTTGAAAAGAACTTGGTTATCGTTTATTTCAGGAATTGGACCCTTTGACAATTCTACGAAGTGCCTGGGGGCTGGCTTTTGGGAGACGATAACACGAGATTGAGACATGGTTTTTGTTGTTGAATAGCTGAAGATTTAGGGGATAGTATCAATAATTTATAGTTCCAAGTATTAACGGAGCTCCTCAATGATTTGCGCTTGCTTATTAATAGTGAACATGTTAAAGTGGGGCATTTGCAGCCTAATTTTTTTTTAGTCAAAGAACATTCTGGACGAAGAGGCGCGACGCATAATTCCGCTCTAGTACGCGTAGAGCCGTGCCCAGGGCCGTGCCAAGTGCGACTGCGACATACCAGCAACAACCACAGATGCGTTTAATGTTTCTCTTCCAAACTGAGCATACGTATCAGCGCAGTATTTTTGCTACTTCTTAGCGATTTAGTGAAGTGCAATACAAATTCTTGTTTAGAGAAATTCTGCTAACTGTAGAGAACTTTTAGCTACACTAACACCCTTTTGAAGCGAGAGCAGCAAGTCAATGCTGACAAAATATATAGGATTAACGCGTTTACTAATTAATGCATGTTCATTATGTGGAGAAAGAAAGTTGTATATGCTGATTTTCCAATCAATGGCCAGAAGTAACAGTAAACACCTGCCACTTTTTGGAGCTTTGGTTGTCAAGTCTGATACTAGAAGGTGGTGTTGAATGCAATGATTTGGGTCTTGTAGCCAATGGGCTGACAAATTCTGTGGCTGGAAAAATGACGGACGTACCTGGTAACGGCGGTACGCGCGCCATACTTTTTTGTAGGCTAAATTTGGACAGAACACCTGGTTCATGGTTTGTATATGGTTTTACGTTCATCACGCCAGATTCCTCCGGGGACAGGCTATCTTTGGCAATTGGGCACACTTGTTCCATTCGCGTCAATACAAACTCTGATTTTGGCGTGGTTTTTGCAGGGGAAGACTGAATGACTATAGAGTCAGTACCGAACATCCTGGTTCCTGACATCCGGGGGTACTTTATGGTTTCGTTCTTAGGATAAATGTACTTTTCCTTCCTATGCAAGATTCTTATTATAGATGCTCCCGGCACATCTCCTTTTTTGGCAGTCAAGTCATTGTTATTGCCCAAGGAAAAGACCAATGATCTGTGGTCTTGTTTGGCCCATTTATGTACGCTAATTTTATTGCCCTGGCCCTTATCCGGGGTAGAAAACGGTATCGCACGAGAAGGACTTTTGGTACCTGCACCAGGAGAAGCACTAGTTCGGTTTGCTTCCTTGCGTTTGTTTACCTTGAACGATGTCTGGTAGCTGCTGAATGTGTTCGTCTTGTACATTGGTTGCTACTTCCAGATAAGAAATCTAAACAATCAGATCCTTCCTTACAATGACTGTATCAAACAACAAGTACGTCACGTGAAACATTATGCTATAATAGCGACATCTAAAGCCGTATGCAGTTAGACTGAGGCAAAAACTTAACATGACATCAAAAGTTGTCGGGAACTTTTCGAGGCATCTTGTATGGAATTCTCAAGTAGTTACGACTGATCTAAGAATATCGAGACTTCTCACCCAATCTTCACCCCCAATGGCTAAAACCCCACTTAGCGCAGGTGCGAGCACCCTGGCTCAGAGATATAGCCAAATAGATAGACGGAGCGGCTCCCGAACCAAGAGTATGGGTAAATCAGACATGCAAGCCAAGGAGTTCTCGTTCAGATGTTTTATTTGTACTGTACGTAGTGGTAGGATACGATCTGGAAGGAACATCTCAATCTGCAGCCTTACGTCATATTGTTATATTACCTGCAGGCCATTGTGCAGGATTGGCGAGCTTGTTAAGACGCCTATGATACTGACAAATTAGTATGATACACTTCTATATTATAATCGTGGATCGTCGGTATCATCATCTATACGAGTGATCCCTCGAATTCTATATAAGCTTATCTCTAACTTAAATACTATCACGTTATCACACCAATGACTTTATGAAGGAGTTTCAGTCTGACTCAAATCAAACACCATCTGGAAACAACCTGCTCAATGTCTCACAGGTGAGTTCGGCAAATTCAACAGTCTGATCGACGCAGAAACTATGACTTATGGGTGTCTCACTAGTGTCTATGTCAAAGTAAATGTTTTTGTTACTCAGCTTGTTGTACCGAGATAAGATATAATCTCGAGAATTGTCATGAACCCAGTGGTCCTTTAATGCGAAAAAAGTCCAAATTTTTGTACCACGAAGAGGAAAGTCTTCAAAGAACCAATCATTGAACGAATCGTCTCTCAAAATAGTGCCAAGCTCGTTTCGGGCCAACTCTAAAGAATGACGAATAATGTAGTCGTCTCTAACAATGCTATAACAGCTATCAACTGCATTCTCCCAGGATTGAATGGATCTTTCGTCCTTCAATTTGGGTTTTGCAACCGCGACTTTGGAAATTACTTTTTTGGCGTTATTCTCATTGAGAAATAAATTCACGATTTTCGCAAATAGTACCAACACCGAGATAATAGGCAAATATTTGAATAGCTTGCCAAATAGAATTCCTGATTCAGATTGAGCTATATCTATTATCGTTGGGCAAATCAACCCCACGAATTTTACGTCGAATTTGCCCTTCAATTCTTTGTCTTCCACCAATTTTTTTATCACCTTTTGCACAATAAATGATCCGCACGAATGAGACAAAAAATATAACCGTACTGGCTCATCTTTAGTCTTCGCTTGTTTCTGATATATCAAATCTTGTAAGATTTCGTAATGGAAATTTATCTGATAGTCTAGATCGAAGAATTGGAATGGTTCAGATAACCCGTCTTGTTGTCTCTGCGTGTTGTAGCCGGCATGACTGTTACACAATAATTCGAATGTTGGAAACTGCTCCTGTATAGCTTCAAGATATCCGGTGTAGAACCCGACTAATCCTGGATTACCTGGAATTAACACCAATACGGGGTCATTGGAGTCTTTTTTAATACTGGGAGCATGAAACCTACAACTGTTTGGTCTATTCTTGACAGTTAGTATTCCTCCCATCTCTTCTATTGAAAAGCCCTGAAGGTGGTCTCGGTGGTTGCTTCACTTGAAGGCTTGACGGATTCGTTATCACATGCACACGCACGTGAACTACACATAGTTAAGCAGAATAGACCATTCTAATATTTATATCGATTAACTAATTATTAATGCTACGACATTGCAACTTGAATATCAGTATGGTCAACGATATTCCACTTGTAGTGACTAGTTGTGAGCTTGGCATTGAGCTCACTTGTATCTGAATTATGCAAATCCCGTTCATAGTAATTAAGATTGCCATTTTTATCTAGTAATATAATAGTTTGTGTTCTTGTACCATAGTATTTGCCAGCAGTTAAGCCCATTTGATCCTCGGGTAAGTTCGATTCTAAAGGAGGTATGAATATCGAATTATTCAATTCTGCTAACTTTCTTTTCCAGGCGAATTCCTTTGCGATCAGCTTATCGAATGTGTCATGACTTAAGATTTTGAAGCCTTCTTCTATGATTTCCTCTTGTGTCAAACTTTCGTCGAGAGATTTTTGAACCATGTCTTTGACTAGACTTTCACCCAATTTGACCTTATTCCAAGGTTCATAGTATAATGAATTGGATACTCCCATGGTAGTTTGTAAGCTAATATCTCCGTGGAGTTGAGATTCGCAATTATTAGTTTCAAAAATAGTACCGTGATCCCCGCGGTTGCTCAAGATGTTTAAATGGTTGATTTTCTTGGTCTTGGGATCAATGGATAATTGACCATACACAAATGTGAACCCCCCAATTTTTGCAAGATCGACTTTCGACCCGAAGCTTGTATGCCATTCCAGATCCTTACCTTCGTATGCGAGGTATTCTAATGGTAAGATTCCTCGAGAAATTGTACTTTGTATTTCTAAAATTAGTTAGTAGATATTATTGTGGGGTAATGTAACCGAGAAGTTTCGAATTCAAATGACTTACGTGATATATCTTTCTCCCGATAGTTGACTAATATTGCAATCTTTCCTCCTTCAGAGACTCCTATCCAAGTACCATGTTCAGGTCTTGCAAGGTCTAGCGGTGACAAGACTTTAGTCGATCCATCCAACACTCTGATAGTGGCAAGTTTGGTCGGTCTCACGAAGTACTCGTCTCTATTTGATAGCACGATTAGAGGATAATCAGGATGTTCGGTGGTCGATAACACAATACACATTGCTTGATATTTGAAGTAGAGGCGATCTTTGTATAAGAGTGGAGTATTCTCAAGTATTTTAAGGTTTGTGGAGTAGAGTGTGTCATTCAATTTTGAGGCACGAGCGAGCTTCAAATAGCGGAAGGAACAAGAAAAGTAAGGTATGGCAAAAATTGTGCGAGCGAAACAGTGAATACGTCGAGGGTGAAGATAAAGTGTCGATTAGACTTTAACTTTACCAAAACAAGCGTGTCCCTTTAAATCTTGTCTTGCTGCAACACTTTAGGAGTTGATTTTGGGAACTTTTTTCGGTTCATCAAAAGCTTTGAGACTCCATGAATATTTGAAATTTTGTTGAGTTTTTGAGTTTTCTAAATACTCTCTGAAATGAATATCCATTTTGGAATCATTTACGTGTTCGTATTGGTCACCAGCTCTTTTACCATTTTCCTCGCTTTCATGTGAGCTATTGTATATATCTTCATCACTATCTTCCTCGCTATCATCGTCGTCGTCGTCATTATCGTCGTCATCGTCATCGTCGTCATCAATGGCTTCTTCATCAGAGTCACCATTGAAGTGTTGAAAATTGGCATTCCCAAGCTCAGGAGGCATGGTGTCTAAATTGACTCGCGCAGATATATTTTCCTTCACTGAAACTTCACCAGCTCCTCTATACTCCTCATGTATATCGGCATAATCGATGTCAGAGAAATTCGTGACATTGATTGGTCTCAAGTTATTTCTATTAGCCTCGTATGGTGGTAAATTTGAATTCATATTGAGACCGTTTTTGCTCAAGTCTTTTGGCCTCACCAAATTATTGCTCTTTCTTTCTGGCTCTTTATTTGAAACAGAAAGAATTGTATTCTTGAAATATGGCATTGCGGCTAAAGACTCAAATGTAGGCCTTGTATTAGGGTCCCAGCTAAGACATGCAATAACGACCTCACTCAACTCTGCGTGCTGCGGGTCTGGTAGAATATCTTGCACGCAACAACCAGGCTCAGGAGGGAAAACAAAGCCAAGTTTCCCTGCAAGATTTTGAGCATCTTTCCAGTAACCACCTAATGAGCTGCCCTGAAATGGTCGAGTAGACGCATCGGGTGATACCGGAGTTCCCATTGTCCTCAATATCCTCCATATTTGATCCAATTCGTTGTTACCAGGAAACAAGGGTGCGAAATTTGCAACTTCAGCGGCCACGCTGCCAAAAGCCCAGATGTCAATTGGTTTCGAGTACCAGTTTTGTCTCAAAAGAATTTCGGGAGATCTGTACCATCTCGTGGAAACATAGGCAGTATAGGGCTTCAAATTGTGAATGTGGCGAGCCAAACCATAATCCGCCAACTTGACGACAAAGTTATCGTTTTTACGGTGGGGAGGTATAGCATCTTTAGAGCCGTAGTATTGACGGGACGGAATCACCAAGATATTCTCAGGCTTTACGTCCCTATGAAAGTAATTGTGTTTATGAATATGCCCAATTGCGCACAAGACTTGGCTCAAAATACTCCGTAAGGTTACTGGAGAAAAGTGGATCGATCTTCTTGCCTTCATCAACTGATAAAGATTTTGATTCAATGACTCCATTGAAATGTGTAATTGGAACTTGACATCATCTATGAACATCTCATATACCTGTACAAGACAAGGGTGGGACGAGATCGAAAGAATAAACTTAACTTCTTTTACTCGGGAATAATCGTGCAAACTAGACAAGCGTTTCTTCATTGTTTTAATTGCCACCAATCCGGTGAGGTTTAAATGTGAGTCAACTAAAGGATCTAGAAGGGTACCCCTTTTATCCATGCTTATGCTCAAAAGTTCTTCCTTTGCGTGTTTGTACTTTGCGAGCTCCACGGTACCAAAACTGCCATTGCCAATATTGCTGATAGAGTGGTAATTGGAGTGGTAACTCTGTATTGGAAGCAGGGCAGGAGGACAGGTGACATCAGATGGATCATTATCAGTAGAGACGGACATGTTTTGTGAAGAATAGAAGTTCGAAAGAGGTGATTTTGACAGCCGCTTTTAAAATTTGCAACCAAAATTCGCAGCACTAAAGCGGGCTGTGAATTTGAAGTGGTTTTTTTTTGTTTGCGAACAAATTTTGCAACAAGAACGCAAAAGGTATCATATACACAGACAGAATACATGAGGCGATAATGAGTGTGACTTATATATTCCGCACCCAATTTACCTACACTGTACTGAATATATAGAAATAAAAGTTATACATGGTTTGTGTTGGTAACTGTAAATTTCATTCAATAATATGATACCTGCAAATTCAAGGGTGTTGCAAACTCTATAGTAACTTACTCGCGTATACAATTTTATTCATGGTGTCCTGATGATTTAAATATGTATTTATTTCAGGATATGTGAAATCATTTCCGAAGGAAATATCAAATAAAAAGGAATAATTGCCAAAGAAAGTCGTAAAAGTTTTGAGTATTTCTCCATAATCACCGCATTTTGCAAACCGACTATACTTAGAATCTGAGCAAGTAGCATGAATTGAATCAGATACAGCAAAACCATTCCGTCTCGATGCTGACTCATAAGAGTAGCACATATATAAACAAACTTTCTCTGAAGTTCACATAGGGGGTCACTGGGTTTAGATCACACTAATATTGGATGCACCATTGGCGTTGTGATTGATCTGGGCGAACAGGATAGTATGGTCATCGTAGTTGTACACAGTGTAAGCATTTCTAATAAAAGTATCACCAAGAACACTGACATTCCTACGGATATCCGACTCCGATGAATAAATATACGTTAGCAGGTAACCACCAGCACCATCAGGAACCAAGAAATCAAAATATGGGATTGTGATGACTTGGTTACCAAAGTCGACTGAGAAATAAGTAGATTTCCAAGATTCTTGGTAATTGATAATAGTGCCGTTGTCATAGGTGGGACCGAAAACGGATTTAATCTCAGCAATGTAAGCGTCAGGAAATGCACAGCCGACAGTACCTGTGTCAATCACAACAGGATCATCTATTGGATGGAACAGGCCATCGGCAAATTTGATTCCCTTGACAGAAAGTGTTACATCAGGATCATCGATGGAGTAGGGGTGGGCAACCAATTCACCTGTGTACTTGGCATGGTCAATTCCCCCAAATAGAATTGAGCCAGACTGAACAACTGAACTACTAAAAGTTTCAAGGTAGAGAGAGAACGCCGCACTTTTAATGTAGCCGCTATCCCTCAATGCCAATGGAAAGTTTTCGTAATATTGATTGTGTGACGTGACTTGCTCTGTAGATTTTGCCCCAATACCCAATATATTTAAGCCTTCGCCACCCACACCTAGCGTGAAGTTCTTCAAAATAAGCTCTCCCAAACTAACAGTATCAGAATAGACGTCATACGTTGTACCCCAATCATGTATAGAACTATTCAAATGCTTCGAAGTGCTGGACGAAGAAGGAACATAGGTATCAGTGTTGAATACCAAATCAGAACTGCCGGTGTCCACAATTACTGGCACAACCTGTTTGCTACTTCCGACTTCTATATCAATCCGATAGTAGTCAACCAAGCCGTGGTTAGTAAGATTAAACTCGTAGGCAGTGGTTCTGTTGACGGTTAATGGAACCTTTACAACGGCGTCTCCTTCGCCTGATCTGATACTCGGGATCGAAAACGCTGTAACATAAGAAACAGAGACTAACACGAGCAATGCACCAACTTTTCCGCCGAAAACTATTTTACAGAACAGCTAGGTATTCATCGCGAAAACGGGAAGTGCTTCTTATATAAACTCGTCGAAGGATTCTTGGATGCAACAAGGTGTCAAGTCCACGCCTCCTTTTACAATTAAACCATTCCAAAAGCCACATAACATTCCTGTGAGGACACCGAGTCAATTGGATATAGTGAAGGCCGATAGCTGAGAATAACTAAGGTTAGTTAGAAGTACACTTTGACTCCAAAACATTTCGCGGTTTTACTTGTTTGCGTGCATATGATCTCCCATCGTGTCGTTTGTCTTGGAATCAAAGGCGGAATTGAGCTTTGCAGTAGAAGGAGTACGAGTCGGCATCACTTCGCTTAGATCTCGCAACATTTCCTCGCAATATCTTTGCAACGAGGCTTTCAAAAATAGGACAAAAGCGAGTCTGCATAATTCTGTCAACCGCACATATATTATCTGCACACAAAATTTGACGTGATACAGGAGCACCCAAGTGAATCTTAATCAGGGGCTTATTCGATTTAGATTGAGGGTCAGGCACAAGATCTTAACCCATGAGATGAAGCCGCAAAAGCTAGTATTACTCTGGTGTTAACAATCCAAAGAATAAGCCACAAAGTAAGGTTCTATACTCAATTGGCTGTAACATAAAGCCAAGCTACGAGAGACCTGCTGCAGAAGCCTTGTAAATCTAAACTACATCTCTATTCTACATTGCACTTATGTTTTTCACTTTTTTATTGCTTGCTACGACTAAAAGTGTATGTAGTCGTCATTTTCTTCCAAGCCATCTTCACTTTCATCCGATGTTTGGACTATTAAGAATTCAGAATTCTCCTTGAATGTTGGTGTGGACTCATAGCTATTCGTATCTTTTGTTTCGTTTTTTCCCTCGTCAATATATATATCGTATCTGTGGTCATTGGCAGATGAGACAAAGAGAAGCTCCGGATCGACTGTATAACTGTTTATGCATATACGCTCCGGCTTTTTCTCCTCGTCGCTTTCTACCACTACCTCTTCCTTTGCAGGTGCAATATACTTGTTTGAAGGTGTCACCATAAGATCCTGAGTTCTCTTGGTAATCTGGTGGGTCAAAGTACAAGTTCCTTCTCTAGGACACACACCATCTTCCTCAAAGTCGGGACACTGAAAGAGATGCATGAAAGGACATTTGTGTCCTCTTTCACACCATCCTCCAATAGCAAAAGGCCGACAAAGCCATATCTCGTAGTTTTCGTCGTCATAATGCTTTGGCTTCCAGTGCTGGAATCGACATTGCGGATTCGAGCATTGCCTTTCGAGATGGTACTTGCAAATGGGGGTATTGTGTTCGTTGCATTCGTGCAGTAATAAACAGTGTTTGTTGTAGCATTTATTCAATAGATAAGACCGACAGATTTGAATCCGGGCCTTGTCGTGATGATAGCTACACTGTGAACCTTTCTGACATAATCCTATACTCTTGAAAGATTCAAAAAGAAATCAATGTTAGTAAATCGAGCAGTTGACTCATTGAAATATACTTACCTGTTCGAGAAAAGTATCGACACGGCGGTACTGACACTCTGTGCTGTTAGTAATGACTTGCTTTTGTGATGTATATCGATACGTACCTCTTCTCACGGCCACCGGTACACTTGAGGTGTCCATTGCTCTTGCGGATGTAGGCTCGGTTATTCCACGTTAATACTTTGGACTTGTCTCCCACAGGCATTGTAAGGCATACTAGCTTGTTTCCCTGCCTGGAGACCGCGAACTTGTCGCCTTCTATTTGTACCCGATCACAACTATCGGTCTCTATCCTGTATTTGGTTAATCTGGCTTTTAAATGTTTGAGACGGCGCTGTTCGGCTATCTTGGCATTCACCAACGCTTGCTCCTTTCTAAGTGCCTCTAGCCTTTCTAAATCTTTTTCATAGGTCTCTGAATTCATGAGGGTTACACCACTCTGCGAGACCCGGGTCACAAATTTCTGGTCGTTGGAACCAGTTTCATCCCATTGTGGAGCGTTAGATATGCTGAAACTCAAGTTTCTGAAGCCATTTCCCCGGTTAGGAGGTGCATAAGGTTCTCCATAACGTCCGTAGCCTTGGTATCCTCCTCGATAGCCCCGTCCTCTGGCCCGTCCTCGTCCTCTAAACCCACCTCGGCCACGTTGGATGGATGTTGGGTACGGCTGAGCTGAGTTGGTGCCCTTTTTTTGCTCCTCTATGGCTTTTTTCAAAGCAGCTATCTCTGCATACTTGGCTTTTACTTCTACGCTATCCTCCATGATGTTGTGGTTGTGTTGTGGTTAGTGCTTCTTAGCTTGTAAGTAGATGTTCTATAGGTGATGCGATCACGTGAAAACCTTGAAACTTATCAATGTAACGAGAGATTAGAGCGGTGAATTTGTAGTGCATAAGTGGTGATTAACTTACAAGTGGAAAGAGAACGAATCACACGTTTATTCACTCCAACTCTGAGCTGTATTTGATAACAATCCTCCATTACTACTGTAAAAGTTTATTATATTGAGTTTTACCATATGTATCATGTGACCTAGATCATATGCCTCACTGTGACTAATAGTGTAGAAGACCTCTGTGTAGAAGAAGTAGACCATAATGAGTTATAGCAAGCTTAAAAAGTATGCCGTGCCTGCAGTGGGTGATATTATTCCGGTAGATAGCGAGTCTTGTAAAGACCTCGTCGATTACTGTCTCACCTTACCGTCAGATCAAGCGATCCAAAACCACTTGATAGAGTTGCTTGGACAGACCGAAATATCGTTGGCATTTATTAGCAAATTTCTACAGTTAAAGCAAGAAGAGGATGCCTCCAAGCACAATGTGGCCAAATCCAAATCGCCGAATAGTCATTCAAAAAGTGGACCGGTAAAGCCTGGTAACACTACGAATGCTTGGGCGTCAGAGCCAGTGGCCAAGGAACCAAAGCCTGTCAGAGGAAGGCTTGATACCAAGAAGTCGTCGACCAACACTTCTGAGCTTTTGGATCTCAAACCTTCGAATCAACTTACCAGTCAACAAGCGAAGAAAACCAAAAAGAAGAATCTCGATAATCTCAAAGATATAGAAGCAGTTTTGAATGAATTGGAGCTCGAGCCCACAGCAGGAACATTGAGGAAATGTAACTGCATGGCGACCCGCCACCCACTATACGAAATAGCTCCCAATTGTTTGAATTGCGGCAAGATAATATGTGCAAAGGAGGGCCTTCAACCGTGTTCGTATTGTGGACATGACTTGTTGAATGTCAAGGAGAAGATGGATATTATGAATATCTTGAAACAAGAGCGAAACGAGCTAGACCATAAACAGGATAACATTCACAACAAGAAGATCCAGCAACAGACTAGCGCAACTTCCAAGCCCAGCAAGAGCAAGAAAATTGTAGTCACACTCAATGCTGGAGAAAACTTGTGGAAAGCACAAGATCGAGCCCTCAAAGAAGCAGAAGCAGAAAACAAGCGAATCCAGGAAGCCAAGCAAAGAGAGGAGTTGGAAATCAAGCAGTTGGAAGAACAAGAGCAAGAACTCAAGCACTACGAACGAACACAGCAAGTCAACCCCGAGCTTTTGAAAGCCCTAGAACGGTTAGAAACGTTGCTCAACTTCCAAAGCACAGGTGCAGAAAGAACCAAGATCATTGATAACGCAGCTGACTACGACCTTCCTAGTTCTTCTAACACCAGCACCATGTGGCTTTCGCCGGTCGAGAGAGCTTTACAGTTGAAGAAACAGCAGAAGCAGTTGAGAAAACACGAATTATCCCAACAGGCCAGGAGCGGGCGTGGTAAAGTCACAGTTGAGATGGTCATTAAAGACGGCAAGGTTAAGATGGTGGAAAGAACAGTACCTGGCACCGAGGTTGACAGCGACGACCATGAGATTCAAGAGTTGGAGAGTGTAGTGAAGGACGCCAAAGCACAAGACGAGATGCTGCTCGGTATGAATGTGTGGGACCCAGAAAAGGATAAGCTCAAATGGGAGAAGCCTGTGTACACAGGAACGTCGCATGGGGACAATAGGCAAGTCGAAGTACCCAAGGGCCGTGTTCAGTTCAATTTTGAGCCCGACCAGAACGAGTTGCTTGTCGCCATGCCATAGTTTTAAGGGATATATAGACCAGTAATAACTATAGAATTGGTAAATTTGGCTGATTAGTGGAATAATCGACGATAGATGACTAGAATATACTCGAAGATGGACGACTAGAATGCACTCGAGAATCGACGTTAATTAGCATATCTCGAAGTCTCTGATCTAATTTCGCATGCATAAGATAATATTCATACAATAGGCAAAAAATGTAGTGATACCGTGCACTTAGTTTTATGAGTCATAGAGATGCAAGCTTACTTTGTTTCTTTGTGAATTCTGAAACTACAATTTCATATCTGGACATTATTCGTAAATTGCTGGTACTAAAAATTAGCTCTATAAGTATATTAGCATCAATATTTTTCATGATAATTAATTTATTGGTCTTCTTTGTTTAATTTTCTGGCAAGTCTGCCAATGCATCATAACTCTCATGTATCTACAGCTGAAGAAGTGATGAACCTATCGTCTCATTCTTCTCTTGAATGCTTTGGCCCGGGCATCATTGATTTTGAGCCTCTGGAAATTGTTGTTTTTAGGTTTATGCATGCCCTTAGTATCGGTAGGTTCTTTGGAAACATATTCAGCCTCCAGATCTTCACTATCTTCCGATTCTTCTTCTGAATGTATATATGCCTGTAGCTTTTCATGGTCTGCCTGGTCAAGTTTGTCTATTTCTTTATGAATATCTTTGCTTGCCAAGTCATCTTCTCCAAGGTCATTGGTACGTGGTTTGATTTTCCACCTTCTGGTAGTTCTCTTTTGAGTAAACTTCTTTTTTCTTGGTACAGCCTGTTGTGCTTCGGTGACCTCCTCTTCTTCATCTTCTTCCTCTTCGTGCTCACTGAATACGACAGTGCTTTTATCTTCTTGGATTGTTTTAAAGTCCTGGAACACATCAGAGATTTTTTTGGACATGAACCTATGAGTTTTCAATGGCGATGGAGAGACCAGAAACAAAGGTGTATTTGGCTTGACGGGCGTGCTTAATTCGGTGGCCGTCAACATCAGTACTTTTGGCTTGGTGGGAGTGTCGTCATTACTGGCCTTTAAGCTTTTGACTGGGGACTGGTCAGCGGAAAAAGCCCGCTTGACGGGTGTATTCTGTAGTGAAGAAGGAGACGCAGCGATGTTTTTAGTAGGAGAAATAGCAAATTCAAACTTGCGGTTATTTTTGGCAAGGTACTGGGGGGTTTCAAGAGCTTTTATGGTCCTTGTAGGTCCTCTTGTAGGTGTTTCAGGATCGTCTGCCATTGCAAGTAGTTTTTCCGATATACTGGCAGACTGTTGCACAGCTCCTACATCGTCGATTCGTTTGGCTTTGGTGGGGGTTTTGAATTCGATGTTTAAGGGTTGTTTTGGAAGTCTTTCCTTGAGTGGAGAGGAGTCGGGTGGCGTCAAGCGGAAGTCAAATATCGACAAAACTTTTCCGTTTGCTTGTGGAGTGGGACCTAGCTCTCCATAGATGTTTTTGGCAGCCAATCTTGCGGAATCTGGGTCGATCTCTTCGTTGGCATCGTCATTTATCTCTATGCTTATCTGGTCCACCCCAGATCCAGTGTGTCCCTTGGCTTCATTTTTACGTGATTTCGGGGTCGCCACCTCCTGCTTGGCGTTTCTGTAGCTTTTGTAAAGAGTATATACTTTGGGGTTTTGTTTTATATCCAGTTTCGACGGCAATCGATTGTTGGTCTTTTGGAAGTCATGTTCCCAATTTTTTATTTGAAGCTTGAGCTCTGCCACAGACATGATAAATGCCTTGTGAATCGGTCTAGATTGTGCTGTTGTAGAAAATAGTCTGGTTTAGTCTTGCGATGTCTCGGACGCGTTGTGATGCAGCACCGAGATCGCGTCGCGAAGTCCGCTAAAGTGCGGTAGAGAAAAAAAAAAGGAATCACAAGCTACGAATGGCGCAGAGCAGACAAGTCTAACGATGAGGGAAGTTAGGAGAAGGCATTGGATGTGAGTAGCAAATCATAGATGTATAAGACATAACTATTTGTCCAGCTAGAAGGACTCAAATTTCCAATGGTCCCAGGAATCGAGGCCATCGCGGAATTGAGAGGTGAACAGAATAGTGACTCATTACTCAGGTAGCTTGCTTTTGCGAAAATCGGGAGGGGAACGCTTCCTCTTTCAGCATACGTCCTAACTACAATTATCCATTTCTGCAGGGTCTGGTCTTTAGTTTTGCAGCCTACTCCATATTGATTAGTACCATGAGGGTGGTTCGTAATACAAGTGCTACAAAGATATGTGCATAAAATATATTAGGTTTGTAAATAAGAAACATGAGATGGGTTTAGATCATAATCAATACGACAATTTACCTCAAGGCATAGCATTCAGCAGCACTTCTATAGTCTATCTTCGGTTGTGAAGGTTTTGACTTCGGAGACTTTTTACTTTTGGTGTCTGTGTTCTTGGGGCTTTTGGTGTCAACAGATGAAGCTATTGATTTGGTCTTAGATACGGCCGAGTCCGTTTTTTTGAGTGAGTGCAGCATATTTGATATGATATGAGGTCTTGAGTATCAGGAGAAACTTGACCCCAATATATACCAGTCCTTGTACTCTTGGTGACTAATTGCCCTCATTTTGAGTTTACGAGTTATAGTGACGGTGCTTCTTACGTTGCAAATACGAATACCAAAGTAGTCTTCTTTAGGTGATACGAAATGTATTAGTCATGGTAGCACTGGCTAATCGCAAATAATAGTTATTGTGGTACATTTTTGAGATATTGCAACCACGCATGATGCAGCCGCACTTCTCCTCTTTCCGTTTAATCTAAAAATATTTTTGAGCAATACAAACCAACGCCACCTAGACCACCTTTGTTTCTGAAACTCTGTGATCCAGATCCTCTATGAGTTTCTTCAATTGGTGACTAGACCACTTGACTCATGTTTCGTCGTCTCCTCATTTAGTTTATCAGCTCACCGCGATTTAAACTTTTAAGTCCATTTAACTTCTTATGATTCATGACGCAAGAGAATCCTTAGATTTATTAGTCAGGCCTCTTACAAATAGAACAAGTGCAGGGAATTATTTTTTGCAATGAATTTGTGTTCTTATCCTTTCAGAATTTTCATCTCTTGAAAATTTGCAACTTCCCGGAAAAGTTGGTATGGGAGCTAAGACGAAATAAACAGCTTGATCTATACTGGGGCAGTGTTATGGGCTGCGTGTGTAGCAGTTCACATTTTCGAATGAAATAAAGAGCGAGTCGTGGCCCAAATCGCTACAGAACTGTGGTCAAAGTATGTATGGTGTCGTCGACTTGGGCCATAAAATAGTGGCGTCTCGCAGAGAACTTGTGGGTAAAGAAAATAATTGTTGATATGAGAGCGTTTTATCAAAGGTTGCCAAAAGCTACCAAAACACGCAACTATTTGTAAGCGAAGCTTAATATAGATTGAAAATGTTGAACTTTGATAGATACGTCATTGAGAGAAAAATCGAGTTATGAAATAATATTTCTATTGAGTCGCTTGACCGAAAGAGTCTAATTTAAATAGCTAGCTATACAGACTGAGAGAATGTCATAATCTAAGAGATTGCAACAACGTTGGATTCGGTGGTGTACTTGACTTGGGCAATTCCAATTTTGTTGTCCTCAAGATCATAGACAAGGTACATACTTCTCAAGATAACGTCTCCGATGAGGACATAACCTTTACTTTGAGAGACTGGTTGAAGAAGAATTACACAATCGCCTTGATCGTCGATTTCAGCCACCAATTCTTGCCATGGAATTGTGATGGACTTACCACCAAAAGTGAACGCAAATTCACCAGATGGAGCTTCACAATTTGGAACCTGGATCATCCCTTGAAGGGTTGGCCATCCAAGATCTTCTTGAATTGCAGCGTAAGCATCGTTTGGAATGAAAGTAAGAGCAGTGCCACTGTCCAAGGTAGCAGTTGTATCAACAGAATAAACAGTACCGTCTGGAAAAGTGATACTATCGAAGGCAACATCCAAAGATCCGCCCGATGGATTTTGAATTGGAAGGTATTTCAAACTTCCTGAGTATTTGGCATTATCGATACCACCAAAGATAATTTCACCCTCTGATGCCCCTATTTTGTTCAAGTAGAGCGAGTAGGCAATTTTGTTGATGTAGCCATCATCCTTTAAAGCTACAGGGAAGTTGGGGTACTTTGAGCGTGTTGATTCACCAGTGGCGTACCCAACTCCTAAAATACCAATTCCAATGGGATTTTTGGTCGAGACGTCAGCAAACTGGAAGTTAGAAAGAGAGGGTCCGTTTGGAATTCCAACAGTGTCGGTAACCCACTCACCTTGAGTGTCACCCGAGACATATGTGATGGTGAAAGGTTTTCCAGTATCGTGGTAAGTGGAAGAGGCCGAATTGTCAAAACCAGCGGGATCGGAATGTGTATCGGCTACCCAAAGATCAGAACTTCCTGTATCAAGAATAAGAGAAAGTGGTTGTTGTTGGGATCCAAAAAGAAGCTCAATGTTGTAAGAACCTTTATTTGCCCACTGGTCGTCAAGCGGAACAACAGTAGAATCCACCGCAAGAATGGTAGCGTTCGTTGATTTTGCAGCAGACTTAAGTGGAAACGTGATGAATCCAGGGCCCTTGTCTTGTCTGGTTGGAAGCGCAGCGGCTTGAACGGTCAAGGCATAAGCGAGAATGGTGAAAGCTTTGGCGGAGAAGAGAGAAATGCTAACCATGGTTGGGTATTGTTGTTATTTGAAGTAATTAGAAGAGCATTCAACAGGTCCTTAGCCTTCCTTATATACTAACAATTGAGCTTGTTACATTCCGAAACCATTCGATGCAACGGCTCACAATATTTATTCTGAACGGCGTATGGAAAGTACTATTGCGAGCCCCAACATAATTTCACATATCGTTAACCCCTAAATACGGTAGATAAGTCTAGAAGTCCGTACTTCTCACGGCTCGATGTTCCTAGCTTTATTGCATTCGTAGCGCAATTACCTGTTTTCAAGATTATTTTCCGATCGGAAAACATCTTGGGGTAAGTTGAGACGGTTGAAATTCTTCAACATATCAGACCAGCTAATCTATAGACTACACATCTCTCCCAACAAAACTGTCTCGAAGTTGGGACACCGATATGCAGATTTCTTAGGATGCAACCTTGCTTTCCCCTGTAATTCCCCTAAGTTTTGATGGGGTATGTTTCGAGCCCGTCATCTGATCTGAAAGATGAATTCTTCGGTCAATAATGTGCGGCTTCAAATTTCAGCCTATCTTAGAGATAAAGGTGCGTATGCATGCACGTTTGACATTATGCACGTTTGATTGGGAAATTGCGACAGGAGGCATTTGCGTTCCTCGGGCCTTTTGACATCAAAAGCTGTACGTAGTTACCAGACACCATATTTATTAAATTATGGTTGTTAGGACATTGATGTGACGATAAAGTGGACACCACTTGAACCAAAATCTTACTAATAATATAGAGTATCGTAGATTGTTCGGGTGTCGCAGCCAATGTATATACTTTTCAGCTAGGCTTATGCTCGATGTAATCTCAAATCAGCGGCGATAAACGATTTCACATGTAAAGACGGTTAAAGTAAGTTTTAGATCCCCTTTCGAATCTTTGCGAGAAATAAGCTTTGCGAAAAATATTTTCATTATCAAATGATAGTGCCACCACAATCACCTAATTGACAGGGTAATTTCCCGCGGGACGATCTTATCAAATAATTAACCTTGAAATGACGTAGAGCCAAACGCAGCTGACAAACTATATTGCTACTAATTTATTAACGCGTCCAAATATACTATTTACAAATTATCCACAAACTGCTGAATGTGCCCAAACCCAGTGGACGTATCACCCTCGTTTAAAGAATTGAGCATGCTTTGCACGGCAACTTTAAACGCATTGAGCTCGGAACTAGACCCGAACTGAGACCCGTTCGCATGGTAATCGCCTAAGAACGAACGACTATTGGAGGAATTCTCCCAGTAGGTTTGGAAAAATTGCAACATGGCTGATTTGTCTTGACGACATGAAAGATATACCGATAATCTTACCCAGTATCCGAGCAATGTCTTGGTGTCTTGGTCAGGATTGTGAAACGAGCCGAGGGAACGGTCCCATTCGGCCCAGAACTGAGTCCAGTTGGAATCATTGCCATATGTGAACAATACTAGTTCTTTAAATGCAGCGGTGGGGGTTGTGTTTGTCAATGAATTGTGATAGTTGATGATTTCCATAATATCTCTGGCTCTGTTTGTGGCTTGGCTGATTTTGGCCGTTTCCTTGGGAATCTCTTTGTCGTTGTAGATTAGATCATGGATCAAGCTGGAGCCTACACCGGGCTTAGACTCCACGTAAGACAACCTCCAAAGTAATGGTAAGAATTCTGGCCGGGCAAAAAGATCAATTGGCTCCCCAAATACCATGATTTTAGACAAAAACCTTGATAACTTATCGTAGATACCGTCGCAGTGCTCGCCTACGGTTTTGTAGTGAACATCATGGGTGATTTCGGGCGAATCCACCAAGAGCTTCATGTACTCTACTATATCGTTGGCTTTTTCGAGCTGGAGGTTTATTTCCAGATCCAACGCTATTTCCAACGAAGCATACTTCTCTAACAAGATCTGTTCGAGTTCTTCGAATGAGGTAAACTCCGGTCTAACCAAGTGCACCGCTCTGTAGAATTTGTATTTGGCACGGTGGTCTTGTATGGAGTTGGCATTGAAGCTCTCCGAAAACTCAGTATTGAGTTTCTTGAGCTCATTGACTCCGATATGCGAGTCTTCGTTGATTAGTTTGGTATATACCGACTGGGTGGAATAATTTGCCCTGGCCTTTGCAAATGCAGTTTGAGTATGGAAGCCTCTCCTGATACCAATAAATATATCATCAGAAGTAGTGGTAGATCCGCCGAAGCTTTCGTACTTTGGAAGATCTTCTTCGCGGCAGTACAACGACTCCAAGTTGAGCTCATCTCTCCGAGCCTGCGTCAACATGTGCACATAGATGCCGTCCACCTTTGTGTCGAACATTATCCAACTATTGGGCGCCTTTCCATAGTCATTATCGGTAGCTGGTGGGCCCTTTCTGGCTCTACGAAGTAATCTACGTCTGACCACAGGCTTGACGCTGGCGGAGACCATACCTTCAATGGGTGGGAGCACGTCATGGTGGTGCTTGATGTAAAACTTGAGTTCGGTCGCAGCTTTGAAAAGATGCTTTTCCGACTTTCCTGTGCCGATAATGAAGTAGTTGGTATCTTGGCCCTTGGTGCTATAAGGATGGTCTTCGTCAAGCACAGACGAGTCAAACAACTCGATGTTGTCGAGTCCGTACTCATTTGCCACTAAGTCGAGAAACTTTGCTAAAGTGGGTGGTGCATTGGCAGGAATTTCGGGAAGTTCTACCTTTCTGGTACTGACTAGTGGAGACGAAGCATCATCTCGAAGATACCATGGTATATCAGAATAAGAGTCGGTGGATGCTTCTGTGGTTTCTGACTTATTGTGACTACTGGTTTCCTCTGAAATTTCACTCTGATTTTCCAGTTGGATGTCCTTTTCTTTCAAATCAACGTATTTTTTGATCTCGTCATGATCGCTACTTGTTACGTCCTTCTTGCAACTTATTGCTCTGGAAAATGCTCGCACGCCAACACGCACATTTTCCAGGCGCCAGAGGCCGGACCTGGCTGCACAACGAGCATAATTTGTTCCTGCAACTGCCCTAATCATCGTCTGCTCTTCTTCAACCATACGCTGGAGTTGGTGAAAAGTTAAATGTACTGTCACGTGACCGATGCAGGACAGGGCCATCTATAACTTTTTAGCTCATCGGCATCTCTAGCAAACGGTAAGGATGGCCAAATTAGTACACAACGTTCAGAAGAAGCAGCACAGAGAACGTTCGCAGACCAGCGAAAGGGCCCGTTATGGGTTGCTTGAAAAAAAGAAAGATTACAGACTCAGAGCTGCCGACTACCACAAGAAACAAAATGCATTAAAGGCCTTGAAGCTGAAGGCCCTGACATATAACCCCGATGAATATTACCATGCGATGACTCGTAAAAAAACGGATGATCATGGTGTGTTGATTGCTGAGAGAGGCAATGAAGAACTCTCGGAGGCTCAGATCAAGTTACTCAAGACCCAAGATGTGAACTATGTAAGGACATTAAGATTGAATGAGATGCACAAGATCGAAAAGGAAAAGAAAAACTTGGATTTCAAGGCTGGGGGTACTCATACAGTGTTCGTGGATTCCGTTTTACAGCAGCAAAGCTTGACACCCGAAGAATATTTCAAGACGGATGCCAGTTTGGTCAACAAAAGAGATAATAGATTGAGAATAGATCAGCTCCAAACCAATGAAAAGCTTATTAAACAGACCCCTATAGATGACCAGAACTTGATAGACGAACAGAATCGTGAAAAGTTGAGGCAGTATAAGGTATTGGAGCAGCGGTTGAACCGAGTGCAGGAGTTGAAGGGAGTCGAGTCACGCATGGAGCTTACTAGAGAGCTCATGAAGAATGGTAATAAGAAAAAGACCGTTGACGGAAATGGCAAGGTGCAGTTCAAGTGGAAGAATGTGAGAAAAAGATAACAAGCCTACATATAATAAGTACTAATGTAAACTACATATTTATCCCTATAGACATTTCGCTATCAAGAATCATAATACATAGGTCTACTGTAAACTATCTATCTTTTATAAAATTAATCCCTATAGACACGACAAGACCTAAACAGGCTAAACACAATCCCCTTGTAGCTTAGTCTTCGTTGTTTAAACTGCGGTTCATGTAGTCCACGAACAACGGAGTGATTCGGTCGATTTCCACTGTTCTCATACGATTCAAGCTGATGTAACTACGACGGATTCGCTGCAATTGCGCCGTACTCACCGACACAGCTGGCATCTCTATTAACAATTCCTTTTCTCTATCAATCAAAACTTCTCCTCCTACGCTCATGAGTTGCTGGTGCTGGATGATCTTGGCGAGCACCAGCAGGGTCTGTTTGTCTAGTTCCTGCAAAAAGTTGTTACCACCAGTAGCTTTGATAAGAGTGGCTGCGTTTGGTGGAGGAGGTCTTTTCAACACCAAAGCATCCCATATTTCATCGATGGGCAACTTTTCATGCTCGTAGTCTGAAGCTATCGTGAATAACGGCGAGTCCCAGCGGCCATCGCTGTTGGGTTCCTCGTACCGCATGTGGAGCTGTCTTATAAGCTCTTCGTCCCATGGATTGGGGTGCGTCTTGTTCCATTCTATGCACTTTTCAAGCTGGTTAAGCACCTGCACAACACAGTGCGGAGTCACTACACCTTTGGCTTCGCAGAAAAGCTGGTACCGGAACCCTTTGATGTACGCCAAAGTATCCAATATCACAATATTGGTCCGCGAGAGATCACGCTTAACAGCTGTCATTTGAGATCCCCGAGCATTCTTCTCCAAGTTGGAGTCTCGGTATACTTCGTGGTTTATGCCTAAAGTTTCGTCGCTATGGTATATGATGGAGTAGTTGTGGCCGGGTTCGTTGTTGGCCTTTGCTTGTTCGACTTTTTCCTGCAATGCTTCTTGAAGCTTCTTCGCCCATGTCGTCTTACCCGAAGACGGGAACCCAGTGAAAGTGATGAGCGGCATCGTTGATACTCCAATCCGAACCCTCCTCATCAAGACATCTTTTCAGCCCGTATGGGCATCGCGGCACGTGACACATCCTATATCGGTGATCCCTTCGGTGGCAGCAACCATTGACCACCAGGCATGTCGTTTATACCGAGGAGGATCTTTCCGAACTATAACATCCCACTCTCCAACTTCAAGGGCCATCACCAGAAGGCGTTGACCAAGTTTGGGCACTTGGCGCCTCAGATCGATTTGGTTCTTGAAGTCAGAGACAGCAGGGCCCCCATCTCCACCACCAACGTGCTCTTTGACAGAGTGCTTGCACAGAAACAAAAGATTATTTTATACAGCAAGAAGGACCTTTCGGTACTCAAGCCGGAACTTCTCAACAAATGGCACGAATCACACCTTGAAGATTATATGCTCATCGATAGTCGAAACCGTAAAGATGCTCGTGCCATTATCGAAATGGTACGCCAAAAGTACTACGAAATGACGCCTCCGCCACCTTTGGGGTTGCGGCTCATGATTATAGGAATGCCCAATGTCGGGAAATCCACTCTAGTAAATACCCTCAGAGAAGTGGGTCTCGGCAGCGAGCTCTCCAACAGTGTTTCGACCAAGCGTAGGAAAGTTGCCCGTACGGGAGGCCAGCCAGGTGTGACCAAAAATACCAGTGAAATTATTCGATTGTGCAAAGAGCCGGATATCTTAGTTCACGACACGCCAGGAGTCTTTTTACCTACTGTCAAAGACAGCGAGACCATGTTGGCATTGAGTCTCGTTGGGTGCGTGCACACATCGTTCATAGATCCTGTCATCCAGGCCGACTACCTCTTGTATCTTTTGAACCTCCACGATGCCACCGGGGCCAAATATTTGGAGTATATGGACCATCCTACCAATTCAGTCGACGAATTGCTCTATAACATCGCCTTGAAGCGCGGCCAATTGAAGCCTGACGGCAGCTACGACGAACTTGGAATGGCTCTGCACTGGGTCGGCCTTTGGAAAAATGGCAAGTCTACCAGTTACAAGGGAGTGTTTGACTTGGGGTCCATTTTGGATATTAACGGCAAGGAGTTGAGGCAATTGTTCCTTGAAGAGCGTGAACGTGTCAAGAGTATGGGCGTAAGTGATAAGATCGTCAATAGTTTGGGTGCTGACGGGACTGGCCGTTCCAAGAATAGAAAGAGAACAGCCAAGGACAGAGAATATGATTTGAAGAACCAGCTTTTCAAAATTTAAAATGTATATAGAGTAATGAGAGTAATGAAAAAAGTTTACCATAATTATTATTCCAAAGGAAGTACCATGTACGTGTATGGAGGGAGTTACTATTTATTTTGTAGTCATGCTATTTATTTGTGTACTACCCAATTATATCCTGAATATCAAAGTACTCATCAAACTTCTCATTGTCTTCCTTTCTTTCCTTCTTAAAGAACTCAGAATACGTTGAATCCAGCATTCTACGCTTACCTTCTTGTGGAGACCTTTTGACGTACTCTACGCCGAACTTTTCAATAAGCTTCTTGGTCTGGCTTGAATCGCCCAATTCCTGTAGCCACTGAGCCGGTCTAGACGTGTTCCCAGTGAGAATGTTAGTCTTGTTGAATAAGTTGGTTGATTCCTGATCAACCAAGTACTTTTCTACAAATTTGTCCTCTTTGAGGAACAGGGATAACGATTCCCTTGAAAGTGACTTTGAGATGATTCGGTGGAGATGATACCAGTTTTTGTGAATGGCGGGCGATGATGCTAAGAGACTGGTATCGGTATCTTGTGGTACTGTTTTAGGAAACTGCAATGCTTCTGACTCCAAAAGGTTTACTTTCTGGTTGGCTGTGATGTAGCTCGACGACTTGTCTTCTCCGTCCAAATCGTGCGAATTGATAAATGATTCCATAAGACTGTTCATTTCGTCAGAAGGATACTCTCTAGGCTTAGGGCCAACAGTGTCATTTTCATTATTTTCATCCTCATCATCCTCTTCTTCTTCTTCCTCCTCCTTTATCTCACCCTCTTTCTTAGTTAGATACGGAAACCGGCCGATCTTTTCATCCTCCTTAAATGCAAGCCGACCAAGAACAAACCCGTGCACATACTTTCCAGCAGATTGCTCAAATAGTTGCGGTATCATCACACATACCTGGATATCTGCGTCGGTGGAAGGCACATAGCGCACGAGTGCCACGCCGTCCATGTCAATCATGGCCCGCACCAAGGAACTGAACGACACCAGGTTGACTGCGCTGGACTCAGCAGGAGGAATGACGTAGTGGGTCTCGTCTGTAAGGTAGACATAGGCCAAATGCTGGCGTTTGAGAAAGCCAAGGCAGTCTATTCCGGCGTAGGACGGCAATTGAGCCATTTGGGCGAGGTCTTTGCTTACAGCGATGATATCTCGCTTGGAATACTTGAATCCGGGGACTGACTCAGACGAGGAAATGACCACCTTTTCGAACTCATGTGCGTCATCATCGTCCATTTCGTGTTCAATTTCATTCTCGTCTTCATTTGGTTTTTCTTTCTGGGCGTACTTTTTGATATAATGCACCGTATGGCGTTTCACAGCGTCTACTTTTTCAGACACAACATACTCATGGGCGCCCAACGGCTTCTCTACTTTGATGGCCGGATACACCAGGACTGTAACACTAATGGGACTCTGCAGTCCAGGATTCTCTACGTCTTGACCGAACCGAAGAGATCCCGTGAAAGACACTCTAGGAGCGACTTTGCGTAGCGGGGCCGAATGGATTGTTTGGTGAAGTTCGTGGGCCGCGAAAATGCTGGCGCCGTTCCACAGAGCCACCACCTGTCGCCAGCGTTCGAACCCTCGCTGTTTCAGAACATGCTCGAAGTCGTCGACGCCGAACACCACCTTGATGCCGCGCGCATTGATCAACTCGCTCGCTTCGGCGAGTTTGGACGACGACGTCTCTTCCGTAGGGAGCTGCGCGGTGAGCACCACCAAGGTGCGAATGTACTTGAGGTGGATCTTGGGCCTGAAGAGCGCCAATCCCGCCAAAACCAAATCGAGATAGTCCGCCGTGCGTCCCCCTTCTGGTTTGGTGCCATTGTACTCCTTCGAAGCCACCACCTTGGCAGCTTCCTTGTAGTTTTCATAAGTAAATTGGCCGTCGTGGTACACCACAGCATCGCCTGCCACCACCGCGACCCGGTCCAGCTTGCGGTTCTTGAGTAGCATCCCGCTGCAATACTGGTGCCAGTACTCCGTGGGGCCATTCTCTATCACAAACACCGTGAACTCCTTCTGTGACATGGTGGTATGCTCGCGGCCTTTGTTTTACGCTCGCCTCTTTTTTGATCTCGACTACACTTGCCTGCTCGTAATCAACCTGTCAATTCTGCCAGTGTTCGCCTGGAAACATTCCGCACGCGCACACGCACGCCTACTTTGCTGCCTTTAAACTTGGGTTGGTTGGCATCACCCCTTGGTCAAGTGACTACGTGCTCCAATCAATCTGTCCACCATTGATCCACCCTGCTAGTCTAGACCTAAAATAGTCTTAAAAGGGTCCGTTGTTGTCAATTCTTGTTGTCAATTCTTGCTTGCTTTAGTTTTCGCTCGAGACTTGCAAACTCACCACCCACATCGCTCACCATGAGTTTGCCTTATAACCACGCCTACATGTACCCACCCTACAAAACCCAGCCATCAGATCAACAGTATCCACAGGGCTATTCTCAGATCTCGGCTCTGCAATCCCAATCGTCTCCGGGGCCGCCATACTCGGTACCTACACAGATGCCCACTAACCCTAATCCGCCCCTGGTGCCGTACGCCTACGACCAGCCTCCGCCGCCGGATCTGTATCCGGTAGACGACAACAGCCAGGCCTACTTTTTACATCAGCAGCATCAGTACCAGCAGCACCTCCAGCAGCACCCGTCCCAGGAGATTCTCGCCGTCCAACAACAACAACAGCAACAACAACAGCAGCACCACCACCAGCACCAGCAGCAGCACCAACAACAACAACAACCTCTTCAAACTCAACAGCACCAACAACCTCTACAAAATCAACAGCAGCAGCTGCTGCAACCCATCCTTCACCATCCCCAGATCCAGCCCATGCAGCCCGTGCAGAACCCATCCCTCCTTTCACAAACTCCAGGCTTCGTGCAATCGCGTGCGGTGCAAGATCCGCCGGTGTTATATCCTCCCAATGTTCAGATCCCAATAGAACAGCCACTCCAGCAGCCTGTCTACAACTCTTACAACTACTCCAGCTATAACTATAACCACTACGTCCCGCCGTATCCCGCTGGCCAGCCGTACCGCTACAAGTCTTCGGCGCCGGCAGATTTTCAACCCGTGTCCTCAGGTCCCAGCGTGGGCTCGATAGGATCCATTGGTAACATGCCTATGGGCTCAGTTGGTTCCAATTCCATGTTGGGCTCGAGAACTCGCTCGGGGTTCCAGAATCCCAAGGTCAAGTCAGAGCCTGTTCTTACTCAAATCAGTGGCCATTACGATTCTCCCAGCTACGGGTATCCTAGCCGTGTAGCTACAGGTATGAACGCCTTTGGCTACTCGGGATACGGCTCCAGTCTAATTCCCAACAGGCCTACTTCGATCAATCACTTCAAACCCATTGAAACCAAAAAGAATTCGAAGCCTCGAATCAACAAAATCATCAAAAACGGCCTCAAATCGCCTTCCTTGCCCTACAATATCGGTCTGTTTACTAAAAAAAAAACTAGCATCCCCAAACTATCGTCGGTATCCAACAAAAAGAAATTGGTCAACGAAGCTCTTGGTGAACTTTCCATCGATGCACTTTTTGAGCACTTCCTGGAAGTCATGAAAATCGAAAGCCCAAGATCAAAACTCTCGTCAACTAATTTGGTGTCGTATCAAATCAACTTGAAAAACGACTTGGAATGTCAATTGTTCGACTTGTTCGTTAACAGCTTGTCAAAGTCCATCGACATTTTCTTACCCAAGGAATCTTTCAAGAAAATCATTCCAGAATTGGCGCTTTACGATGACACCAACATGATCTTGGACTCAATGTTCTGCCTAAGCTCCTTGATCCTTCAACGTATTAGTCCTGAGCGTGTAGATCCTTCCATTCCCATCAAGTACTACCAGCAGGCGGTCAAGTCCATCAGATCTTACTTGAGCATTCCTGGCATCGAGAACAACGAAAACGGGATCATATCTCGATGTCTTTTGAGTACCATAATATTGTGTGTCTACGAGCTATTCTTTGTGGCTATTGACAGTACTTATGTCAAAGGAGCCTCAAGTATACTATCATCGGTATTAATAAAATACAATAACAATCCCAAACAGAGCTTGCTCAAGAACTCGCCATTTCATCAAACTTGTTTTTGGGCCATGTACATCTGTGACATGATTCTTAGCCTCAAGTTCAACTTGCCAAGCATGTACTCTATAGAGACGTTCTGGAAACCTTTGGATCCAGAGTATTTCGATCAGTACAACAATTATTGCAACCAGTTGTTGTCCAATAACGTTAAAGATCGAGAGATATTTATCAACAACTCCATGCTCAACAAAGAACACACTCTTTGGTGGCTTCACAAATCATTGATCAACTACAGCGCAATCAACGAATTCTACTACCACGTCGATGTGATCACCCAGGAGGACTACGAGTCTAACAAACCCTTCAATGATTGGGTAGCCTTACGAAACTTGGTGGACGAATTCGAATCCAACATGCCTATTAACTTGAAGCCCACGATCTACAAGCCCAGCTCCATGAACCGCGTCTTCCCCTTAATTTACTTTAAGGATGAAGTGACGGCTATCACCGGTTTAAACTTTAAGCTATCAAAAATCGCACTTTACGAATCACTCGTACTGAGAACGTGTGCCACCAATATTCACGTGAAACAAGAGCTAGCTAAGTATCCAGATAACTACGTAAAGAAGTTGACCAAGGATATCATTGGTATAATGAAAACCTACGACGGTAACTTGTACATTTGGCCCGTGAACGTGCATACTCTAAGAAAAGTGGCCCACTACTTGTTTGACGAGCCGGACGCACTCGAACTTTTAGAGGAGTTGGTCGAACGCGTAGTAAAGGCTTCCAACTTGCATTTGCGTGACAAAATCGTGCCCTTTTAATTTGTATTAATCACTGTAATATATCCATCGGCCAGATCAATCCTCAATGGAATGTATATACATATGGTCCTAAATAAAATCTGGTCCATACTTTCTATTTTTGTAGCTGCGAAGTTTCAAAATCGTTCGATTTTTTTAGACCGAGAAAGCCGGTTAGTACAGGTTTTTATTTGTGAGCCCTGTCGTATTCTGAAGTGGGAAATAACCACGGCAATTCAGTTATGCAGGTTTCAAGCTGCAAGGAAATTTCAATGCTCTGTCAAAAACCACTTCAGGGTTCAGTGGATTGCTCTGGCTTGGGAGCTAGTTGTATGTTTCCAACATGTACGATCGGTCCAATATCAAGCAACTTCGTCAGAACGGGAAAAACCCCGACTTCTGTCTTCTGGTAACGCCAGAACAACTTGACCTGATCATCACTCTACTTCTCGACGATGTCAATCTAACTCGGCACCAAAGAATAGACTTGATAGCAACCATATCGAACATCCTTTTGATCAATCGTGAACTTCACCAAAACAGTTTTACGGTATATTGGTCCAACAAAGTGTTGAAACACTTGAACCAGATTCTTTCCATCTTGTTGCACGAGTTGGATAATCACGACGAAACCCCAACTGATTCGGAAAAGATTGACCTCCAGCACTTTGCATTTGATTTCAACCCACTCATACTGGTTTATCGTCTAATCTTTCTCATTTTGTATGATGGGTTGGCACAATTGGATCACTGTCTCGATGCTACCAATGATTCCCTAAACGAAGGCCTTGAAATAGCATTTAAGTACTTTGGCGAATATGAAAATAATGCTGATTACGAGAAGGCACTCATTGAAATCTTCAAAGGCTTGTATACTTTGTACCACAAGTATGGTACTGATCTTAGCGCCGATACAAAAATCAGCGCCGACAGATACATTAATATCATTGAAAAGACCAAAACGCTCGACTTTGTCAACCTCACACCCAACCAGCTAACCATGGTCAAATACTTCATGAATATTATCATGTTGGTCAACACATATCAAGAATCCCTTCAGTTCGATGACTTTGTGCGAGACATCAAGGTCCACAGGGACTCGCTAGAAATAGCCGTGATGTTGATGATACGAGACTTTAAGAACCTCGAGCGGTCGGACCTTGACTACTCCCACCTAACTAATTTATTTATCGTGGTAAACTTCGCTGCTAGTGAACTCAACAAGTATAGCGGAGACCAGGAAGGCATGGACAAGTTGAAAGAGCTCAAAGCGTTGCTCCAGAGTGCCATCTTGCCCACTCCTCAGGACAAGAACCTTGCTCTCGACCCCAACTTGGTGCCCAGCGTCGACTTTACTCGAGAATCTCCCGTGCAACCGCAAAACTACATCTACTGTCGGTGTCTTGAAGTGATTCGACGCCGTTCTCCGGGTCTGGAGGCACAGAGAGGGACACTTTCTGATAGTCTGCTAGACTCCTCGACCAATATAGCACTTGACTATCTTGTTCAGGTAATTATACAGTGTTTCTTTGATCTCAGTTTTGATCCCGAGAATCCTTCTACCACCACGCATTTATCCAAGTTTCTAGACTATGTGGGCTACGTTTACGCCAAAGACTTTATGGATAACAATGGAATCTCTATTCCTGAAGACATAGATATCAACAAGTACCTCAAGCCCAATCCAAAATACTTGGGTGGTATTGAAGGTGAACATCCTATATCTAATGGTTCTGGTTTCGAAAGCTTGAGCCAGTCTTTAAACTCTATACTCAACAATATCGACTCCAATGGCTCGACCCCTCAGCCTCCGGAGATGACCCAAGAAGAAAAGGAGGTCGAGGCTGAACGGTTGTTCTGGGTATTCGACAAAATGGAAAGAAATAGTGTTTTCGAGGGATTCAAAAACCCAGTCAGAGAATGGCAACAGTCGGGAAAGTTTGAGGATATACCTGATGACCCGCAAAGTGACGACTAACTAACTACAAAAGTATTGATTTAATAGAAAATAAAATATTAATAATGAATATAGATGAATTAAACGAATGTTAGAGTAGAGCAAAGCAGTCAAACTTTCTCCTTGAGCTGCAATACGATGGCTGATCTGGTAGGAATATAGACCATTAACGAGTTTGATCTATCATTCCATCTTTCGTTGTTAGTGAAATACTCAATTGGTTTTCCTTCGGAATCTGCCTCTTGAATTCTACCGTGACCGCCAAACTTTTCGTTATCGGAGTTCAAAACAATTTGATACACTCCGGGGGTCTCCACTCCAATTTTATAGTCAGGATACGAGTTGGTGGGATGGAAATTGAATACAAACAAAAGTCCGTTTCTCTCGAACGCCAACACCTTATCGCCTTCATGCTTTAATGAAACGTAGGCTTGAGGAGTATTCAATACTCCGTATTTGGTGTCCAACTTTTGCATGGCACCGTCAAAATTATACAAAAATTTATAGCGTAATAAATCGTCCTTGATCAAGTTAAATTGACGTCTTGCGTAGTGATATGACTCATTGTTTCCTGCTCTTGGGAAATCCAACCATTCTGGATGGCCAAATTCATTTCCTTCAAAATTAAGGTATCCCTCACCACCTAATGCAAAGGTCACGAGCCTGATAAGCTTATGTAAGGATAATCCTCTATCGATGACTGGAGTCAATGGTGTCAATACTGACATGTTGGTGTACATTTCTTTGTCCATTAACCAGAAGGCAATCGTTTTATCACCCACTAAAGCTTGATCATGAGATTCACAATAACTAATGCATTTTTCACCGTGTCTTCTGTTGGTTAAGGTGTGTACAATAGCACCAATATCCCATTGCTCATCCGATAAGTGCTTCAAGATTTTGATCCACATATCAGGAATTGCCATTGAGAATCTATAGTCGAATCCAATTCCTCCTTTATCGATGGGAACACATAACGTAGGCATGCCACTGACATCTTCAGCAATAGAAATGAAGCTGTAATTCTTTTCAGGAACCTCAATGTCTCGCAACAATTGGTGGGCCAACATGAAATATACAATAGCATCTTGGTCAACCCACTCGAGGTTGAAGTACTCATTGTAGTCACCACTAAATCCAAAGCCTACACCATGATGTTTATAAAGCATACTGGTTACACCATCAAATCTGTAACCATCAAACCTGTAAATATACAAGAAGAATTTCAAGTTCGATAACAAGAACCGAAGTGTCTCGTGGTCTGAATAGTTGAATAGCCTGGAATCCCACTGGTCATGGTTACCCTTTGGACCTCCATGGAATAAGTAGTGGTCTGTGCCATTGAACCTGTTTAAACCATCCTCAACGTTTTTGGAACTGTGTGAATGGACAATGTCTAGTAACACCTTGATACCCAACTTGTGGGCTTCATCGACCAATTCCTTCAAGTCTTCAGGTGAGCCAAAACGGGAGGAGATGGCAAAGAAGTTAGTGATCTGATAACCAAAGGAAGCATAGTAAGCATGTTCCATTACCGCCATCAACTGTATAGTATTGTACCCCAAATTGTGAATTAAAGGTAATATATTTTTGGTGAAATTCTTGTAGGAGCCAATCTCGGGGTTTGGAGTAGAAATTCCTACGTGCGCCTCGTAAACCTTGATACCCTCTTTATCATTGAACGTAGGTCTGGGATGCTTAAATTCATAGGTAGTAGATGGAGGAGGGTTCCAAAATCTTCCCTCATATAGGGTATTTTCGGTAGACGGGATAGCTCTGAATACCCATGGATCGATACGGTAGATTACTTCGCCCAGGGGCAATTTCATGGCGATTTTGTATTTTGAATCATGAGCAATTGCAAACTCTCCGTTTACTGGCTCGATAACAAGACTCCATAAGCCAAAATCATTGGCTTTTTGAAATTTGTGCGAATTGACATTCCAGTCGTTGAACTCACCAACCAAAGAGACCTCGACTACGTTTGGGACGTATTGGTTTGCATAAATCCGTTTAGTTTCCCATTCTCCATGCAAACCGTACTTTTTATAAGAGTCGGAAAACTTGATTAACGAACCTTCAGATTCGGTAATATCGTTATATACTTTCCTAAATTGGAGCTGACGGCTTATGAGTGAGTCGGAGTAAGGTTCTAACCAAGGATCGAGATCCAATGCTCCTTTGATAAGCTGCTTGTTCTCATTGGTACTGTCTGCGACACTGGTGGCAGGAACGGACATTGGGGTTTTGCAAACTATGAAACAACAACAGGGGCTTGGTAGTGGTTATTTCTACCGTAGTCTATACTTCTAGATGTGCTGATACGTCCAATTGGTTTTTACGCCCTGTAAATGTGGGCATTTGCTCTCCTTTTATATCCCTAAACCGCCTGATGTTGCAGTCACGTGTAGTGCCCACAAATTTGCAGCTCTGCGGGGTGAGCGACGTGGAGGTGGCCCAAAAAAGGGCCCAAAAAAGGGCGAGATAAGATAGGGAGTAATCGAAAGATGAATTGTGAAACGCTTAGAATTATGACAGAGTATGGTGCTAAGTATTGAGGGTAGTCGGACTGCTTGATGTGTGACGATGGTGTACGTGTGTGTTCGTGGAGTTTGAGTTTCTAGAGAAGCAGGGCTTCGCGGGGTCGCGGGGTTCGCAGGCAGCATCCTCTGCGGCAGTGCTGGTTCCACTACGGAATCCCAACGTCCATCGGAAACAGACAATATACTTTATCTACACAATAAGAGCAATTTGCAATCATATATTGGGATATATCAGATCAGCAATAGATTTATTTAGCTGACATGTGCAATGCAAGGGGTGGCTTCTCGAGCTAAAGTCGGCAGGACCCTTTTTTCGGAAATGTTAAATAGGTGGCGGAAGGTTAGTAGCACAAGAGTTTTTCAGTGGAGTTCCATCTCACTAAACTTGATTGCGAATTTTTGCACGATGAAGATCTCACTATTCTTATCCTCTATCATATATTCATGGGGCTCAGAATAGCTATTAGCATGGTGTATATACAGGTAGTAGCTAAGGGCCCTCTAGATAGAACGATTGTAGTAGAATGATATTGTATAAGTGACTAGTAGAACAAACGAAAACTGCGTCTGGATATTTTCTCTAGATTCACCTTGTCAATTTTACTCTAGCTCTACGAATACAAAACGACTACACTTTATTTCTGACTGATATTTTTTCTAGTCTACTTAATCTACTGTTACATTATCTGAATCTCTGGTTCAAAATTCTTTCGGCCCCGGCCTCTTCATACTCTTCTTTGGTAACCCACATCTGGTGGAAGGTTCCCAATGAAGCCAACACGCTTCCTCCAATCCATGCTTGATTGACTCTTTCGGTGGAATTACCAACAGCATGAAGTCTGATTTTCAATCCAGGATTCGAAGTACACAACTCATTATATAATCTCTCGGTCAATTGTGGAATCAACGACACACCTCCTGTCACAATGATGTTGTGGGCAACAGAAGCTCTCAAATCAATATCAATGGTGGAAAGTGTATGGGTGATCAATTGCGATAACCCTCTAGCAGTCGCTTTACCGTTGGGTATATCTGCGGGCGCAGGAGTAGAAGTGTTGGAATCAACTTTTCTCATTCTCTTGATAGGTCTATAGTCATCGTACAAATTACTGAATTTCAATTCTCCACTGTTTGGAGGGTACTTTTTGCCGAGTTCCTCATTGTCGAACTTATAGATATCAGGATCAAATATCGATTCGGACAACTTGAACCGCTCGTATCCTAGTCCTACAGATTGCCCTGTAGGAAGCTCGAAGAGCCTTTTGTATGTGTCTGCGGAGTAAAACTCCTTCATGGTGCCCACTGAAGAAAAGGACCGTTCGGGGATTTCCAACATGGTTTCCTTGAATTCGTGCCAGATCTTGGACTTTTCGTGCTCGTCAAACGACTCGGTGACCGGGCCAATGTCTCTATATTGGAATTTGGCCTCTTCCGGATACACCGTGGGGATCTTACTTTTCACTTTGTATGTAGCCTCGATCTTTAAGTTTTCCTTTGTAGCCAACAAATCGCGGATCTGGTCGCTCAAAAATTGACCGGCATAATTGGTTTTTTTGGAGTTTTTAAGTAAGGATATTCCATCTATGATAGGAGTGACACTCACAGAATCATGGCCTATGTCCACCACCAAGCAATTGGATCTACCCTGTTGAAACGAGATACAGGTGGGAGCTTTGGCCAAGTACAAAGCGGCGAAGTCGAACGACTCGTAAAATGTCTCGACCAATGTTTGTCTGTATTTGGGCTCTGTCCATACGGGCTCGGTGATTAAGATGGGTTGTTCGGCATAATCTATGTTCAATACGTCTTTGAAGTAGTGGGAATATTGATCCACGGCTGCATCCCAGTCTACAATCAACGAGTCTTTGAGAATAGGTTTAATTGTGTGGTTGCTTCTGGGAACATGTATGGATTCGCCAAAGATTCTCTTCAGTCCTTCTTTGTCTTCGACTGAAAATTGTGACGGCGTAACGACCTTGGGAAAATCATCCCCTGCATACCCAATTCGGGTATGGAAGGATCCTGGGTCCAACACTATAGCATTGATTTCATCTCCTCCATAGACGGTGGTGTTGTTTGCCCCGCCCGACATGTTTACTGTGCCAGCTCGTTGTTGGTGTCGTTGAAATGTTTTGTAGCCCTCGTCACGTGACATATAGCGTGATTAGCATACTGCTTGACCTACTGCTACCTTATTACATTTCTGGCTGTACTAACTATTTTAATTTTATTCAGTTATTTAATTAAGTATTTATAATATTCTGGACTCGGCGTCAATCAAGTCGACCAAGAACTGGGCTTCCAATCTCTTTCTTCCTTCAACAACCCAGTCGTCAGCCAATTTTCTTGGCCAGCCTTTCAAGTTGGCAGCTTCTTCGATAGCCACGTCCAAATCGCCTCTAACCAAGCTGGCTTCGACTCTGCCGATCACAGACTCGATATCTTTGCCGTCTGGCTTAGCACCTTTAACTGGGAACAACAATTTGGAGAACAACGAAGAGGTCAAGTGTCCTAACAAACCAGCATTTGGAGGCAACAAGGAGGCTGATCTCAATTCAGGAGCCAAAAGTTCCCATCTACTTAACAATTGGGAGTTGGTCAAGATAGAGTGGGACGATTCTTTGGCTAATAATCTCAGTAATTCGTTCAAAGCCAACTGTATGACTTCATCCTTGGAGCCTTTGGTTTGGATAGCCAAGTCTTCTACGTATGGCAGAACCAATTTAGGAGCTTGCGATGGGTCGGACGAGTTGAATAAGACAGTTTTGAGCTTGGTTAACGAGTTGTGGATCTGAGCTTTGGTTTGGTTGGCGGTGAGTTGAGCTTCCAAACTTTCAGCAAACTTTTCCAATTCGTTGAGCTTTTGGTCGAGCTGTTCCAAATTGGCCAATCTTCCGTTTCTTTCTTGGTCGAGTTTGTCCTTGACCATCTTTTCGAAGTTCTTGGTTTGTTCGATTCTTACCATGGAGACTGCATTTACAGCAGCTTGGGATATAGCTTCTTTGGTGGCTTGAATCTCTTGTTCCAAACGTTTGTTCAATTTGGCTTCCAATTTGCCCTTTTCGTTGTTGAATTGATTCACGAAGTTTTCGGTCAATTCCAATTCTTTGGCAGTGTATGACGATAACAATTCAGTTTGTGAGGTCTTGAGCCTGGCCTTCAATTCTGACTCGAAGTTGTTGCTTAAAGAGTCGACCTTACTGGCCAATTTGTCAACACTTTCTTGGACAAGCTTGACAAGGTTTGAACTTGATGTAGAGCTGTCGAGCTTGGATGTATCAATGGATCTGATCAAGTTGTTGAAAGACTCGATGGTGGCTTTTACAGAAGCGTCAAGGGTCTTTTCGGCGTTCTTGGTGAGCTCAATAAGAGGCAATTTCTGCACGTCTTTCTTGACACTTTCAATTTCAACTGGTTTCTGCAATTGTTGTTCGGGAGTGGCGTCAGGAGCATTGAAAGATTCAGTCTTTCCAACAGAGCCCAACTTATCCTTGGTATCCTTGATCAAGTCACCGCCGGTTTTTTCAAACTTAGATTTCATTCTGTCAATTTGGTCAGAAGAAGGTAACAGGAGGTTGGAGACTTTGTTTGTCAATGACTCAAATCTCTTTTGAAGTTCCTCAATTGACCCGGTTTCGATAAAGTCCAACAATTCTTCATAGTATGGAGGGTTTTTGTCGATGATAAAGTCCATAACATCGTCGTTCTTGCTGGCAGCATATAAAGTACCACCGTAAACCACTGCAGTCAAGAGAGTAGTTCCAAGTAAGAATCTGAACAATGAGAACTTCTTCTTTGGTGGTGGAGGTGGTGGTGGGAGATGGACATGGGTAGTTTCAACGACTGGAGGAGGTGGGAGAGTAGTGGTCTTGATGACAGGAGGAGCTGGAGGCTTGGTGACAGGAACGCCAGCTTGATTGCGCAAAGTTGGCGAGAGGCGCAATCCACGGACCGCAACGCGTCCTCCGACACGTTGATGTTGTCTGCTGACTCTGGATGCTGCTCTAATCATCGTGGCTGTTGGTGGGAGTAAATGCAGTGGATCCAATCAAAAGGTGTTTTTTGGTCGGCGACGTCACGTGAGTATACCGAGGGCGAGAAGAGAGCAAGAGAGTAAGAGAAAAGAGCACTGTAGTAGATACATATAATATTCTAACGCTCAATTGGACTTATCCTAGCATTGAGGTGAGTTGTGTCCTCCTCAAGTATAGGCAATGGTTTATTCTCGGTCATGACTGAGGTTGAACTACGGCTGAAGCTGAATAATGGTTTTGGTAGCGCTACTTGTAGTGAGCGTCTCGTGTGAGACTCCCGTAGTGAAAGTCGCTGTGTGAGGGTCAATCACCTACAATTGAGCCACGAGCTACTGGAAACGGAGTTTCGTCTGTTTTCCTTGAACTTCGCAATCGGTTTCAAGGCTAATACTAATTGACCAACCATTGAATAATGCTCTTTAATTATCTCTTACTCTTCATACTCAGCGCTCACTATTATTGTCTAACTAATTTAGTCTCGCTCGCTATTTTCGATCTCTCGCTAATTCTCAATACACTCCTATTTCCACCAATCCATATCTAGATCTAAAACTACCAAGCATCATGGCAATTGCTCCAGCTACCATATACCCTCCGCTGCCCAGCACCACCCGTGCGCAGTCACTCCATCTTTCATATGATCCAGTCCATAACCGTATTGCCTATCCTAACGGCAAGTCTATAATCGTTAGATCTCTCGACGAAACCTCGTCAATTGCCCCTAAACAGTTCACCAAACATATCCACACTACTACCGTTGCCACTTTCTCACCATCTGGTAACTATATTGCCTCAGGTGACGAATCTGGACAGGTTAAAATCTGGGACGTGGCCATTATTGGCGCCAGCGCTGCAGCTGGAGCTGAGCAGAACGAGTTCGAACAACCCAAAATCAAAAGCGAATTCCAAATCCTTTCAGGTCCCATCAAGTCCATAGCTTGGGACGCTGACAATGCTAGAATCATCGCCGTGGGCCTGGGAAAGGACAAGTTTGGCCACTGTTTCTCGTGGGATTCCGGTAATTCTGTGGGAGAAATCCAGGGCCATTCGGCCGCTATCCAAGCGGTAGCTATCAAGCCACAAAGACCATATCGCGCTGCTACTGTAGGTGACGACAAGGCCCTTGTGTTCTACAACGGTCCTCCATTCAAGTTCGACAAGAGTGTCAGAGGCAACCACACTAATACAATCAGAGACGTCAAGTTCAGTCCTGACGGAAAATGGTTAGTTAGTGCAGGTTCAGACAGATCTATTGTGATCTATGATGGAAAGACTGCTGAATTTGTCAGCAAGATCGACGATGCCCACAAGGGAGGAATTTTCGCCATTAGCTGGGCCGCTGACTCTATCCAGTTTGTTACTGCTTCGGCCGATGCAACTATCAAGGCTTGGGATATCGAATCTTTGAAGTGCGTAGATACCTACGTGGTCAGCGAGAATGCCGCAGTAGAGCACCAACAAGTAGGTGTGGTGGTGACACCCGAATACGTTGTATCTTTATCGTACAACGGAAACCTCAACTTGTTCAAACACCACGAAAAGTCGCCCTTCAAGGTAATTCCAGGCCACCAATCTGCTCTCACAGCCTTGGCTTTGGACTCCGAACACTTGTACACTGGAGGAAGTGATGGCTCCATCTTCAAGTGGGCATTGGACGGCTCTAAGTTTAAGCCCATTGCTGCAGAATTAGGTGACGCTGGCAAGAAACATTCCAATTATGTAGTGCAAATCTTGCCTGGCTCTTCCGGCACTATTACTGCCGGTTGGGACGACAAGCTCAAGCTCTGGAAGGGAGACGAAGTTATCGGCACCATCGACTTGAAGGGCCAACCAAAGCAGGTGGTTCGCGACGAAAAGCACGTAGTGGTATTGTACGAGTCTCGTATCGAAGTCTACTCTCCGCAGCTCGATCTTATTGCCAGCGAAGACTTAGCTTTTTCGGCCACTGACGTCGCTCTCGTGGGCACCAAGCTCCTTGTAGCCAACTCTACTGTCAACACCATCGAAGAGTACGTGATAGAAGGCTCCAGTATTACAAAAGGCACTGTCAAGTATCCTCAATTGCGTGCTCCTCCATGTCTCATTAGAGTGTCGCCAGACGCAAAGTATGCTGCCGTCGCCGATACTACAGGTAAGTATACTGTTTACCATACCAGTGATGCTTCAGTATTCACCACCAGATGGGCCTTCCATACCAGTAGAGTGTACAATGCCAAGTGGACTCCTGATTCCAAGTACCTTATCAGTGTTGGATTAGACGGCGGTCTTTTCCTCTATTCAGTAGCAAAGCCTGCCAAAGTCTTGAAGTTTCCATTAGCACACCAGATTGGTGTTTCCGGAGTTGAGTGGATCAGCTACGATGAGAAATCGGGCCAGTTTGCAACCATTGGACTTGATGGTGTTGTCAAGACATGGTCAGTAGACTTTGCAGCCTATCAGTAAATTAGACATATTTAAAGGTGAATAAAAGTAAAGTGAACCCTAGCATTTAAATTAAAGCATACGTGATGCTATATTTGGTAATCTATTAGCGTATGGTAGTAAATTCTTTGGTAATTACGTGACCCTTATAATTAGACTGATTTCTCCTTCCGTTTTTTTTTGCACCCAAACTTAATTTTTCACAAAATTCACAAAATCACAGAAAAAACCAAATGATACTTAACTGATTAAGTGCTGACTGAAGGAAATTTGTTCAGACCAAAGCTAGAACGATTACATGATTACAAGTTAGCTATTACATTCTCTCGTTAGATATATATTAATTTAATTATTTGTTTTTTTCGTACAAAATGACGTGGTTGAAGTTCCTCCACAAAATTACTATATTAGTGTGGCTTACGGCCATTGCGTTATAACCCTCTCAACATATCCACATTCAACCTCATTTTGTGACCAAGCCATAATGCATTTTCTGTGTGATCTTTAAAGGCTCCTCTGTCGGTGTTGGGATGAATTAATACCGACAACTTTCCATGGTTCATTTGAAAGTATGGTACTATCTTACTAAATATTTCAGGGCTAGCAAAATCCAACTCCCACATGTTGACCGGGTGTGGCCCAACTGGCTTATCCCAAAATTTGTATACTCTTATGAGACCAGCGTCGATTTCTCTGGCAAAATCTTTGAGTACTTTCTCCCTCAATTGCCATGCTGCTTGTCTCTCCTCTGGATTGCTATTATTCCAATAGGTGTGAACGTCGTATGATTTGATTCCTCCGTAAAATGACATATTAAATAGCTGCTAATGATGTAATTGTAACCCACTTGCTGGAAATAGTTCCTTTAATAGTTTTACTCTTGAATTGTCTGAAATTCAAAATTAGTAAGGTGATCACATAATGTTACTAATCTTATAAATATTACATTTTTCATGGTGATAGTGAGTCATGTTATGTGCAGGCTATTTATTAATCTATCTTATGCTAGTGGCGGGCGGTACCTCTGAAAGCTGCACATTGACGTAGTCTTCTTCGTCAGCATCGGATTCCACGACTGGCGCGTATCTTGTTTGGTTTTGGCGATTAGAACAGGCTTTGATGATGGCGCATGTGAGCAAAGCAAGTCCAAACCCTGCGAAGTTATACATAATATCCTGTATGTCAAATACTCTGGTGGGGTTGATTATGCCTTGAACTATTTCCAGGAATACGCATGCTAATGTTACTGCCGCTATGATGAGTTTCTTGATTCTTCGGTCTGTGTTGGCACTGGACTCGAAAATGAACCACATCTGTAGTGTAAGTAAGTAGAAAGTGCCGAGATGTATAAGTTTGTCATGATGCAATTGGATCAGGCCAAAGCCCAAAAAGGCTGCTCCTATCAACGAGAGTAGAAACACTACGTATGTTAGACATTATTTTATAGACTTTGATGTAAACTCATCTTTACTTTGTGCCCCACATATGAGTTGCATACTCGACTCAATTGGCTGGTTTCACATCAACTTCTCTCCGACAAGCACTTACGTATAAGAACTGGATAACGTATAGCTATCATTCTCCCTAATGATATATACAATTTTTCTAGGGAGTTATGCCCTAGGGAGTATTGCTTGCTTCAGCTGCCCTTTTTTCCGGTTGTGTATATTACGCAAAGGCTAAATAGATGAGCTGGGGAAGAAATCAACTGCAAATTTATTGAGTAGAGAACTATGCTGATACGACACAGCTTCCAGTTATACAAGAGCCCATACTTGATACAAAGGAGACATGCCTCAATAAACTACTTGCTTTCGGCTTTGAACAAGACAGAGTCTTCTACAACGCAAAGTCGCAAAACGAGCATCTCAGATCAAGCACCTAACAAGAAGCCTAACTACAAAGGCCCCAACTATAACATACCCAAAGATATTACCCGGGCCATAATCACTCCCAATGGTCTCAATGACATTTTCCGTCATGCTGAGTATCCTGCACCCACAAACAAGCAGTTGACCGCTACGCAAACCATTTTTAATGGAGCACAACCAAACTTGGAGTGGACCTATGCAGACTATAATGAACTTCCCGATATCAAATACCAGGCGCTTCAAAAGAAAAGGATAGACTCATATAATCAGATGGACCCCTATAATAAGACAGAATATGATGAAAATGTTGTTAACTCTCAAAAAAGCTTTGGGATCAAACCCGAACTTTTGAGACCATTGCCCGAAGTATTATTATTGGGACATACCAACGTTGGAAAGTCCTCACTCATAAATAACTTATTATTAAATAAGTTGGAATCCAAAACTGCTGGTGCCAAAACTGAATATGCTTATGTATCGAAGAGAGCTGGATATACTAAGACTCTTAATTGCTTCAATGTCGGCAACAAATTCAGATTAATAGACAGTCCAGGTTACGGAGAGTATGCAGAATCATCTCAGGGTAAAGTGGTGCTTGACTACATTGAAAAGAGAGATCTTTTGAGAAGGGTCTTTTTGTTGATCGATGGGGTTGAGGGCTTCAGGGATGAAGATTTGCAGCTTGTCAACCATTTGATAAGTGTAGGTGTACCTTTCGAAGTGGTATTGACAAAGACTGACTTAGTAATTGCCAAGAACATGCCCCGCAAAAGCGTCTATGACAAGCTACTTAAAAGCTCTGCAAAGAATATGGCTGACAGAGTTGAGCTTTTCAATTTGATTCAAGAAGCCAACGGAAAAGTCATTAACTACTATACCAAAATGATAGACGCGGTTCAATTGAGAGAACTCGTGACATTGCCTAAGATATTGTTCAACAACACCACTACAAACAAGTACGTCACAATGCGCCATGGCTACAAGGAACTTCGGTGTGTGATGCTAGAGAGTTGCGGATTGGTTGGTGAGAATTATGTTGAATTCAAAGAAGATGATGGGCTTGTTAACAAGCAACGGAAGGCTAACTCGGTAAGAGAATTATAGGAAAAGCAAGCTGTAAATAGAATTATCAGAAGAATAATAGACGGAGTGTAAAGAATATGATTTTATGAGGCTCGGAAGTTGTGCCTACAATTACATATAATTTCTGGTCAAAACAGAATGCTTAAGTCTCGTTTTAAACGTCTTTTACTATATAAATTATACAAAGATGAAGGTGGAATATTATAATGTAATGAGCAATGGGTAGCGTACCTAGTAACGGCCACCTCTACCACCTCTGGCACCTCCAAAACCACCTCTAGAGCCACCACGGCCTCCGCTGAAGCCACCTCTACCACCTCCGAATCCTCCTCTGGATCCACCACGACCCCCGAAGCCTCCTCTGGCACCACCACGGCCACCAGAGAATCCTCCTCTAGCACCACCACGGCCACCTCTGGCACCTCCGCGTCCGCCTGAAGCACCGCCGGTCTTTCTCTTTGGCTTAGGTCCAACAGCTGCTGGTTTAGGTAAGAATCTTTCTAATGGTAATAACTTATCAGGTGCGATATAAAATTTGTCTCCTTCTTTGAATGAGTCGGCCTTGACACCTTCTTGGGTTTTGATGGTGAAAAAGACTTCGTTCAATGGTCCCAAGATCTCATCCACTTTACCAACTTGAGTTTTGTTTTCCAAGTAAATTGGGGCATTGAAGTATGGAATCTTGACGTTTATGGAGGTACAGACAATGTCACCTTCACAGGCATGCTTGAAGGTACCCATTTCCAATACAGTATCAGGTGGACCTTGTTGAAATTGGGATGGCCCGGTTCTTCCACCGCGGCCTCCTCTGAATCCTCCTCTACCTCTATTCATTGTTGGTTGTGATAGAAGGGAAAATTGGTTTGGGAAATTTTTCATTTTGATGGGACCTCATCGGGGAAAGTCGCACAAAGGAGAAATGAGAGTTTCGAGAGCATCACGTGTTGGGACGAGAATGGTATTTGCATTCGACTTGTACGCTGATGGAGATAAGGAATCGGTTGATAGACTAGAAAAGAGATTTACTGCTGGTAAGCTTGACAGGCTGGTATAGGAAAATTGGTCTATCATGGAATTGAGGTGCCTCTTTCTGAGTGGTGATTGGAGATGACCTAGGAGGTCGGAAGTCGCACATTCACGTGTTTAAGTCGGATACCACCACTCTTGTTATAGCGACAAGGTGCTACTCGAGTAGCGGAGCTTAACCAGTGCTGATCTCCAGTACTAGTGGTCTGGAGCACCCTAGCATATATGTCAGTGCTTCGTTGTGGTGATCTCTGGTCGGGATCACGTATTTTAACAATAGCCACTCCGTTTCCTGGATAAGACCAACGGGACCACATGTACAACAGAGGCGAATAGCAGGGCTAACTTCGTAACTTGTAGTATTGGTGCTAGCGCAGCACGCTTGCCTCAAGCAACTTGATCTGTCGATAAACCATCGACTGTGGAGCTTAGGGGTGTGTAAGCACGTGACCTCGCTGTTATGCGCCCTCCCGCTTATGAAATCGTCCCGATATATCCAAACAGTAACAGATCCAAGTACTGAGCTAAGATGAGTGTTTCACTGAGTATGTATGATAGGATACCATGGTTCAACTAGATCGATGGCTCCATTGCAACTATATTTGCCTTATGGAAGCATGCAGATCGTTTTCGGTCTCCATTTGCGTGATTTTATCGGTCAGCAATGGTGATTCGGAACGTGAGGGAGAGCTCAATCGGTGTTTATTCGACTAAACAATTACATCAATACTAACATTAGATGCACCCACTTTTAAAGTTGGACTAACTGCCGATGAAAAGCGGCTTTATTCCCTGCTCTTCAAGGCGCTAGACCCCGAAAACAGCGGTATCATCACTGGTGAGAAGGCCCGTTCTACATTTGAAAAATCAGGCTTACCGCCAACCATCTTGGGCGAAATATGGCAAATAGCTGACCAGAATAACTTGGGCTTTCTTACCCAGTTCGGCTTTTGTTTTGCCATGAGATTGATCGGGTACACCCAGCTGGGTCAGCATCCAACGGCAGCATTGGCCGAGCAACCGGGTCCTTTACCCAAATTTGCCAATCTCAACTTGCCAGGAGCTACTCCGCAACCTTTGCAACCACAATCTACCAACTCTTCGTTCATGCAATCTCAACCCAGCTCTATGGTGCCTCAAAACATCTCGGCCCACCAGGCTCAGCCTCAGAACTCCATCAGTTCAATTAGCCCTCAGGACTATCAAAGATTCTCCCAGTTGTTTATCAAGACTGTTGGTAATGCCACGGGTGAATTGGATGGCCAGCAAGCCAGAGATATTTTTCTTAAAGCCAAGTTACCCCATACCACGTTGGGCCAAATTTGGAGTTTGGTTGATAGATTTAATCGTGGATCGTTGGATATTGGCGCGTTTGTGATTGCCATGTACTTGATCCAGGGTCTTTTGAGTGGCCACATCAAGCAATTGCCTCCTTTCTTACCAGAAAACATCTGGCAATCGGTAGGCTCCCAAGGCCCAGCTTCTGGTAGACAAGTTGGATCTCGTCAAGCTTCCAACAATTCGATCAGTTCTCAACAAACCACCCTTAGACACCCCTCTTCTGGTAGTCAAAGAGAAGTCTCATCTAACTTGGAATGGACCGTTACTCCTACTTTGAAACAACAATACGACAGTATATTTGCCAATTTAGACAAGTCCAAGTCTGGTCAATTGAGCCCAGATCAAGTTGCTTCTTTCCTTATGACATCCAAGCTTAATCAACAAGATTTGGCTACTGTCTGGGACTTGGCAGATATTCAAAATACCGGGGTCTTCACCAGATTAGAATTCTCCATCGCCTTGTTCTTGGTCAACAAGAGATTGGCTGGTGGGAAGCTTCCTAATGTTGTTCCTGACGAATTAGTTGAATCGATCAAGAACCAATCTCAACCTCAAGCCCAGCCACAAGCCCCAGCTCAGTCTCAGTCTCAGCCTCAGCCTCAGTCTCAACCAGCTCCAATAAAACAGCAGAAGACGGCTATGGACGACTTGGTTGACATCTTTGGCTCTTCTTCGCCTGCCCCTGTCCCCGCCCCTGCCCCAGTTGCTTCTCCTAAAGTTCAACCTGCTCTTCAACTGCGTGCTTCTAGCAGCGACTTGACTCCTACCCCGGGCTTGCCTAAAGTTCGTAATAACTTGACTGGCTCATTCAAGCCTTCGTCGTCGTTTGGCCAGACTTTATTATCCAAGCAAGCGTCACCCGAGCAGGCTGAAAGTGTGGAAAAGGCGCCAGAACCTCCCGTGGAAGCACCTTCTTCGCCTGCACCAGTCGAAAAGAAGTCTATCAACTACGATGCCTTAAGAAGCGTTCCTCCTCCTCCACCCAAAAAGTCCACTTCTTTTACACCAGAAAGACCTGTTTCTCAGTCTTATTCTGGTTACAACCAGCCTAACTTGGCGCCTCATTACGAGGGCCGTGAAACTGAGCTGCCTGCTCCTGTTTCAGCTCCTTCGAGATCTTATCTGCAGCAAAACGATGATTTGTTGGCAGACCCAGAAACTTCAGGACAGTTGTCACAGGCCAATTCGGACATTGCCAATGTATCGAATCAAATCAAATCTTTGGCTACACAAACATCAGGATTACACGAAAAGAAACTTAGGGCTGATCAAGAATTACAGCGTATTTTGACCCTCAAGCAAGAGATTGAATCCAAATTGAAAGTCTTGAGATCTTCCTACGACAATGAGGTCAAGCAAGTAGACCAGGTTGAGGTCAATTTGGCTGCGGCTAAAGAAGAATCCGAAGCTTTGAGGTCTGAATCTTCGATTGCCGAAGCCAAACTCAATACTTTATCTACCGAATTGAACGAAAAACAAGTGGAATTCGAAGAGTTGCAGAAACAAAACGGTTCGTTAAAAGAAAAATTAAGCTTTGTCAATGCTGAAATCGGTGAGCTCGAACAACAGATTGCTACCAAGAATGCCGAAGTTACTCAATTGGCTAATCAAGTTTCTGTGAGAAAGTCACAGGTTCAAGTCGCTCTCGTGAAAACTCAAGACTTTAGAAGCAAGATAGCCGAATTGGAACAGTTAAACCAGCGCCACAGAGAAGAATTGCAGTTGGCCGAACAGCAAGAACAACAGTACCAGAAGGAGCAACAAGAATTGGCTGCAAAATCGGCTGCCTTACGCAAGGAGTCCGAAGAGAATAAAGCCAAGGCTGCTGCTATAACTGCAAGAACACCCCAGTCTGCTCCTCAGTCTGACTCCAGTCACCACGGCGGTGCTATTGCTGCTGCCGGTGCCGCTATCGGAGCAGCCGTTGGTGGTATTGCTGAGGTTGTAGGAGCTCACGCATCCAACGCTTCCGAAACCACGTCTAAAGAAGTGAACTCTGCTCCTTCCAATCCAACCCCTCAGCCGGCTCCAACTTCTCACAAAGATGTATCTGGATTAGTAGATGAGGTTCAGCAAAACCCTAGTGCCGATATGACCGGTGTGGATGATTTAGAAGAAGTCAATTCACCTAAACCTGCTGTTTCCGACGAACTGGAAGCAGCCAAGTCTTCTTCATTCCCTGGCGCTTTCGTAACAGAAGAATCTACTGGATCAGCTGGCGGTGAAACTGCGTACTCTACTCAGGCAAAGGATGAAGAGGAGCAAGAAGAACTCAACAAGAGATTCACCGAGTTTCCTAGTGGTGACTCCACCAACGACAACGTCACCAACGCTACAGCCACTTCCTCAATTGCTACCGAATACAAAAATGCTGGCGATGGAGAAACCCCCGTCACTTCGCCCACTAACTCAGAGTATCAATTCCCTCAAGGTACTAATGCTGGTATCGTAGGAGGTTTGGTCGGCATGCCAGGAGGTTTGGTCGGAGTACAAAGAACCGATTCGTTGACCTCAAGTGTTCAAAACAACGCTGCGCTATCCGTACGTGATGATAACATTGGAGAAATCAGCGACCGTGAGACCTTGGACAATGAAGATGTTGCTCCTTCCAGTTCTGTCAGCAACAAGACCCCCAAGAATGTCCAAGGACAAGAAGAAGCTAGAGATAGTGACGGCGACAAGGTTTCTTCCGGAGTGGAATCGTTCGAGTTGGTCAATGCCGAGGACGCTAACCACCAGGAGGAACCTTCACAAGAGGGTTCAGGTGATGTGGAGTTCCCACCTATCAAAGAGTTAGATTACGATGAAGACGCGTCGTCTTCGTCAGAGGAAGAGGAAGGAGAAGAATCGCAGCAATTTGACGATGCTGTCGACAATTTGCCAAAGCGCGATAACTCGCAGCAGTCGCATCAATTCCAAGCCCCAGCTCCCCAATTTGATGACTTTGACAATGCCTTTAACGACTTGACACCTGCCACACCCGAACTCGATCAACAAAACGACTTCTTTGCAGATGAGTTCGATGGCTTAGAAGCTGCTAAGGAAGACACGGCGCAAGACGACGATTTTGAGCGCGACAACGCTGATTCAGAGTTTGATTTCCCACAGGGATTCACCGAAAGGGCTTCAAACGTGCCTGATTTTTCAAGTGCTGGAAACGCGGAAACGACATCGGGTAACGACGAATGGGAGCAGTTGTTTGCAGGGTTTGGAAACGCTGCCGGAAGTGCGCCTGTAGCGCCTGAGCCTGCGCCTGTTGCAGCAGCTGCACCAGCCACCAATGCTATCAATCCAAATGATCAAGCGGCTGTAGAAGAATTGGTAGGCATGGGTTTCGAAGAGCACACCGCTTTGGATGCGTTGAAGAAGGAGAATTGGAATTTAGAAGCCGCAACCAACTACTTGTTGGATCATGCTTAAATATTTGTTTAATTTGTCTAATATAAGAATCTTGTAAGGAATGTTTAAAATTTTGCATATACGGAGATCAGATTAAGGGCCCAGTGCACTACTGGTCGTATTGCGTATTTGTCAATTGCAAAAAAAGGTTTGTGCGTGCTCAACTCTCACTCTTAATTAAGGATTTTATTTTTTACACAATTCCGCGCGGAGTGCATAAAATGCTTTGTTAAATTGCTGCAAAATATGCAGTGCCTAATTAGGCAGAGATAAGATCGAGATCTAAAATTTTTAAAGAAAAAATCACATGCGCCTACCCAATAACCCTACAAATTTTTCATTATTAACGTACATTCATATAAAACAATTAGTCACAAATCAATTGCAACGTTTATACCTTCAAAACATTGTTTAATGCTTCAGCGACATCGCCAACATCGTATTCCTCCTTGTTCAAGTCCTTCAAGTCCTCAACAGGTCTTTCTGCTTGAGGAGTAATTCTAACGGCGTGTCTTGAAATTGGGGTGTCCCAGTCCACAATTGCAGAGTGTACGGAACGTCTATTGTCCCAAATAACCACGGATTTTGGTTCCCAGCTAGCTCTCAATTGCAAATCGTGCGAAGATTCAATGTGATTGTACAAGAAGTTGAGTAAGTAAGTAGATTCTTCTTCTTTCAATTCGACAATTCTTCTAGAGAATGGTCTGTTCAAGTAGATGCTCTTAGCGCCAGTAGCTGGGTGAACTCTGATCAATGGGTGAATGTTGGAAACTGGCTTTCTTCTTTCAATACCACCTTGACCTCTAGAGTTGGAAGCCTGATCAGCAGAAGTGTGTAAAACATGAAGACCAGCTAATCTCTTTTGGAATTCAGGAGACAATCTGTTGTAGGCTTCAGTAGTATCAGCGAAAATGGTGTCACCACCAGAGTCTGGACCTTCCAAAACACTGAAGAATGTGGTACCTGGACCTTGCAACTCGTAAGAAACATCAGAGTGCCATCCAACATTGTTGGTTCTTTGAGCAAAGATTCTTTGGAATTCACCTTCGTTAGCTCTTCTGTAGGTGATGTGGAGTTCAGGGTAGTCTCTTGGGGCACCTGAAGTTGGGTGAATGTGAAGACGACCGAAATGAGCACCGTAGTCTCTAACGAATTTAGGACCTTTATCGGTGAAGTCTTGGTTTCTGAAGACAACAACACCTCTTTGAGCGACAAAAAGAGCGAGCTCGTCTTTTCCCTTGTCATCCAACGAAGACAATTGAATACCTTCAACTTGAGTACCGAACTTAGGAGTGATTCTCTTGACGGTGTAGTCTTCAGTAGTCTTGACACCTTGAGGGAATAAGTTGGTCAACTTTGGGTCAGCTCTGGTACCAGGGTCAATGTGCTTAAAAAATTTCAAAGGTTCATACTTTTGAGAAGGATCCCAAGTAGGTAAGAATTCTGGGTAGTGAGATTGATCTCTGTTGGCCTTGTTAACAACCAAGACGCCATCTTCATCAACCTCATCAATGCCTTCGACAAAGTGAATATCGTAGTTTCCGAATTTGTTAGCAGAGTTAGTAGACATGTTACTGTTATTATCCAATGGTTACTGGAATTTTTCAGCTTCCGAAATCTCCCTTTTATATAATTCCAAAATTTATTCAAAAGGGGAGCCACACTTATCGCAGCCACCGCCATTCCACAAAGATAAGTGAGAGAATATGCGAGACATCACGTGCGTGTTGCAATCAGAAGCCGATATGACAAACTATGGCGGTGGCGGAGAGATCGAGAGCAAGAGTTCTCTACCGATCTCGGATGATTAATGGAGCAGCAATAAGTCAGACAAGACCTTTTTTGCATCACCCACGTCATAATCTGGATCGTTCAAGTCTTTCAAGTTTTCCACCGGGCGCTCAGCTTGAGGAGTGATACGGAAGGCGTGGCGCGAAACCAGCGTGTCCCAGTCAATTGTTGCGGAATGGTGCACTCTGCGATTATCCCAAACCACAACAGTATTGGGTTCCCATTTCGCGCGTAACTGCAAATCATGCGACAATTCAATGTGGTCGTACAAAAAGTTGAGCAAATAATCGGATTCCTCTTCTTTCAACTCCACGATTCTTCTGGAAAATGGCTTGTTGACAAATATACTTTTGGCGCCAGTTACCGGATGCGTTCTTACTAATGGATGGATGTGAGACACCGGAGCTCTTCTTTCGATTCCGCCCTGCCCTCTAGAGTCATTCGCCTGATCTTCGGATGTGTGGAGGCAATGGAGCCCTGCTAAACGCTTCTGGAATTCGGGAGACAATCGGTTGTAGGCCTCCTCTGAATCGGCGAAAATGGTGTCCCCGCCGGACTCAGGCCCTTCCAATACGCTAAAAAACGTAATCCCGGGAGGTTGCAACTCGTAAGACACATCCAGGTGATACAGTATGGAGTTTGTGTTTTGGGCGAACACACGCTCAAACTCCCCTTTGTCTGCTCGTCTATAGGTTATGTGCAATTCTGGGAACTTTCTAGGCGCACCTGATGTAGGATGAATGTGGAGTCTTCCAAAATAGGCTCCGTAATCAACCACAAACTGTGGCCCCTTTGACGCAAAGTCTTGCTCACGAAAAACAACTACTCCTCTTTTCGCTACGAGTAGTGCAAGCTCATCTTTTGCGCGATTATTCAATGCTGACAATTGCACTCCGAACACTTCCGTTCCCAACTTGGGCGTGATGTTTTTGATCACTTGTTCGCCATTTTTAGGGAATAAGTTGGGTAACTCGGGATCGGCCCTAGTTCCCGGATCCACATGTTTGAAGAATTTTAATGGTGGGAACTTTTGGGCTGGGTCCCAGCTGGGCAAAAATTCTGGGTACTTCAGCTGCTCCCTATTAGCTTTGTTGATGGTCAACACTCCATCATCTCCTACCTCATCAACACCCTTATTGAAATGGGTATCGAAATTACCGTAAGCTCCTGACATGTTTAATCTTTCTTCTCTAATAAGAATTGATTTCCATATCTCAACTTGAATGGTCTTCTCGCTCGTTTATATACTAGGGCCACATGTTGCCACATTTACAAGATTGGCTGCAAATGTGGCTGTTTGCCAGCCCAGCGTGGAAATGATCGTGCCTCTTCAAGTGCGGTCCTCTTATCAACAGCCACAGCTTGAGTGAGACAACTACTCACGTGTGTGATCACGTGTACCTCCGCGCGTACAATGCTTCTCTCGCGTATCTTTCGCTCTCACATGCCATTAGTTACAGATAGCCGCAAATTTAAAAAAATGTATTCCCTAACCTAACCTAATCTAAATAGAAGTGAAGTGACGAGTCGGTCTCGCGATTTTTGCCGTTGCTATTTACACCTGGCATAAGTCTTTGTCTCCATTGAATGAAGTGATGATGAACTTAGCCTGTGACTTGGTTTGCACCGGCTTCCTAGTAGCTTCCTTCTTGTTCTCTTCAAAGGCCCTGGATGGAGGGAGGGCAAAATATTGCACATCTTTTATCTCCAGCTTAACTTCGGTGCATGGAGATTGAACTGGACTTGGGTATGGATTATCGATTGGTGTAGCCAACATGGACTCAATAGTGAACTTACCAGAAGTTGGTTTGTGGACTTCGGTTTTAGTAGCAATAGGTGAGCCGATGGGGGATGGTTCTGGAGTAATAGGCTTGGTAATTTGAATCTTATCCTCCTGCCAGCAGCATTCTAAGAAATTTCTAGTACATCCCTGGCATTTGCCGTTGACTTTGTCTTCATCACACTTCTTCTTTCTCTTACGACAGGTAAGGCATCCTGTTTTGGTTCTTCTCTTTATGTTGGCGCACTGCACCTTAGGTTTAGTGACCTTTGGTTTGTTGTTCTGTTTGACGCCAATACTAAGCACCTTTTGGTAGGTTTTGTAGTCAGTCATGATATGGTTTTGTAAGAAGAAGAAAGATACTTTTTGAAAAGATTTTCATGTCATGATGTATCATGTATAAGCATTTAGTAGCGTAAGCTGACTCAGTGATATTTGGTTAAAGATCTGATTGAATTCGGTAACTAAGATCGAAATTACCGCGCTCTCCACATTCAAATGGCAATCGATGCCGGATTAGCCTCCCTTTTCAGAAGAAGAAATATGTCAGTAGTACGCGGCCCCAGCCAAAAACAGAAGGATCGTGCGACTTCTTTGTTCAAAAACGGCAATTAAAAAAAAGGCAAAAAAGATATGGACGAGTCCGGAGTCGAACCGGAGACCTTTCGCATGCTAAGCGAACGCGCTACCAACTACGCCACACGCCCAAAGAAGAAGTGGTCCCTAGCAGGATCGAACTGCTGATCTCGGCGTTATTAGCACCGCGCCTTAACCAACTGGGCCAAGGGACCGATTTCTTGATGATGAAAAACTTTGCTACAGCCAAATATTTTTCTCTCAATTATTGAAGCTCGCACGACAAAATGAATATTTCATCAAATAATTTTTCATAATTTTCTTCACCAATAGATCAAGCAGTTAAGGATGCCAGTAAAAGCTATAGCAAGAACTTCGATAGCGCGTAATGGTATCGGTGCCTACGTTGCGCCATGTCACAAAATATCTTTACAATATTGCAACTGGGGAGGATCATCGAGCGGGCTCCGTGAATTATTAAAGACTGGACGTTTAAATGAAATAGCATCAAAGAAAAAGGGGACCTTCTTCGAAATTTTGAAGAAAAACGGACATCCTAGTTTGACATTCCACTACAATAATGACACTGCAAAGACCGTCGAAATTGCCAATTTGAAATCTAATGAGATTATCTCAAAGATTGACGAGTATAGTCAACGTACTGGATCTGAATTGTTCAAGTTTAACCATAAAGTCTTGTCTATTAATGACTCTGTCAGAGGTATTTGGTCTCCAATGCACACACCAAAGTCACACAGGCATAAAATCTAATAGTGAAATACAATCTGTACATAGAATAAACATAGCATAACGAGGATATACGTAGACACTTACCATTTTAGTAACCGTGTTTCATGTTGTGCAAATAGTTCGTGGCACTAAAGGAATTGGGCTATAATGGTTCTTAATTGTTCCATCTCTATCGTGAAGTAGTATTTAAGCTATTATATTTGTACGAGAGATAAAAGGCATTTGCTCAAGAGTTTCCGAGAAGGGCAATAGATATCCTATTTTTACAACGGTTGAGTTTTTTTTTTTTTGATATAAACTATGAAAGTGTATGTAGAACAAAAGTAGTGAACTCGAGCCTGTCTTCATAGCGTAAATGTGTATCGTCTACAAAATGTATTCGTATCGAGAATTACTACGACTTTTGCATCTTTTTTACAGAAATTTTCACTAATTACACCTCGATCACAGACTAATCCTTATTTCAAATAATCAAATTGAGCTAAATACTACCAGGAATCTTGACTAACTCAAATCTTTACATTACCGCATTTTATCACCACGAACTATCTCTTTGCTACAGGTGACCACTTCGTATAATATTAATCCGAGATTGGATAAATCCGCATTTTGTAAGCAAAGAACTAAACTTGATTCAAAAGTGGGGGGAAAATAACTAGTCTGAACAGGAAATGCTACGTGGAAGAATTTTGCGAGAAAACCTCTATGCTTCTTATATTAACCAGTAACACAAGTCTCACATATTTACAACTGATTCGAGAATTAATGTATTAAATAGAAATAAAATTATTAGTGAAGAAATGTTACTTAGATCGTTTTACAAGGTTACCAATTTTTTGGGTTGATGATTTTGCCCATTGCAATGCAACATTTTGTTCCTCAACTTCATATTCAGTTTGCTCTAAAACCTCTGAATTAGAGCCATCATTGGCAATTCTGAAAATCTTATTCCTCCAGAATCCATCAGCACCAAGAACTTCTTTGACCACCAAAGTGTAACCACCAATTCTTGGGAACACAAGAGCCCAGAATATCCAGTAAACGAAACCAATACCGAAAACGGCCCAGGTGACGACTGGGTGGATCCAGTAAGGTAAGGAGTTGTAAACTTTTTGACCATCCACTGGGGGAATGTATGGAGCAGCAATCAAATACAACGAGGAAAAGAAGAAGAAAATAATCACTGGGACGGTAGCCTTTAATGGAGGGTTCCATTCTTGTCTTCCTTTGTATTTTTGATAGTGAATGTACAATAAACCTGCGGCAATGACAGTATTGACGACATTCAATGGATAAGAAATTAAGTTCAAAATAAAGTTGTAAGCGTCACCTGGTGGAGGAGCAACGATGGTGACGACACAAACTACCCAGTGCTGGAATAAACCAACAAAAGGAGAATTGAATGGTTTGGAAGTGGCGAAAAATCTTGAGAATGGTAAGGAACCTTCTCTACCTAAAGATTGGATGATTCTACCTTGAGAGAAAATAACAGACATAACGTTACCCCATGCACTCAATGCAACGAAAACAGAAGCGGCCTTTTCGGCAGTATCACCAAAAGCGTATTTGAAGAAACTGGCTGCTAAAATTCTTCCAGAACTGGCGATTTCTTGTTTTGGAACAACTGCGAAGTAAGCAATGTTAACGAACATGTAAATGATTGCAAGGAAAATGAATGCAGTTGGGGCAGCAACTTTCAAGACTTTGGAAGGGTTTTTAATTTCACCTAAAGCATAGTTGGCATTGGAGTAACCAACGTAAGACCAAATAACGTTGTAAAGAGCATTCACAATTCCAAAACCACTAGGGCTTTTACCTTCGAATGCATTGACGAAATTGTGAGTATCGTGGAAATCTTTGTTTTTGATACCACCTCCCAAGGCAACCCACCCAGTGACGGTGATCAACAAAACGATGGCGACTTTGAAGGTACCAAGAAGATTGGCGACAAACAAACCGGTTTTAACGTGAAGACCATTGATTAAGAAGGCAAAGGTGATAACGGCGATACCAATACCTCTTGAGTTCCATTGAGTGACTTCTTTTCCAGCAGCATTCAAGATATATTCACCAGTAACAATGGAGTTACCGGAAGCCCATCCCAAGAAAAAGACGTATGATGCATACATGGCGGTGACCAAGAAACGAGGCTTCTTGAACATGTATTCCAAGTAGTTTTTCTCACCACCATTTCTTGGTAATGCTGATCCAAGTTCCATATACACCAACAAACCTGAGAATGCAATGATGGTACCAGCAAACCACATCATTAAGGAAGTACCAACGGAACCAGAAAGATCGTAGATGGTAGAACCGGTGGAGAAAACACCAGCTCCCAACATTCTATTCAACATAAGGAAGGTAGCAGAGACATAACCAATGCTCTTTTTATTCTGGTCCAACTGGACAATTGCTGCTTCTCTATCCGATGAGTACGATGATATTCCATCAACGGTGTCGGTAGGTTGCTTTTCCTCCTCGGAGGTATTCAGCTTATAGAAGTCCGTGAGTCCCATTGTAACTGACTATTAGGAACTGTAACTCGTATTGAAGGGAGATTTGCCTTTATATTTAAAGAAATTCTTTTTGAGCCGGTTTTTTTTTTTTTTATTTCTGTTGCAAAAAAACTTCGGTCCTAAAAAATTGAGAATGACTTTTTAACTAAGTCACAAATTTGACAGCGACAGGCAATTGATATGTGGAGAGGTGATGGAAAATACAGCAGAGGATGCGGATAATGGCTACTTTTATAGGAAGGTTTTGTAGAAGACTTTTTTAATTTATTTTTTTACTCAATTTATTGATTGAATTAATTATGTATCACCTGTTGGTTGTTCTTTGAAACGGACCGTAAAAACGCCTTCAACGGTAATTGGCGAGAGTATTCCAAGGCATTGTAAAGACCACAGTTTAGAGAGGGGGCGCCGGATAAATTTCTTTTGTGAGATCCACACTTTTTTTCGGTGCGCATAATTGACGTAAAAACCTAGAAGTATAGTGGGGGATCGACTATGTTAGAGATTGTCTATGTCAAGGCGGTGTAGCAGCTAGATACAAGCACCTCAAGGTGACCAGTAATGCTTTAGTATGTATTGTGGCGCACACAAAGGCCGTCGTAGCCGGCCCTGTCGCGGCAAACCTCTTGGCCCTTAATTAATTTCAAGCGGCACTTGGTGCATGAATCCTTAAAAAATCTTTTCTCCGATGTTGTAGGTAATAACACGTGACCGCATCGCTCTCTCGCCTTCCAGATATTTTATAGTTAGGTACCATTGCAAAAGGTCTTTTTTATTAACGGGCGCGGCGAACGCACCTTTCAAACTTAATCCTGGTGGCTTTTTTCCATGTGTCTCAAATGCTCGCGCAGCTGAACTTTGGAAACCATCGCCGAGCAAAACCAGAAAATTCAAGGGCCCTGGGTAGTGAACGCCGTGACCACTGTGGCTCCCCGTAAATTCTGGGCTCATCGTCTCCACTGCAACAGTGTTCTTTTATCTCGTTCATCTCTGATCTCTTAATCGAGATTGTATCTTGGCCTCGAGCGACAGGCGTGTGTAGACCATTGTTGCTGTAGTTGTTTGTTCGTTTGCTAAATTGCTGGTGAATTTGGATCTAAAGTTGCGCACTTGCTAAACTATTTGTTGTTCTATAAGAGTTGGTGGGATTCCCAGCAGATCACCGTTAGATTATCATTCAAATTGTTGTTTACATCAATTAAAGTTCAGAGGGTCCTTTAAGCTTCTAGCTAATTTAAAATTTAGAGGTTCTAGAAAATATCATTCAATTCTTTATTTTTTTTTTCTAATTGAGCTGCCATTTTACAAATCATGTCAGCCAAGAAATTAAAATTAGACTCCACAGTTTTCTCCAGTCCGAGTTATCCTTACAACGCAAAATTAAAAACCCAGTGGTTCACTAAGTATTTGAAGGAAGAAAACAAACCCTTCTACGTGTTAGAAAAAGCAATTGAGAACGTGAACCCTGCGGTAAAGTCCGAAAAAGAAGACAATTACGGAGACTATGTCGTGCATTTGTTAATACGAGATTTTAGGTTGCAGGACAATCCTGGTCTCGAGAATGCAGCCAAATTTGCGTCCACTCACAAAAAGCCGCTTATTGTAGTGTATCCATATTGTCCCGACAATTTTTCTGCGCATGGTATGAGTTCGTGGCAGTTGAAGTACTTATTCAACATCCTACAACTACTCAAACCAGCTCTTCAAACAAGTAATGTTCCTCTTGTGATTCTCAACGTCAAGTCTAAATCAGATTTGGTGCCGTCTTTGACCCAGTTCTTCTCTGAACATAACGTGAAAAAGGTTTTCGCTAATATTGAGTATGAGGTAGACGAGCTTCGTATGTTTATTGCATTGAAAAACGAACCCTCTATAGATTTCTATCCGTACCACCACCTGTGCGTTGTCAAGCCATCAGAATTGACCACAAAAAAAGGTACCCAGTATTCGGTTTTTACGCCTTGGTATAAGTCATGGCTCGCGCTAATCAAGTCTGATGAAAAAATTTTGCACCCAAATCCAGCACCTGAGTTTGATAATCTGGACCACTACAAAAAGGAGTTGGAACCTTTTTGGGATGACAAGTACTCGTTGCCTGACTTCCCGTGGGAGTTCAGTGATGAGAATCAAAAATATTTCGATAAACACTACAAAATCTCCTCTCTTGATGAGCCCTTGAAGGAGTTCAAAGGCAAGCTCAAAACCAACACTATCACCAAGTACGATGATATGAGGAACAAAATCTCCGAATTCAATACTTCGCGAGTGTCCCATCACTTAGCGCTAGGCGTTTTAACCACAAGAATACTTATAAATGAGTTGATCTCCGCCAAGTTGATTTCGTCGGTGGACTCGGGAAACAAGCACGTACTTTCATATGTCCGAGAACTAGCATGGCGTGACTTCTACAAACACATTCTATGCAATTGGCCCCATGTCAGTATGTATAGACCATTTCAATTGGACTATAGCGATATCAAATGGGAGTACAGCGAAGAGCACTACAAGAAATGGTGCAGTGGAACCACCGGGTTTCCCATAGTAGACGCACTGATGAGGGAGTTGTTACATACTGGATATATGAACAATCGGAGCCGAATGATCGTGGCCAGTTTCTTCGCAAAGAATTTGCTCTTAGACTGGAGATTGGGTGAGGATTTCTTCGTTAGACATCTCATAGATGGGGATTTCGCATCCAATAATGGAGGCTGGGGATTTAGTGCCAGTGTTGGTGTTGATCCTCAGCCCTACTTTAGAGTGTTCAATCCCTACTTGCAGAGTGAAAGGTTCGACAAGGAAGGTGATTTCATCAGAAAGTGGGTTCCTGAACTTGCCGATATTCAAGACAAACATATCCACAATCCGTTTGAAGATGCCGAGTCGGAGAAAATTGCTACAAAAAATGGATATCCTCCACCCTGCGTCGACTACAAGGAAACACGTCAAAGGGCCATTGACCGGTTCAAAGATGCTAAATAGTAATTAGATACAGACTTTATTTATTTATTCACAGAAAACGTAATCACTTCAATAACTTTTCGATTTCGGCTTTGGCAAGCTCCAAGTTCTCCTTGGTACCTACCAAGTAGACGAAATTGGCGTTTTTGTCACCGGCTCTTGGAATGGTGATAAAGGTGTTGGACTTCTTTCTGATCTGGTTGACCTTGGAACCTTGAGAACCCACAAGCTTGGAGAAGCTTGAAGGTTCCTGAGAGTAGAACCATCCGATATGATCAGCACCACGGGCCATTTGCAATCTTTCTTCAAGGAATCTTGCTGCTTTGGTGGTGTTCTTTTCTTCACCCTTCAATCTCCATGGAATAGACTTTTCGGAAGAATCAGTTTGTTCCTTTTCCACTACAGTGAACTGAGTCTTGACACCTTCAGCAGGGTATGCTTTCTCAGAAGGTGATGGGATTGGTGCGTTAGATAACTTAGCGGCTTGTCTGGTCAAGTTACCATGCTGTACTTCTACGCTGAAGTCTCTCTTCAAAGTATTGAAGATAGCACCTCTTTCACTTACCAATGCATGCAATTCTTGAGGAATGTCGATCGAAACATTCCAGTCGTCCTTGGTCAATTCGGTAAGCTTGGCTTTGACGGCTTCGACCTTTTCAGGTAACCCTTGGATTTTTATTATAGTGGATTCGTCCTGAGGTCTTGGAATGTCAATGACAACATCGAACTCGGTTTGCAAGGCTTGACGAGTAGAGCCACTAGGTCCGACAACCAAACGGTGCTTTTCCTTGGCCAACTCGAATTCTTCAACCACAGAAGCTTCCTTGTGAGCGATGATTTGCTTGATTTGTTCAATCACCTTGTCGACAATGTCTTTAGGACCTTCGGAAACAACCTCGTCTGAGCCTGAACCTTCGTTAGGGATGCTCAAGATTCTATAGTACTTGTTTCTAGGCAAGTCGTCACCTCCGGCCTTGGACACAATTTGTTTCATGAAAGAACCTCCCAGTCCAATCAATTCACGGTGGTACTTTGGATCGACTCTGATGGTGACACTGCTGAAGTTCTCAACTTCATCTACAAGATCCTGGATCTTCTTCTTGGCTTCCTTTAATGCAGATTTGGAACCGGTGATTTCGACTTCGGCAAAACCAGACTTTTCCTCGGCTTCACGATCTCTCTTGAAGTTGTATTCTATACCGGTTCCGTCGGCGATATCGTTGATGGTTTCTCCGGCCTTACCGATGACTCTAGCCACGGCTTTGGTTGGAATGTTTATGACTTCTTTGAAACCGTTTTCTTTTTCGAATTGATACAATTCCTTCAATTCTTCTTCGGCTTTACGTACTCCCTTGGATGCACCTTTGATGGTGACTTCATCCTTGGATTGGGGATCGGACGATCCAATATTGGAGCCGTCGAAATCGATGCTAGGAAATCTGATCCTCACATTGTACTTGTCTTGTAATCTGTTGACGTATACTCTGTTAGGACCAATCATTCTTCTGTGGTATTGGCTTTCGACCTTGACTCTAACCAAGATTTCGTCAGCCCACTTCTCAGTCACACTCAAGATCTTTTCTTTACATAAGGTGACGTTGGTTTTGGAACCGGAAATCAAAAGCTTGGTCTTTCCGTCTTTTTCTTTTGGTTCTTCTGCCTTGGACTCTTCATCTACGTCAATTTCGACACAGAACTCTTCTCTGATAGAGTTGATGTTGCTACCACTTTTACCAATCAATCTAGACAAAGCAACGGATGGAATGCTGATGGTGGTGGTGTAGCCAGAGGCGAACTCCTTGCCGTCTGAGACAACCTCTTGAATCAATTTGACAGCTTTAGTGACTTCCTTGCCCAATCCATGGACATACACTTTGTCGTCAGCTGTTGCCTTTCCATCAGAATGTAATTTGATTTCAACTGAGTTAGGCTCGAGGAATCCCAAAATGGATCTAAGGGTGGATCCATTAGTACCGGTGATGTAGTCTTGGTCTTTGGATTCGATGTTTAAGACCTCTGAGCTCAAAGTAGAAGCCAATTCTCTAAGACTGGCCAATTGTTCATTGACTTTTTCAAAACCCTTGAAAGCTTCTTGAGGCGTATCGTCAAAATCTTCAGACTCTTCGATAGTGTCTTGTTGTTCACTGAATAAGGTGATCACATTGCCTAAGATGACGAATGAAACGCCATTTTCTTTGGCGACGGATCCAATAACAGAGGGGACCTTGTTGATCAAGAAAGAGTCGATATCTTCAATAACAAATTTTTGGTCTGGGGTGATCTTGTTGACTACGCTGACTATCGACTTCTTTGTGGACTTGACGGCATCTGCTTGACCTTCACCTTTGGAAACAATCTCAATTGGAATAGAAGAGATGGTGGACAGAGCCAAGGTTTCATTGTCAGGAACGTTAATTACTACATCGTTGTTCTTGGCAATTTCGCTCAAAACACCGTTCTTGTTCAAGAATGAGGCGACAGCAGTAACGTGTTTCAAGTTACCTCTGTGAGCCTTGGACATATCCAAGACTTCCACCTTGTATTGAGAAGTGATCTGCTTGGCCTTGGCTTGAGCCTTGGCGATTTGGTTCTTTTCACCAATGAATTTGACAGTGGTTTCACCTTCTTGTGGCAATTTGATCAACACATTTTCCTCCTTCAAAATGGTCTCAATAGGCAAGAATTGGTGCTTAACCTTTGGAATAGGCACTTCTTCAGTGACGATGTTTTGCTTGAAGTTGTCCAAAGCTTCCTTGATGCTCTTTTTGACGATGAGTCCAACGCTTCTGTCACCTTCAATGTAAATGTTTCCTGAAGATTCAGATACGTTGAAGTCCAAGTTTGGGTATTGTGCAATCAATGGAGCCAACAAGTTGGTAGCAAATGGCAATAACACAGAATCCACCTTGATTTTGACAGGCAATGCTTTGGTTTCAGCCTTGACAATGGCCAATATCTGGGCTTCAGCTGCTTTACATCCTTCAGCATAACCAGTAACAGAAACATTGACACAGGTGTTAAAAATGTCAGCATCCTCGTCAGCAGCGTCAGACAATTCGAATTCTTCATTGCCAATGTCGATTTTCACACCATTGGCCAGAATAATTGGCTTCAAGACTCTTCCTTGAGGGCCAATGATCTTGGAACGGAGAACAGAAGGAACGGCAAAAGTAAGCGTCAAAGGCTTGGTCAATTTCATGATGACCAACTTCTTGGCTTGTTTCACATCGTCAGCCTTACCAGTTATCAAGAAAGTTCTCTTCTTGATATGTTGAGAAGTGGTACATTCGATGTTAGTCTTGGTTTCAGACTTGATGGCAGTCAAAATCTTGATAAGTTCAGGTTTGGCGACAGCAAGTTGGTCATTGACATCAAGAGAGAAAGCTTCTTGAATGGTGGAAAGCTTGAACTTAAGACCGGAGGTAGACTTGGAAGAAGACAGCGAGGCAGTAGCAGGTAAAGAAGGCATGGCATGAGCAGGAGCTGGGGCAGCTTTGACACCATTAGATCCATTTGACGAGCCAGCAAAAGCAGCAGTGGAGCCAGAAGATGGAGATTTCATCGAAGGGCCCCACAATACAGCCGAACCATTGGCGTTGTTGGCAGCTTTCTTTCCACCACCCAAAGTAGGGAAGGCGGATTCGTCAGAAATGGAAGGAATGGAGGATGCCAAAGTCGAGTTGTCATCTTCAAAAGAGTTGGTGTCGGTGTCAGAAACGGTGTTACCATAAGTTTCTTCATAGGTACCGTTGACACGGGCAGCGATAATTTCAGCGGGAGTAGGCATAGCGGAAAAAGGGGAGACCAATATGGGACAATGCTTCTTCTAAAACAGAAAAAAGCAGCAGGTGAGTACGAGGAGGTTGCAAAAAGCCGATCTGAGAAGTTGACTAGACAGAAAAGCAGACGTTTGAGCTTGTACAAGAGTTGGAAAGTTCAACGAAAATGTGTTGGTTAATTTGGGCGGATCAATAGGGAGTCGTGCACCGGGAAATAGCCGAGGCGTGTATGCAGGCAGCCGATAAATATACGGAAATAGCCAGAGAAGGCGGGGAGGCAAAACGAAAGAAAAATCTGCAACATAAGGGCTGCAGGTGAGAAATACGACAAGTATACCTACTGTAATACAGGGAGATGCGTTTGTACAAAACGTGAAGTCAATATAGGGCAAAGAGGTTAGTATTTCCGTTTGGTCCAGCTACTCTTCGAGCCCGAGTGAATCTGACCAAGGCTCGGCATTAGCGTTTTGCCCCCTGTGCAGGAGTGCATATCGGAGAAGCCATACCAGCTTTTCGCAGCCAGGGTATGCCATAGCGTGGAGGGGAAAGAACCATATGAAGATAAACGTCTACAGATGCCACAGGAAGACTCCTGTATACACTTGGTAGACAAGGTACTCAACATATGAATACATCAAAGACATGTATATACTTAAAACGAAACGTTCTATAGAGTGGCTCTCTAAGATGATCAGTTATGCAATTTATTAGCTATTTAAATAACTTATGCTCGTTAGTTATGCTCATTATTCATTATTCATCAAGTGGCACCAACACTGACAAGGCCGCCTGCATGTATCAAGAAAGTGCGGCAGTTTCCTCCAGATCCCTCAAGGACTTTTTTGCTATTTTTCTCATACGAGCGTACGTTGCCCAAGAATGTAGCGTATCCAATAAATATATCGTCTTTTTCCGGATCTATTGGCTCGTCGATAAACTTCTTGAAGTTACTTATAGTGACACTCTTTCCAGTCCATTTATCAAAAGAGTTCAAATCAGGAATGCAATTTGAAATGTATTGCTTTTCAATAGTAGTGTACAAGTTGTCATACGACAAAAACTGATGCGAGCCTACATTAGTGACCAATTTGCAGGAAGCAGAAGCTGGCTCTGATACCACTGACTCTGCAGAAGAACCTTCCTCAAAAATAGAATCTTCGGATAAAGATGTCATGGAGCTGCATCCGCAACTTACCGATCTTGGTTTCAGATCGATCGTTACAGGCATCTCGTTCATGCAACATTCACTCAAACTATCAAGTGAGCCCACCACGGGAGATGGCACATCGCTGTTTCTTCTTCTAAAGTACAGCGACAGACGTCCCTCGCTTTCTCGACGGCGATATGCGGCAGCGGCGGCCGTGGCAGTAAGAAGAGCATTATTTCTGCATGTGAATCGGGAAGGCACGCTCTTTATTTTGGAGACCGACCGCTGTTCGAGTGGATTACTCAAGTCTCTGCCCACCGTCAACATCCTAAACCAATGGGTCATACCATAAAAGGACCAAAACTGGAGTAAAATCTGCTTGTACTCCAATCTTATTCTCAACGTGTTCTTATAACGAACCAAGGTAGAGAGATTATTCAATGCGGCGGAATCATCGAGGTTTTCCTCTTTGTACATGGCCGATATGAGCTGGTTCAAGGATGGGGCTTCTCCGACCTGCGAGTTAGATAATGTGTATGAATGCAAAAGATCTCCCTGATATTTTCTGCGGAAAGTCTGGTATTGAGCCGATGAAGAGACTGGTTCGAACAAAAACTGGTTGTTCTTGAGGATATCGTAGTGCTTGCCTAGTTCGGCCTGAATGATTTTATTGTACTTGTACTTTTTATGCTTCAGCTTCAACTTATCCACCCCAGTGCTGTTGAGTGCGAGAGGATCTTTAGCGGCCAAGCTGCCCAAACTGGCGCCACCGTAGGCATCACCACTAAACAAATCAATTGACAGAGAACGTGACCGTGATCGTGAGCGACGTGTGGTTTCTTCGCCGAGAAAAGGGGACGATTCTCGAGGTTTATAATTGCTATTCACATCGTGGATCAAATCGTCCAACGAGTTGAGCTCATGATAAAGAGACAAGATCAACTTCTCAAGCTTTTTATCCACGCTTAAAGCGTATATATTTAGCTGCGTCGAGTTTAGCTCGAGAATCACCGGTTTCCATTTGCGGTCTCCGCTATTGTAATGAAATGGAGTTACAAATTCGGTTTTTATAAGACACAATCCGTAGTACTCAAGAGATGGCTTGTAGGTTGGTAGTTCCTCATTTGGCAGCGTGTATTTTGGAGCAGAAATAGCTTCATACTCTGGTGGGGTACTCGATGCCTCAGCAGTCAGTGATGTATTCGAGGTCGCCATCTTCTATCTAGGATGCCCGAAAAACTTCCTAGTTGTTAATATGTTCGTTCAGTACACATGGGTGGAGATTTATATTTTATAGGGTCCTTTGCCGTGTTACTCCCCCACCTTAGGTTGTTCCCCGACCTTTAGGCTTGGCTGCTACAAACCCTCCAGAAGACCAAATCGGGCCGAGTGAAATATGCAGGATCGGAGCTCCACATTTCGCCGGCGGTTATTTCTGATGAGCGTCGTAGTGAGCCAGTGCGAAGAGGTCAAAAGTGTAGGGGTTGATGGAGAGCAGACAACCTAGCCTCTAGGTGCCCTCAATTGTGATAGACTTACTATGAAATAACCAAATCGCTAACAAAGTTTTGCAGCACTTTCAAGTACTTGGCATACTTCTCCTATTTATATGTGGAGGTCATCCATGCAGAACGCATCTCAAATGCTTATACGCGCATGACATCTCGGTTGTAGAGCGATGCTAGGATGCTTTGTTTCACGCGCAAAATGGAAACTAGCCTATCAAAGCGTGCGGATTTCAAAGCATTCTCAGCAGGGTCTTCTATGAGGCTCATGAACGCCAGCAAATGATAGAAGCAAGCGGTACCTATAGTTTTGTTGGAGCAGGTTGTCTGTTGCCGTAGCCAAGCATTGGCAAGAAATTGACCAGTCGGTGATATCGGCGCTCATTTCATAGTCTTGGCTTTAGCACGTGAGTAAAAAGAAATTAGAAATGTGGAGTAAAAAAAAGTCTCCCGGGGGTGAGTCGAACACCCGATCTCAAGATTACTTGGTAATACATTACAGTCTCGCGCCTTAGCCAGCTTGGCCACCGAGAGGAACTTCTGAATTTCTGGGATTGTTCAGCAGCCATGAGTGAACGTTCAAATTCGGTACATTACCTTATGCTTGTTGAGGATGGATCAACACTTTATGTGAACAGGACCCGGCTATGTAGTAGGAAGACAACTAGACTTCAGTTGAGTTTTTTTCAAACGTCCTACCAAATAGTGCTGGAAGTCGCTCTCTGCTCGTCCACTAAATCCTTCACTTGGTACATGTCTCCAAGTTTTGCACCCGTTTAAAATTTCAGATGTATAAACCTAAAACAGAAGTTTATTTCTATTTCTCGACACTCTATAGGAATACAGTTACAGACCAACCACTCTAGCTGACCCAGTCACGTAGCGTCACTTACGCATAAGCAGTCTAGATAAATTCATTTGTGGCCATAAGCTAGTATTCCAAAAAAGGAAAAGTGCAGCCCTGCGAAGTAAGTAGCAACCGAGCTCATCTGGATATACATCCCACCACTTAGGATGGCGTAAGACTACCATAGTTTAATTGGTAACTAATTATAATTCTTGTAAATACATAAATGAAGGACGTAAAGGGAGCGTACATCCATTACTTGCGGCATCTATGGTTAATTCAATTACTGTTGAGTAGAGGTGGCCAATTTTATTTCTCCAAAGGCTCGAGGTGCTCGTACTAAGGCCAGATTGCAGTTACTCTCCTCTCAAAAAATATTATCCTTAGTTGATTTCTCTACACGACAATGATCAGTGTATTGATAAGTACATTCCATTTGATCTAATGTTGGCGAACATGACCCATGAATCAAGCAGCCTGTGCTGAAATATTCTATTAAAGAGATATACAAAGGGATTGGCCCTCAAGATCCGAAGACTCTTATTGCCATTGATAATCCAAAACATTCTGGTTGTCTTATAACGTCTCGGTTACTTAATTAGTCAATTAGGTTATTGGTTGGACTTTTCGTCCAAGAACTTGCTAATATTGTCGATTATATCTTGCTTCTTTGTGGCCGACTTGATTTTGTCCTTGTGCTTTTGCTGGAACTTCTTGAGCTGGGCGACAGTAAACATCGTCCATTCGTTGTTCTTCCAGGCTGTCAACACTGCATCCTCGTCCAACTCTGGAACCTCTATTTTAGACCTTTTTATCTTGGCTGCCACTTCATCAGGAATGCGACGCTTGGGAAGCGTTTGTTCCAATTCTAGTAAGATACGATCGAGCTCTTTGACCAAGTGAGTCCTCGAGGTATCTTGGTCCAAAAAGCTACGAAGCTCGGCCAATTTTCTGGTAGTGACGTCGTTCTTCATGACGTCTTTCTCGGACTCCAGTAAGGTGATTTGGAGCAAGTCGTGTTTGATGGTCTTGTAGAAGTAGTTGAGAGAGGGATTGCTGTAGTCCTGAGGATCATAGCTAGTGGTGAAGAACTGGCTGAGCAATTCCTTGTAAGTGTTCACCAAGTGGGCTGGTAGCGAAGAAGACGCCAGGTCGTACAAGTTGGCTTCTTCTGTCAAGTAATAGTTGGGAAGTGAACGCACGTCATCCAACCATGGCATACGAAGAAGAAGAAATCCCTGCGGAAATTCGACCCCTAAATCCAGATTCCTGCTGGAGTTGGCTACTCTGGTCGGATACAATGCATACAATGATGGCTTGGAAGTATATCTAGGACATCCAAACACCACTGCATACTTCTGTAGCTTGACACACGATTGATAAAGCGATGCAAACGTGGTGAACGAGTTCTTGAACCCTTTCTGAGCCTTGCCTTTCAACCCGTCGTTAAGGTCAGGCGTGACAAAAATAGGCGGGCCTGAGTTGTAGACTGGATTAAATCGTGCCAAGTCCCGAAAGCCCAAGAGCTTGAGGTACGGAGGCAGCAGAAACGCGGGGAACTCGCCTTTTTTGTCTTCATTAAGCTCTTCCTCATTAAGCTCATCCTCTGATGCGTTGAATGGATCCGGCTCATGATCAAAGGCGTAATTGTTGATAAAGTTGACTTGTTCTTCGTTTAAGAAAAGGATTTCGTCGCCCGCTATTGGGTACCCTTTCACTACATTGGCGTCACTCTTGGACTCAATTGTCTCTTCGGTACCTTCTTTATATAAGGTAGACTCGGTGAAAACTTTCTTAAGCGTCTCATCCTTAGTGTATAATAGCAAATCGCGTTTGAACTTCTCCGGCGAACAGAACGTATATCCTTTTACAGTACATCCCAAGATACCATTGGCCACAGCATCACTTAGAAATAAGTCGCAGCTGAACTGGATCCGACGCACCTCTCTAATCCGTAAAATACTCTTCCTGATCTGACTAAATAGCGTTGGCGTAAATACACTAGAGTTTTTGCTGAATCCACGGTGCCCACTGACGGGCTGCTGGCCCGGTTTCATGTAGTTGGTATTGAGAAATATATCAGTATACTTCAGCATATCAAAAGTAGAATCTGAAAGGAACATTGGCATGATAAAATAGCCATAGTTGTAGTAATCATTGATGATTCTCCACAAGTTCTCTTTAGTCGAAGGCTTGGAATACGGACGATCGTTGGCAGTTATCCACACCAATTTGCGACGGTTGAAATAGCTCTTGGCCATGAACTCATCAAGAACACAATTGAGTACTTTGGGGAGTTCGTTGTCGTCACCTGCCTGCGGCTTTATAATACTGGTAATGTGCTTTACGCCTTGTTCATCGTCAGTGACCAAATCATTGAGCTGTTTCATATTGGTAAGATTAATTGGATTCAAGCGAAAAACCCGCTGCATCCCAGACACTTTGGTTGCTTTGAAAGGACTCTCACAATTGTACAAGTATATTCCCACACCGGTGCTCTTGGAAGTAATTATTGCTTCAGACATTAGATCGTTGATGCTGCGAAGAATTTCGCTCAAAACAGGCGTATCGCCACCCAAGACCTCTCCACTCACCTCAATGAGAAATATAACCCCCTCTCGGATCTCATACTGCTGATACCGTTCGCCCTCCATGGTACTCCTACATTAATAGGTCCCTGGTTTTGTCATGTGACCGAGTTGATCTAACTAATTTCCTGGAGCACACGTGACCACTTCGTTATACTGATGTATCCACTAGATAGAGTACTAGAACACCATGTCGATCCACTTCATTTTGGTACTCAACCGCCAGGGTAAGACGCGGCTCATCAAGTGGTTTAACCGCAACTACACTCGCCAAGATCAGGCACGGTATATTCTGGAAATCCACCGGCTCATAGGTAGCCGGGACTCCAAGCTTCAGTCCAATTTTGTGGAGTACCAGCAGCTCAAACTCGTGTATCGAAGGTATGCGGGGCTTTATTTTATCACAGCCATCGATACGGTGGACAGCGAGTTGAGTTATCTTGAATCGCTTCATTTTTTTGTTGAGATTTTGGACACTTACTTCAACAATGTGTGTGAGTTGGACTTGGTGTTCAATTTCTACAAATTATACAGCATTTTAGATGAAATATACTTGGGAGGAGAAATACAGGAGATACTGAAGGATAAGATATTGGACAGACTAGCAGAATTGGACAAATTGGATTAATAGTCAAATACCATCATCGCATGGATGCACAATTGGCTTGTGTATATTGTAACATAGAATAAAAGAGAGTATAGTATATTTTGTAACTTATCTTTACAATCCACCCTAGTAGCATACTTCTTGAGTCTAGGCAGCTTGAGCTATACCATATCAGCCCGCAAAGATCAGAGCGAGCACATCACGTACCATAACTTTTGAGTTGCACGATATAGCAATTGATGGACTCTAGGAATTAAGAATAATACTGAATTGGTTTGGTTGTCACATCCACTACTTGCTTGGATTCAGCTATATTCCAAAGAAGTTTCTGTACTTCCTCTATACTCTTGCCCTCTACGTCTACTATCTCAACAGTTGGGTCCTGTTTCGGTTTCAAGATCTTCAAAAAACTAGCTTTGACTTTTTTCTGGAACTCTTCCAATTCGTATCTTTCGTCTCCCCATCCCTTTCTGGTGCTCAATTCTTCAATAGATATGCTCAAGAACAATGTCAAGTCAGGTTTGGGTAGTCCTTTATCTGGTGAATATAACCAATCTATACTATCAAGCTGATGAGATGTGTGGGTCTTGGATAACGAGTACGCTATACCAGAATAGATGTATCGATCTATGACGATGAACTCTCCAGTATTGAGAGAATCGACTATTTGCTTTTGTATTTCCCATCTGTTGGCAGAGAACAACAAATGTGCAGAGTGGTCATCCAAATCAAAGCTGGAATCGGCAAGGTACCGATTGATAAGCTGTCCGATGGGGGTGGATCTATCGGGGAACTTTAAAAGTTTGGTTGGATGAATTGAGTTAAGCGAGGCACGGAGCAATTCCGCCTGTGTAGACTTTCCGGAACGGTCAAGTCCCTCAATTAGTATAAGCTGTCCTCTGCTCATAATGCTTGCAGTGATAAGAAATCCAGACGCGTGGTTTTGAAATACTTTTAACTTCAGCTTAAAAGTACAAAACATGTGCAGATAATTGCAATACTATACTATCTAGTACTACACTACGAGTAGACAGCGTATTATTGCGTTACCACCTGTAGACATCTGCCATAGAGGCTAATGGAAAAGATACAACCAGAAGTAACTCAAGGGTTGTTTGTAGAAGTGGACGAAGTAATGATGATTCAGGCAAATCCATCAGGTGCCAGGATTTTGATAGCTTGAACACATGTACAAATCAAGATTCTAAAAGTCTACATTCACTACGTGTTTAATGAGCTCAGAGATGGTTTAGATGTTTAAGGGATTATGACCGAAAGAGTCCTCGTTTCACTCATCAACCGGAGATACACCCTCATTTTGATCTCTACTTCAGCATACCCCCAGCAGCTATCCGCCACAATTAAGATAACGGCATCACTACTGGCGACCAAAACATCAAGCTAGTACATATAACGAGCGACGTCGTGGGAAGAAGTATAGGGTTCAGAAGACAGATGGGCGAAAACGGGAAAATTTATAGCAGAGGAGACACGTGACAAGCTCGTGAAAGCCAAGCGTGCAGAGTATCGCGTGATCTAACGCCGACGGATTTTACTGAATCGCTTTTTTCTCCACGGGCGTGCCCTGCAGGTTTCTTCCTGCAGGCTTCTACTATTTTGGATACTCTCAGCCTCTAGTAGCAAAACTGGTAGTCCAGTGAATCGGATGCGGGGCTTAGCGACCGCATTTGTTTGACAAACATCTGTATCAGGACGCTCGGGATAGCCGGAAATGGCAGCCTTGCAATTTCTCAGTTCTCCATACAAATGTTATAAAACCTCCCTAGAACACTAGCCTCTTAGTGGTTGGCCCGTAGATTCCAACAGCCGTGTCTAATTATACAACTTACCCTGTCTGCTTCGCCTACTTCGTCTTTGTCATCCTTGTTCGCAATTGCTGCCAAATATATATTGTCGTTTTGTCGCACTGTTTTTGTCGTATTTAAGTTTTAGGTTGGCTCCACGACATATTGCCCTTTGCCCTTTTGAAAATTTCGCTGCACCGATTCAAAGTGTCTGACTTATAAAACAATCACTTCTTTTCTTACCCCATATTGTTACGGCTTGTACCTGAAGCTCTTGATCTTCGTGCCCTTATATACCCTCGGAAACTAGCTGTTACAGCATAAAACTAGGACAAGGCCGTTCTCATTGAACTTGAATATCCTTATTAAAAGGTGAATTATAAATAGCTCAGTCCTTGTCAAAATGCCAGCACAAGTACTTTCCATAGGATCCAATCCCAACCTTGCGTTCTACAACTGGAGACTCTTCGAAACGAAGCAGATCGAATTAACTGTCATAAACCGTTTTCTTACTCCAGACAGTCCCATCAAATGGACTTCAACAACAAGCTTGGGCTCAAAGTCATACCTGCCGCACCAATTATACCAAACGATAAGCAGCTTACCTAAGAATGGCCAGAAGTACGAGATTGTGCTTTTGAATGCCTCTTCATTGCAAGACTTCCAAACTCTTTGTACAGATATACTACCATTCATCAATGAAGAGACCCTTATAGTGGTGGAAAGCTCGGGCTATATCAACTTGGAGCCGTTTGTACAAATGAGTTTTCCTCCCAAGATGAAGAAAATGAACATTTGCTCCATCATGAACGAGTCTGATGTCCGTCAAGTGGGTCCTACGTCCTTTCATCACACAGTACGTGCTAACGAATCTCGTATATATATAGGATCAGCTGTGCGCGAACGTCTGTCTGATCTTGCAAAGTCCACCAACTTCCAGCGTATGTACAGGCTCTTACAGGCAGTGCAAGAAGAGTCCAAAGGAGCCATTAGTTTGCTCAAATCCTTGAACGCCAAAGAGTTCATGACCTACCAATGGAAATTAGCATTACCCAGAATAGCATTCTACTCACTTTCGATTATATTCGAGTCAGAATTTCCCGAGCAGCTCGCGTCCCAAATTTTGTGCAAGCCTCTTATTCTGGGAATCATAAATGAAATCTTCAAGATCATCAAGAAAATGGACTGCAAATTGGTGAAGGGGTTTGAGAACGAAGCCAACTTGTTAAAGAACCAAATCGAAATCTATCCTGTGGTGGAAGATAATAGCAAGTTAATGAACTCCAACCCATTACTTTATAATTTTAGCAGAAGACTTGATTTGGAAGTGGACTTGCTTCTTTTGCAGCCGATCTTGTTGGGAGACGATAACGGAATCCGTACGCCGTACTTGGAGAATTTGTACTCGATGTTATGTCAGTATATCAAGATCAACAAGGGCAACAATCTGATGTTCTTTGACCGTCGAGGACTGCCTAAGGCCGAGGAAAAAGAGGTCAAGCCCGACCCTGCCCAAGTCAAGCAACACGAGGATTTGGCCAAACAATTGGATCAGTTGAAGATCGATGTTTCGGCCAAATCTAACGAGTTCCAGTCGTTCGAAGCCGTGCTTGCCAAGCAACAAGCTGTTAAGTCACAGGTCGACAACAGCATAGTGCAAAGCGAAAACCGCCTCCGTGAACTCCAGAACCAAATCCAGCAAGCCGAAAGAAGCTTGGAAAACGTCAATATGGCTCACGAAGCAAAAATACGAGAGATGAAGAAGCTTCATGTACAAACTCAAGAGTTCCATACGCCTCGAGCTGCCCTGCCTGGCAAGGCTCTGCGCAGTCCAGAACGCAAGGAATCGCCAAACAAGTCGAGAGCAGCTGTGCCTAATCGAGACGACACTCCTGGCTCCGACAACTTGGCTGATTTCGCCGATATTGTGGCTTACGGAGACTCGTATGTAGGACCCAATTCGGTAGGTTCAACTCCTCGTGACGAAGGAAGACAAGTGCCTTCTGAAGTGCCTGAATTAAACACCCAGAACGCTCAACCAATCCAAAACACTCCACCTCAAAATGGTCAGAATCCAAATGGCCAATTCCAAACACCACCACAAAATGGTCAATATAACCAACCACCACCAAACGGACAATACAACCAAATTCCACCCCAGAATGGGCAATTCAATCCACCACCTAATGGACAGCTTCCTCCACAAAACGGCTATCCTCAGCCATATGGCAACGGACCTCAGGGATATAACAACTACAATAGCCAAAAGCTGTACTTTGACGGCCCTGGTGCTCCATTTGGTCCAAATGGACCCAATGGACATGTTGGTCACCCAAGCATCTACCTGTCTCCTATAGAGCAGCATCCACCTCATGGATTGCCTGCTAATGGCCTTCCTCCAGGCCAGTTGCCTTCAAACTTGCGTGGTTCTGGCTCTATGGTATCCAACGTAAATAGGTACCAGCAACCCGGATACCCACAAAACGGATACCCTCAAAACGGGCCATCGGTCGGCCGTCCTCGTGTCAGCTCCATACCTTCTTCCATCAACCATTACGATCAGGGCCCTCCTGGTTCAGGTGGTTATGGCTACAACAACTACAATAATAATCCTGCCAGCTTCAATAATGCAGCTCCTATCGATCCTTTGATCGAGCAGAGATTCCGCAACAACCCAAAACGTAACAATCGTCGTTCAGCATTCCCTCAAATGAACGGCAATTTGGACGGTCTTGACATGGGAGGCCGTGGAGGTATGCCAACATCTACGTTTACCCAGCAAAAACACCGCTCAATGAACCATATACCCACGCAGCAAATGGCCCCTGCGGGTCCTCGAAAGTCCCTTAGCAATTCGGCCTCTCTTACCATCCAACAACAGCAGCTGCTGCCAGTAATCCCGGGCCCAACCAACCCTACGGGCAACTACCTCCAGCCTCCGGCCATGAACGATTCCAATGTCTCAAGTAACTCGTCTACCAAAACTAGTGACACTCCAAGTACATCAGATAAGGACCTTGAGGGCTACTCCATATCAGTGCCTGTTCCGGTACCGGTGGAGAATGCCAAACCATTGGGAGAAAGCATTGCCACAGCTTCACTCACTCCTGAAAAAAAGAAGCGCGGCTTCTTTGGCAAAAAGAAATCGTAATGTAACGTAATGGAACCCGGTCTGTTGTTTCAATAGTCCAGTTCTATATTCAATATTAGCAATACATGAATTAAATGACAATTTGCACCCAAAAAAAAAAAGTAGTAACGCACTTAAATGAAACATCCTTGGAACCATTGTAAGCAGTGAATAGAAAAATCACATACCTTCCCTTCAGCCTAATTCACACTGCGTTCTCTAATCGCTTTCTCTACTTGCCTTCTCTACTTGTTATATCCATACTGTTCTCACCTGTCTCGTCCAATAAGTGCACTACTATAATTGTTCGTGCGCCTACCGCACAATATTCATAGCTCAACTGGTTGGATACTAGCACAACATAACCATCAGCACACAATGCCACGTTCATTCTACGAGGATGACGAGCTCGTCATAAACAAACCAGGCTACAATACGGAAATAAGCGATGAGTTGAAAGAACAGGAAAGCTCCCACGGGCCCATAGCATACGTGCAGGGAATGGGCGTAAGATCAACACCATACTTGGAACAGTACATAAACAGACTCAGATTGTTCGTACATTCGAAAGCAGAGATCTACGAAGCTGAGCTTGGCACCCAGAAGTCGGCATTTTTGAACGAATTGAACTCGCTTTCAAATGCCATCTCCTCCACCATCAAGGAACCAGTATTGCCTGGCTTGGTGTATATCTTAACATCTACCTTGACCGGTTCCATTCTTGTGAACCGCCGTGCTTTGCCCATCAGATTCATTACGCCAATTGTATTTGGTGCTGGAGCCACCTCTTATTTCATGCCAAACACATTCGAAACATGGACCAAAAAGTACGAGGAATCTGAGAGAGCAAACTTTCCTGAGTTCAACCGTCAAAAGCACCAATTTTTGACCGAAAACTATGCCCAGGTCAAGTCCCAGGCCAAAACAACCATAACTGATTCCAAAATCGCCCTTCAGAAACTGATTCACGATGCCAGGGTTTACGTAGCAAAGTTCTTAGAATAGATAATGAGTCAATAAAAGTAAAAATTGTTAAGAAAGGTTTCTGTAGAGTGAGCCAGAGATATTGGTCTACATCTCATCCTTACTTGTATACTGCATTCTGACGCTGGCTATCAGCTTAGAAGAGGTTGCGTGGGTGATTCTACTTCACCACTTATTTTATAGAGTTTTCTAGCTATGAGTGAGTAGTCTGACTTGAGTAATATTAATGTAGATTGTGCTACTTCTTGTAGATTAGTTCTACCTCTCAAGAAACTAACAAGAATCGAAATAAAGTCTACAGATTTTGTAATCATTTGTTCTATTTTCAGTAGTCTTAATCATTTAGCTTCACTTGTTCGATATATGGAGCAGAATTCTAGTTAAGTATATAAGTCTTATACGAAAAGAATGCAATATGTGGTGTAGATCATAGCTGTGAGTCCAATGCCGACCAATGCCACATCAATGGCTTTCAACCACCAGTCTTTCGTTTGGTCTGTATCTCCTGATTCTTGATCAATGCTTCTGATATGAAGTATAGGTGGGTACATGTATACCAACGGAATGCACGCAAAGCAGCCAACAAAGGAGATGAACTTATCTAGATTCTGGCCACCGATCAAGGCAATGATACAAGTAAGTAACACGAAACTGGCTCTGAAGATATTCTTGAGCCATTTTATGCCGCTGCTACGTTTGCCTGTTTTGGTAATCAACTTGGCTTCCACCAACCGAATTGCTGGGAACAACTGGAGTGGGGTCGAAAGAAGAATTGCCAACGAGTAAAGTAATTGGATGGCCATAACCAACCATGAATCCTGTGGAAGATTGAGAAGCATCACTGTCTGGATTGTATCACCATACGTGAGGTAGCCCAAAGCACCCATGAAAATGAAAACCATTGAAATGGTGAGAATGACTTGACCCAACACTTTGGGGAAATGCGATGGATGGATCATAGATTCTTGGATAGGGATAATAAGTCCGATACCCTCGAATGCAAAGATAGCCACCCCTATGAAAAGAGAGAACTCGTCGGGATTGAAAGCATACTCAATCCCAGGCCCAAAGTGGCCTTGGTTAGTGATGAGCCATTCGAACAAGAGGAAGTAAACGACCACCACCAAGCCCACCATGATAAATAGGTTTGCTAGCACCAGCAGGAGTGAAAGTTTGGTGATGTCTCGAATAAACGACAACGGCACCAAAATCACAAACTGTCCAGCCACCATCCATAGCATCGAGAGGTTTTTCAAGTCAAACATTGACGTCAAGACGGCCCTCATGTTTTCGCCTGTAAACACAATGTATGCCGAAACAAACCCAAGTTGAGATATGATGATTGAGAACAAGATTAGGCGCTGGAACCACGGCCCAAACAACTTGTTACCGATTTCACTGAACGAAGACACTCCCGTTGAGGTTTTGGTAAGAATGAGAAGGTAGTAACACCAGTAGCTCAAAAGACCAAAGAACACTAGGGTGATAGTAGAAAACACAAGCCCGCCGTTGGAAAACGATTTGGGCAAAAATAGCACCCCTGTGCCCACAAATGCCTTGAGGAGCAAGAAGTACGCCTTGCGGTCGTTGGCAGTTCCATGGGGGTTTACCGAGGATCCAAGGAGCTGAGTACGTTCCGAATCGACTGCAGTTTCCTCGTCTTCCAAATACTTGGAGTGGTGGGCCAGATAATGGCACGCAATGTTGTCGTCATCTTCAAGGTCCTCTCCGGCAAAGTGGCCATAAATGCTCAAAAACTCGACAAAGTTTCGGGTTAAAAAGCTGGGCTGGACGTTTCTGGCCGAGGACGCCAGCTGCTCGGTGCTATTGAGTAAATATTCTCGACGAAACCCCCCAGGGACATTGAGAGACGAAGCTGTCGAGCCCCGCCGAACATAGTCCTGCGACGACAAACTTTTTGATCTTCTGGGCCGAGTAGCTCGTTCCTGAACTCCTAACTTGTGGAGGTCCCACGTCATATCGGCACCTTCATGCTGTAACGACCCTGCGCCCAAATGCTTGGAAACTGTTTCGAGCATTTTGGGATCATCGAGGCCAGACGAGAAGTCGGGCACGGGTTCTGACAACGCCACCAGGCCCGATTCTTTGTGCTTGTCACCTCTTAAGTAGTCTTCTTCATCCGATGGAGTACTTGAGAACACGTCATCATTGACTCGCTTCGAAAACGGCATGTTGTTGTATGGGTTGACTAGGGCCAACCGCGATGAAGGCGATGAGACCACGTTGGGTGAGGAAGACATGGGCGATCTGGTCAACTTAGCGATACTCTGGCGCCTGCCCGGTCTTATTGACTGCGGCAGACTCATGTGTAATGCTCTAAATACTTCTGCAGCAGTGTAAAGAAAGAGATGGTGTTGTTGGCTTATCTCTGGATCTGGTGTATCACGCGCGCATCATTTCCTGATAAGACGAATAAATGGCTGCATGCCGGAGATAGCGGTCTTCAATTAAGTATAGTCAATTGTTAGCTGCTTAATGAGCAAATTGAGTCTTCACGTTTTTAGGTTGTCTCTACACAGATGTTCTCTATTCAATGACCTAAAATTTCTCAGCATTGAATTGACCTAAGAATTTATCTTGTTGTAAATGCGCCTTTTGTATGTTGTAGCTAAGTAACTGTTTTTGTTGGCATACTAATTATACTAGTGACTAGTGTACCACAAAGCCGAGCATCTAGTTCAGTGAACTAGCAAGAAAATCATCCTATCAATTAGCTACTTCAATCAATTACTACTGAGATATTCGTAAGTTACATTTGGAACATTACCTCGTTCATTAAGGTCATTGAAAATAAACTAGGCGATAAAATGAGCATCGAGCTAAATTTCTACAACGCCTCGGTCAACAAGTTTAATGAGTAATCTTCTTTACTATATGGGGTGTACGAATTGTGATGAATTATGCAAACCACTGTTAGATAGTGCGAAATTGAGGTGTCAAACTCATTACACATCGTAAAACCCAGCATAGTTTAGTGTCCAAAATGTTCCTCACTACAAGATTCGCGAAAATGTTAGAAAGTGACAGATTGTTGAGTAAGAATTTCAAAAAGTTACAAAAAATGCTCCAAATAACTAAGGTGAGATGAACCCGCAATACTAACTTGAACTATTGAATTTATTCTATGCGAAGCTTACACACAATTTTCAAATCTTATCATTCTATCAAAAGTAATCGACCTTGTAAGTGACTACAAGTACCTCTCGCCAGTATAACTCGCGACTTGTTGAATACCTACATACTGTGAAGTAAATTGTGCAACTTTTGCGTTCTACTGAATGTATACTTTTTGACGTAATTATTATTAATATTATTGTTATTACTATTATTTTACTATCCTATTTCATCATGCAATGCCCAATTTTGCCGAAGCACCCAGATGGCCCATCTCATGTGCTTTAGTGTACCAAACCATTGGATCGCCCGGGGAAACACCCATTTCAATCAACTCTCCCATGTAAAATGCGGCATCGACTGATCCAAACTCTTTGAATGCTCTATCGCACCACATCAATGCTTTGTCAGGGTTTGGCATTGGAATGTGTTTGGACTGTCCTTGGCTTCCACTCACGTTCCATCTTGATAATCCCAACATAGCATCTGGGTGTCTCTTGAAAGTCAATGGCGACGATGCTGCTCTCAAATACCACTGGATAGACTTGTTGGCATTTGGAGGACGGTTCAATTCACCATGTTCATACACTTGGCCGAGCTTAACTTGTGCCAATAAACAGTTAAGTTTGGCTGATTTATTGTAATATGTCAAACTTTTGGCGTAATTGACGGGTGCCAATTTCAAAGACTCGACAATGAACTCATCGTCTGGGCTCAAATCTCCTGGGTATAATCCTTCGTAGATTCTGCCCAAGTGATAAGATGCCAAGCCAATGACTTCTTCAAGATCTTCTTTGTCTTCGTCATCCAATCTGATATCTCTGGGGTCAATACTCGAAAGGTCTTCAAGGTACCTGAAGAATTTGGTGGATCTTACTTCTGGTTTGTTCAAGTAAAGAAGCGAGATTTGGAAAATTGCCCGGTTATAACCCTTGGCAGACTTTTTGTACCATTCGAGGGCCTTGTCGAATTGATCATCAAACTCGTACTTATAAATGTCTCCTAATTTATACATTGTTTTGAAATCTGTAGGGTGGATTTCCAAGCATTTTTCAAAGTATTCAATGGCTAAAGGAATGTTTTTGGGGATTCCGAAGTCTTGGTTGAACTGAACCAAATAGTCTCTTTTCAAAAGACAAGCGTAAATGAAGTATACTTCATGTTTGACATCCAAACGCTTGGTGTTACCACCTTCATATTCACGGAGTAATTTAAGTAAATGTGTAACAGATGACTTAACAAAAAGGGATTTGTTGAATGCAGCTTGTTCTGGAGGAATTGGTTCTCCTTTGATATTGATATATGCATATAATTTAAAGTTGGTGGCAGTCATCAACATCTTGACCCATTTCAATCTGTACTCTATGGATTTGTTACCAGAAGAAATTATTTGACGTAACTTGGTGAACTCCATAATCTTGTCATTAATGGTCGAATCGTGGGTTTTGACTGCCTGTGCCGGTCCACCACCCATTGGAGATTGAATCATCGAAAATCTTCCTTGGGGTGGTACTGACCCACCGCGCCCGTTTCCGTTCACAGGTGGGGACACGTCGGGAATCACACTTTGTCTTCTGTTGTTAGGCAAAGGTGTTCCAGGAAACTCACCTCCGAAGTTCATCATAGAACCTGCGTACGGCGAGTTATGCATCATTGGGTCCATTGGTCCCAAGGTTGGTGTCATTGGTGGTCCTGGAGCGCCAGGACTTCCAGCAGCGGAATATAAGTCGAACTGACTGCCACCCATCATAGACAATCTAGGGTCTTGGAATGAGGCAACTGAGCCTTTACTTTTCAACTCTCTTCTCGGAGCGTCTCTCTTCTCAGGAGAGATGGAGCGGTTGTTTTTGGCGGGCTTCTTGATATTATATTCTGGAAATGCAGATTTTTTGGGGTCGAGTGAAGATTTGTTCTTTTTCGAAGTATCTTTCTCGCGCAATGCATTTATTCTCTCTGATCTTTCGGCTCCTGATCCTACCACAAACTTAGACGATGCGGCGCTCTGAATTGAATCATACGAGGCATCGGAATCGGACGAACCTCTTCTTTGACTGAGACTCTCTTCGGTAGAGTTTGGAGTAGGAAGTTGGTTTGGTTCCTTTTTGGATTCTTCCACCTTTTTTTCTCCACTTCCTTCATCATCATCGAATAAATACTTGTTGTAGTCAGAAATGTACCTAGCACCCACATCGGCGTCCAACGACAAGTCGTGCCACAGACTATCACCTGTCTTCGCGGATTTCGACTTGTCATCGGCAGATGTTTCGTCTTCGTAGTTGAATTTTTTAGGTTTGAAATTAAGGTCCAACGAAGAGATTCTGTTATGTACACTTGATTTTCTCAACTGCGCAATTGAGTCTTTTTTGTTTGCAAGCAGCACCAACAGCGGAACTGAAGGGAAACGGTTAGACTTGAGTGTAGACCTTCTTGTTCCAGACATAAGCTCATTCACGCCTTCTTCTTCCACTGCGCCACGCACTTTGGCGTACGGTTGTGTCAGATAAACCTGGTTTTCGTCATTATTGTGAAAGTCTGGTTGCGATTGTGACATGGCAGTGGCGTCTTGGGTCATGTATGGATGAGCTTGGCCCATTCCTGGTCCCATGCCCATTCCTGGTTGGCCCTGCTGTTGCATCATCATCTGCTGCTGTTGTTGCATGTAATAAGGATGCATTTGTTGCATCAGCTGCATTTGAGCCATCCCTTGCATTCCTTGCATTCCTTGCATGTAGTTCATGGGCATTCCATAACCATACGGTTGCATCATGGGAAATCCTCCATACATAGATTGCCTGGACATAGCAGCCATATATTGTTGTTGCATTTGTTGCTGTCTTTGAGCAGCAAGAGCACTGTAGTATTGTCTCCATTGATCAAAGTATTCTTTTGTCAGGGGCTTGGTAGAACTCTTAGTTCTGGCATCGTCATCATCGTCTGACGACGTGGTACCCGAGCTAGTCGAATCGTAGTCACTGGAGTTGGTGGTATCGGCTGCGATCTGAGGTGAAATCACTGGAGTATTTATGGCTGCTGGGACTGGAGGAGCGCCTACTTTTGGCGTCTTTTCGTACTCATATGGAGCAAATTCCGGGACAGGAGCTGGTGCAATAGGCGTCACCGATTGGTAGAATGACGATTGGAAACCAGGAGTATCGGTGGAAATAGCCGATTCCGGTGGAGTATTGAAATCATTAGCAGGAGCCGTGGTTTCCAACAGAATAGGAGCGGTATTAGGTTTATTTTGTTGATATGAAGACTTTTGAGGATCGAGTGAAGATTTAGGTGGTGCCAACGTGGGAGTAGCTTCGCTTGGATCATCGGAAACTTCACTTATACCACCCACTACTGGACGATTTTGAGCCGAGATCGGCAACGAATCGTCAGAACGATATGGATCTGATTTAAATGGATGTGGCAATTTACGGTCAAACTCTTTGATGGGCGTTTTCACTTCTTGGCCTGGAAAGTTAAAGTCTGCAGTTGATGTGGGTTTTTGAAAGTTTTTTGCTATTCTCGAAGAAGCTTTAGCGTTGTTGATGGGCGAATTTGCAGACTTTTGCGGCGAGCCAGTTCTTTCGGAAGTTTTTACGGAAAAATGGTGGGAGTCGCCTGAGGTGGCCGAGGAATCCAGAGCAGTGGTCAGAAAGTCGCTACTGGAAGCGGATAATGTGGAGATGTGGGTTTTTGCATGAGTTGGCGGAGGTTTGGCGAGGTTTTCCGGCGTTTTCGACTTGGAAAAACGACCGGAGCCCGTGTTGGTGCCGGCAGCCGAGCCAGTACCGGAGGTGCCGGAATTCACGCTCGATATGCTTTGACGGTCCGCCCTCAACCTTGTCAAGAGACCCATTAGCGAATGTGGTGATTATAGGCGGTTCAACAAAAAGTTTAAAGTCGCCGCTTTCAGTGATGTGGGCGTCTCAAAAAAAATTATTTGGTTGTACAAAAAGTCAGTGCTTAAAATAGCGGGTTGGAACTGGTCTGTGAGAAGCGAATGTGAACTGCCAGAGTCAATTGTAGGAAATCAAATGTTATGCTTCGATAAGAATGAACCAGGATCAGTTCTATACACGATTTCTTCGCCTGATCAGTGTTGTATAGTCCCCCTGTTTTGTTATTCTACCTCGTAAGTTTGGGTCGAATGCTTTTTTCGGGAGAGCGCCTTGTATTTATATAGTCGCCAATGTTTGTGTACGATCTATATATAAATGACGGTAGCAAGGAGAAAGGGAAGGGATGGAAATGTGGCGGAATAGTATGGATCGACAATCAGACGATGGGAGATCGAAGTTGACAAGTTGATACTGGCAAGCTAGATTGACTGAGATGGTTGGTGTTTCGATTTTCTCAGGGTCACTTTTGTTTTATTATAAATGTATTAATTGCAGTAACGAGAAGAAAAAAAAAACCTCAGCCGGCAATGTACGCAATAACAGTTACAAATGCTAGAGCTTTTTTAAAGGGATGGGTGGGAACAGACTCAAGATATATAAAGTAGCAACAACTGGACAAGAGAGGGGAGAGAAATTGTTCGGAAGAAATGTCTAGCAAGTCAGGCAGAACTACAGATTTCTCGGGCAATGTTGATATTGTTCAGCATCATCGATCTAATGATATAACTACGATAGGAAAGAAAACGTTACCTTCACAATAGCTCATTTGTATTCAATCAAAGCAGACGGCCCAGCACGGAACGAAGCGACAAACATCACAACGAACAAAATTGCAGCGAGTTACTCGATTTGGTTTCCGCATGGGGAAATTGCAAACAGAGCCCGCGACAATGTCGTTGGGGCAACACCTGTGGTTCCTGGATTAGCGCAGAAGCCAAGTCCCCTAAGCCATGATGACTTGAAATTGTGTATTCGCGAATAATAATAAATAATAATAGTTGGGGTAGCTGGTACACATGTAGGGGAGCTACTTACACATATTGTGAGCCAAGACCATGCCATTGTGAATACCTACTAATAGCTATTTTTCCTCTAATAACCACATTAGGTAGTGTAAATTATCTTGTTACACGACTGTATGAGGTGGGTCGAGGCGGTAAAAAAAAAAAAGAATCTTCTAGTTATGATGGCGCAGTATTAGGTACACATAATAATGTCATCGCGATCGTCAATTTCAAGACACAAAAAAAATGCTCTGGTGCACCTCATCCCTTCTCTGCGCACTGATTTGTCGTTCTCAGGTTACGAATCTGCGTCAAGTTTTGGTCACAAAAATTTTCTTTAATTTCTTTATTATTCTATAGCTGCGTGGGGGTAAATCAAGCTCCTTTCTACCATCGTGGAGCCTAAAATGGTAAACGTGTTAGTACACTAAGTTTAGCAACGATCCATCTGCGTCAAATTTCATCCACGAATAGTCTCTACGCATGCTTATGTATCCTGTGGTGCTCATGCAAACGAACGTATACGCTAACTCTTGGCCAAGACTTATTATTTAGATGATGTAGCTTCTTACCAGTTCCCTAACCAATGCCCCAGGCTGTCACCGCTCGAGGAAGTGCTGAATTTTTTTCACTGGCGGCACGTGATTGGGTGCAAATGCATTCCTTCCTGATAGCTGTGATCTACATACCATGAACACGAAGTAGGCGATGCTAGGGGTACATGGTGGTGCTCTAAACCGATTTTGGGCCTGGTTTTAGCAAAGCTATCAATTCAACCCAGTAGCACAATTTGCTAACATGGTTACCCGACAGATTTCAGATCGTGGCTTGAAATAGCAACTCGCCGCATTGTGAGACAAAGGCTGCACCATAACTGTGGAATTACACAACTAAGTAGCACATAAATAGCAAGCGTTATTCCGTACATACTCTATGGTGCAAGGGTCATTTAAGCTTTAGCAACAGTAGACTATATACTCATTTGTCTTCCTGGTCCAATGTCTTGAACTCACGATACCTTGACGGGGGCTTAAAACTCAAAAGCTAAAATTTTTTTAAACTCCAGCCGTGCTCGCGGGTTGTTTCATTTCTGCTATTATATAGGAATGCTCAATCGACAATATTCTCGGCTTGCGTACTCGTGAGCCTTAAACTACGTACGGGTGCTGTTCGTGTAGCCATCGTGTAGCCATCGACGTAAATACGAGAACAGGTTTGACGACATGGGATTTGGTCCAACGTGGCACGTAACAAAGCAAAGTTAAATTATTGCTTCAGCCGCCTTTGCAATGGCTTTTCAAAGGCTTAAACCAAATGTCTCGTCATTTGCAGCCATTACTTCGACTAGCCAACAGGCATAAGACAACCTACTGATTACTACCGCCCAACCTCTCTTGACTACGATGCAAAAATCCTGGTTGTTGATACTTCAGTGCATCAGTAAACTTGTCTGGCTGGAAGTTACACCCAGCTGGTTCCTTACGACAGAAACTTTTATGCGCTTTATTGATTCTAAGGCTTTTTACGTTTATTCAGTTACAAACCACAGGCGAATTGTCTACTTATCTAATGCAATTATTTATCAGCTTGGGGTGTTGCTTCAAACTACTCTAAACCTCTTTCCAACCCTTCAATGATGGGTTGTACTTTCTTAACGTCATAGTATCTATTTCTCTATTCTCATTCTCGTTATTTGACCATTACTAATTATTGGTGGCCGCAGGGCTGAAATCTAACCAGTTCCAACTGCCATCGGCGCCATTCCCATTGGGCTCTGCCATTATTATCTCGTCATTCACACCTTCCATCTCCTGACCTCCAACATCGTTGTAGTAGAACTGCAGTCCTGAATTCTGGAGGGTAGACTGTGATGTTTGCAGCTCCGGAGCTGCGTAATTGCCTATGGTGAAAGACTCAGACTGGAACAAGTTAATGTTCAAAAGCTTGTCGATCTCGTCGATATTGTTGATTGTCGAGCCCTGATGGGCGTTGCCCATCGACAATGCTGAAGGAGACGTCGAATCGGTGTTGGTTGTGACGGTGGTGTTGGAGGTGTTGGAGCTCATCTGGTTGCCTGTAAACTCAAGAAACGAATCGATATTCATCATATCTGAGTTGGTTGGATTCTGCTTTGGAAGAAGCTGAGAGTAGTTGGAGTTATTGAGACCGTTGAACAAATTGACATTCTTGTTCAGAATCGTCTTGTCTGTCGTGGGATTGGGAGTTTTGGAGTTATTTAATGGACGTAACACACCATGGAGTTTATAAAAGAGACCACATGCATTACATAACAAATCGCCAGCATTGGATTTCCGCCATAACGGCGTGGTTTTCGTCTGGCAATTGGTGCATTGCAAGTTCTTTTTGGGTCCAGCAGCAGAAGAAGCAGGAGTCTGAGACGATCTCCTGGTTGCTTTGGAAGCAAGTCCCGCATTAGATTGTGAACGGGCGGGTTCCTGGTAATTACTGCTAAGAGTAGACTCAAGAGAGTTGATATATGACGATAAAAAGTTGTTGACGTTGGGCTTTGAGTTGGTGTTTGGTTCCTCGATCTTGGGCACGTTTCGGCCCAATATGGATTCGGATGCTTCTGCAGGCTTGAATTGGCTCGAGAAAGTATTGGAAGTTGTCTCAGGGGTCTGGTTGGCCTGGGCAAATTCTTCCTGGCTGATACGTCTGATATGGGCGACGTAATCAAACTCGTCAAGATTGGGGTCATTTAGTGATTCTCGTTTTATTACCGGCTTGGAAATGGAGTGTGAACGTGGTTTGGTAAGTCTGGAAGCAGGCAGGCCAGTATTGGAAGTGTTGGACGAGGAAATGGAGACGGAGCCGGAACCAGACCCTGATTTATAGCCCGATCCTGAATTTCTGCGGTTGATAAGCTTCCTGTTTTGGATTCTCCAAGCTATGTTAGATATTCTCTGGTTGTGGGGAAGGTAGTTTTTGTGTCTGTACATCTTGTAGATTTCTATGGAAGAGTCATCGTGGTCAGATATCAAGTCTGCGACGTTCAAATCGGCAGAAACCGCAGGTTTTTTGAGTAAACTCGGTTTGTAGGTGATCTTAGAGGTGCCGTTGGCGCTTTTTACCGATCCTGATGTGCCAGGTTCGGAGTTGACGCTGTATTGGTTGTGTCGTGATGGCACCTGGGGTTGGGCAGTATGGTTACTATGGGATGGAGAAAGTCGTGAATGAAAGCTTGTGGGATCGAAATCGTCACCATCTTTGCTGAAAATGCCCAAATTTCTTGCTTCTGATTGAATCCCACTGGAATATTGGTTCGATGAAGACATGGCTGGCTGGATCTCTAAGTGATGATAAGTGTGGATAAACAGATCTAAATGACAAAGAATACGGCTGGGTAGGATAGCTGATACTCTAAGGATCCTGGTCAACTAAAGGGCCCTTTGTTCCAAAGGTTATGTAGGATATACCGCTGTGCTTCTGGTCTTAATTCCCCTGGCGCTAATCAAGGGCGATCGCCTTTTGGTCACCGTTAATGGCTTACGTAAGGGGGCATAAAAAACGGGGAATTGGGCTCCTCCCCGCCCTGCTCCCGCAGGGAATTGTCGGTTTGGGCACGACTCTTCGTATTTGAAGTTCGAGATAACAGAAGATGAGAAGAAGCAAACATGGCTGACAAGGTAAAGGAGCAGAACCAGTACCACCAGCAGAAAGCCAAGTATATTGGGCTTGGAGACCCAGACACAGATCGTGAAGAGTTTTTGACCAACGTTCTGCGCGACACGTATGCGTCGCTCAGCGTCCATCGCCCCTTGCTCATCTACAATGCGAACGTTCTTGGGCAGCATCCAGAGGTGGTGAGACAACATATGGTGAAACAAATGGTACAGCCAATAAAGAAAAAGAATGTTTGATTAAACAAAAGTCCTATAGAAGTATTTAAAGAGTTTATTCCAACAATGGAGCTTGTTCATCGCCAGTAAGTTCGACGTTTCTTCTGGCTAAGGAGCCGGTGAAGGCAGCGACTGCTGACAAGACAAACAAGAGAGCTGAGATGATGAAGGCAAAGATCCATTGCAAGGCGAAGGCCTTGGTGAACAACTGGCCCAAACCAAGACCAAAGGTCAAGAAAGAAGCAGCAAATCCACTAGCCCAATCGTTGTAGGCGACCAAGAGGAAGCCAGGAACAAGTAAGTAGTCCCAGATCAAGACATTGGAGATGACACGGCCAACAAACTTGTGGACGTGTAACAAGACAGCACCGTTCCAGAAGACGGCGTGCAACAACCAGGCCAATGGCAAGGCAACGGTACTGGCGTGAATCAAGATGTAGGAAGATAAAGGCTTGGTGGCGTAGGTCTTGTGGTTGAAGTAAAGGCCCAAGATGTTGAAGAGATTGACTACGACAATCACTTCACTCCAGAAAAAGTGTTTTCTGGCAAACAAGAGAGACCAGGCAAAACTCAATATGTTAAATAAAGTAAAGTGCCATCCCACATGTTTTGTAGCGTCCAATCTGCTGGAACTGTTGAGGTTAGGCAAGAAGATTTGGAAAATAAAACTGACTTGTAAAAGGTAGAGCAAAGCCCAGAAAGCCAATGTAACAAGAATGTTGGCACTGAATGGGGTGTTGCTGACGTTGAATGGACTGTGTTTGTCCAAAGGCGAGCGGCCCACTAAGTAACGAAGGTTACCGTAGAACGATAAGATCAATGACAAGGTGGTGGCTACCTTGTGGGTAGTGATGTCGTTAGCACTCAGATGAATTGAAGACATTGCAGGTGAGATCAAATTTTTACAGCCTAAATCATTTTTATTTGCGGGCAATTTCTCCTCTTTATATGCGCAGCCATAGTTGCTACGACTCTGTGGCGGGGATGGAGATTGAGCCGCGCAAGGGGCTCGTGAGGAGCGCTAGCGAATTACGCTGGGGCGCAGGAAAAATACGAAGCCCCAGTGGGTTTCTAGACAAGTGCAAGGATGTTTTTTTGGTATACTACTGTACTACATTGTTATATAGGCGCTCTTGTGGATCCACAGGTGAAAAATCGGCCCCTTGAATCATGATTCCAGCCCTTGTGTGGATCCATTGTTGATCTGATGGCCCCCTAGCAAGCATAGAAAAAACGCCTGACTCGCGCCGAAGAATTTCACTGAATGGCTGCGAAAAATTTTTCTAATAATAAGGATGAAATGGCACGGCACATTACGGTATATTGAGCGACATAAGATATTTAGAAACAACATATAATGTTCAACAAGTACCTCTGTAGGACTTTTTGTGTTTTCCATGGCCAGTGCCTGGAACGTCCAACTTCTTGTGCTGGATTTGCTTGACGTCTTCCACACCGCTGGAAGCAATGGAGACCAATAAATCGTATATGGCCGAACGGTCTTCTTCGTGAGTGGTGTGCTTTGCAGTCACAACATTGCGGACCTTGTGGGTTGCTTCTTTCAACAACTCAATGGTCTTAACGATCTCTTCCATCAATTTCTCCAACACGTTCAATGAGAGGCCGTCACGGACGACAACTCTCAAGATCTCGGTGTCGGTCTCATCAGGTGGAAGATGGTAGTTTGGAATGATATAACCCTTGTTACGCAATAACAAACCAAAGATACTCTGAGGAATTTCAGGGTACTGGTCGGTCACGCTCTTGGAGAACTTAAACGAAACAACAGGCAAACCTGGTTCGTAGTCTTGACTTGGACGTTTGTTCTCTTCTTGCAAATGGTAGATTTTCTTTTGTCTTTCTTTGTCAATTGGCTTGTGGATCACCGACAAAACCTCAAAGTGGCCGGTTTTTTCCAAGAAAGTCGACAATAATCTGGCGTTGGACATACAACTCTCAAAGATCTTGGTGTATCCATCGACACCGAGGTGGATGAAATTGTAGTATTGGGTGATAACAGGGAAACCTGGTCTAGAGAAGTTTAATCCGAAAGTCTCTTCAACACCTCCCAAGTAGTCCAATGAGAACTTAAGACTCTTGGGCAACAAGTCCTCGTGCTTCCAGATCACCCAACCAAGACCGGCACTGGTCAAACCAAACTTGTGGCCCGAAGTGTTGATGGAGTCCACACGAGGGATTTGGAAGTCCCATTTCAAACCTGGGAACACAAATGGTGCAACAAAACCACCAGAAGCCCCGTCCACGTGAATACGCACATCGTTTCCGGTCTCTTTTTCCACCTTATCCAAAAGCTGCGAAATTTCTTCCACTGGCTCAAACGCACCTGTGAAGGTCGATCCCATAATCACAAATATACCAATGGTGTTTTCGTCGACCTTGTCGGCAATCTGGTCCACATCAATCAAGTGACCCGACTTGGCATTGATGTTGACCAATCTGTTTTCCACGTCAAAGTAACGGGCAAACTTCTCCAAGGCTACCTGCACACAGCTGGCCATGATGATGTTGGGATTTTCGGTCAGCTTACCTTGCGCTTTGCGCTTTTCCTGCCATCTCTTCTTCAATGCCAATCCGGCCAACATGATGGCTTCCGAGGATCCGGTAGTGGCCGTTCCAATTGCTCTGGAGCGCTCCTTGCCGCTATCATCGGGATATTTAGGCGCATGCCACAAGTTCGCAATCATCGTGATGCATCTGGTTTGAAGCTCCACCAAGGAGGGATACTCATCGTTATCGGCCAAGTTTTTCACAACGTTGTCGGTGATCAATTTTATTTGATTTTCGTCAAGATTGGTGTTGACGAACGAAGCCAAATTCAATGTAGGGTTACCGTCCAAGGACAATTCCTCAGTCAAGTACTTGTACACCAAGTTGGAGTTGGCAGACTCTTGTGGAATAACATACTTAGGAACACGAACTTCCGAATCGTACTTGAACAAGAACTCTTCTTTATCGTTGTGGTCCTTCTTGTGTGCTTGTGAAACAAGACTGTTTTCCAATTCTTCGACGTCGACGTGCCTGCTTAAGGTCATTATGTATACTATGTGTCTCAATTATAATTCGCCCGGTTTACAGTGGGTATTTATACCAATCCCAATTACTCTGAACGTGTGCAATAGAAGTCTAAAAATATCGGGTTTTCCGGATATGTACAATTGAGTTTATGCTACATCACACTATTGGCCATTGACGAAAGGGGGGTTGTGGGGCCACAAGAGCAATCAATGTGCTGCCAAATAAGCCTTCTATGCGCCTGAGGGATTTCTCGTAACGCTGCCAACTGTGCGCCGGCGCAACCCGCGCGGGACCAGTAACGTGATCTCGGTCGCGGGGTTGGCGGGCAACGGGCACACTTACTAAATGGTACACGTGACACATAATTCTTGAGATGATCGTATTAACAAGCAGATATACCTATATAGTGTTACTTGGTTGATAAATAGGGATTTACTCGACTTCGTCGAACTTTTGACCTTCAATCAAGTCTGGGATATCGTCGTCACCACCGGCAGCGGCACCGGCGTCGAGTTCGGTTGGGGCCTTACCAGCTTGGATTTGTTCAGCCAACTTTCTTAAGATTTCCAAGTTTTCAGCACCTAATTGAGGCAAGATTTGAGGAATCAATTGAGTGACGTCTTTCTCTTGTGGGTAACCGGTGAAAGCAAAAGTGTTGTTGGCAGCAGCACCTTGAACACCAACTCTGTTGAAGTGCAAGACCTTACCGTCTTCTCTGAAGAAGTTGGCTTCTTCAACACCTTCGACTTTGGTGGCCTTCAATTTGCCCAAAGCTTCAATCAATTTGGTGTCATCTTGTTCGGACTTGACGTTCTTTTTAGCTTTGACTCTGGATCCTCCGACCTTCTTGGCAGTGGCCTTTTGTAACTTGGCTAACTTTTCTGGATCAACTGGCATTGTGCTTGTGGTGATCTAACTAGAACTGTCAGAATAAAATATTGAAAAATCGTCGACATAAAATTTCGTTCGCACTCGGCACGACCGCTCTCGCAAGCCAAAATGGTCCACAGTCACGACTCCGGCACGTGAGCGGTCCACTGCGGGGCGCGCGCGCAAAACAAGACGCACGCGATGTGCAGGCACAGTTGCCTTGCCCATAAATACCACTTCACTTCGACAAATACCACCGCCCACACAACAGAGCAATGGAGTTGGTTAATTACTTGAAAAGCCGGTCTTTTGTCAGACTAATTCCAGACTGGTGCGTGGCCATTGCGTTGTTGGTGTACTTTTTCGCCGTGGCCGAGCATGCCCGTCCGTTCATGAGACAATTCAGCATCGAGGATCTCACAATTTCTCATCCATTTGCATATCAAGAGAGAGTCACGGGCGTTAATTGTATATTAATTGCATTCTTTGTACCTACAATCACCATTACCGCTGTTTCTATAGTGAAAAACCGCCGTTCCATCCACCAGCAAGCATTACATAGCCTCCAGATATCGTTACTTGGTCTCGCGCTTTCATTGACCATGAATGGTGTAGTGACAGATATCCTCAAAAATTGGATCAGCAGACCGCGGCCCGATTTTCTTGCGAGATGTGGCCCCAAAACCGGCACGCCTCATAATGTTTTGGTAGATATTTCTGTGTGTACTGCTCCTTTCGGCCAAGTGGCATTGATTGACGGTATGAGGTCCACACCCTCGGGCCATTCTTCAATCAGTTTCAGTGCGCTTCTCTACTTGTCACTTTGGCTTGTGGGACAATTTCGCATCTTTTCCTCAAAACAGTCGCAGCCAGTGTACAAAATATTATTGTGTAGTTTACCTGTGCTCTTGGCCACGTACATTGGTTTGAGTAGAACTCAGGATTACAGACATCACTTTGTCGATGTGGCTTTGGGCAGCACCCTTGGTTCGGTATTCGCAGTGATTTTATACTTACGGTACTTTCCTTCGTTGTGGGCAGAGGATTCTGCAAAGCCTCTTAACAATGATGAAGCTGCCCCTGTGTTGCCAATATAGTAATATACGTTGCATCGCCTGACTTGCTTTGGATATCTAGTTTTTGTAACACGAGCCAAACTGTTGTTAAATTCGAACGCTACAATTTTGAAACATTTTGGGTGCAAAAAAAAAATTAATATTTTTGCGACATGTATAAAAGCGAATCAATGTACAACTTCTCTGCAAACATCAGACTACAGTATGTCTTCGGATATCACCATTCTACTCACTTTGACATCTACCTATACCCTCGGCTCGAGTCTGACCACTTCTACGACGGCACCCCCAGGTGTAAAAACCAGCGTATATACCAAACAGATAGTCACTCGGGCCCCCTCCAGTTCAACTCAAGTACCTTCGCATTCCACGACCAGTTCAGTATCCAATTCTAGCTCTACACTGTCGGAAACCACTTCCGCCTCTATTCTGTCGGTTCCATCGGCAGTATCGCACAGTTTGGACACCTACACAACCTCAGGAACATCTAAATCGTTAACTCTCGGACTCGCGATCGGCATTCCCGTAGCGATCGTGTGCATCTTCCTCCTTATTATAGGAGGCTACTTCATTTACAAAAAGCACAAATTCAACAACTTACGCAAGTCCCAACCTTTCCAAAACTATAATCCAGAGTCGGACACCAAAAGTGAAGATACCCTTACAGGTACCACCGAACCCTTTAAAACACAACGTCGAAGTGTTGAGATCTCACAGGGCCCCGATAATTCCATCAAGCGTCAGTCGGTGCGATACTTTCTTAGAGACCGGCTCAGTAAAGTGACCAACCTTAAAGATATCAGCGATCTAGAAGCCGGGCCGCTGCCTCTGCCACTGCCAGGGCTAATATCGCCCATGTTTCTCAAGCGGTTCAAACTCTCGAATTCTCGAACTGACCCTGCAGAGCACAGCATATCTCGAAACCACGGCAGTCTAAAGCTTGGTACCGTAGTAGAAAGCGACCAGCCCAAAATGCGTAAAGTGGTTGTAGTAAGGGCGTATCAAAAACGACTTGATGATGAGATCTCGATAACGGTGGGCGATCTACTCTATGTAGTGGCGGAATTCTCCGATGGCTGGACCAAGGTTCAGCTGGTTCTGGGCCAGCAGGGAATTGTACCGCACATCTGCCTAAGAAATATATAGAGCTAATATCTACATTCAAGAAATTAGAAAATATTATACATTTTAAATATAGTGGTGCCTAACGGTGCAATTGTAGCTATACTATAAGGTAATTGTCCAAGTCAGTGTCGTCATTGTCAGTCAGCGTCCGTCAGTCTTGTTCAAGTCTAATAGTACCTTGTGGCACTTGGAGGCTTTTGACTGGCAGGATGCTGTGGGTGACCCTGTGGGGTAGGCACACCGTTGGGCTGCGACGAGTACTGGTACTGGTACAGCGATCCATCATACCCTCTTAAGTTAGCTGGGTTTTGTGCCTGAAGATGAGGATACTGGCCCGTGCTCCTTGGAATGCCAACTCTTTGCTGTTGCTGCTGAGGTGGTGCACCTTGGCGGAATTGCTGGGGAGGCTGCTGTTTAAGAGGTGCCAGTGGTGGTGCTTGTCCACGGTACTGCTGAGATGGGGGAGGAGGACCACGCTGGTATTGCTGAGGTGGAGCATTACCTTGTGGCTGAGGGTATCCACCAGGCTGAGGATATCCTGTTGCTGGGGGCTTGGATCCTGAAGGCTGAGGGTATCCTGTTCTGGGGTTGTTTCCTGGTTGTGGGTATGCAGTTCCTGTACTGGTTCCTGGCTGTGGATAACCTGTTCTTGGCTGATTTGCTGGTGGGTTTCCACTTCTTGGTTGACTACCCGGCTGTGGGTATCCCGAAGGTTGTGCTTGTGGGTGTCCAGATCTTGGAGCGTTTCCTGGTTGGGGGTAACCCGAAGAATATCCAGATTGCGGTGGATAGTTGGGTATTTGGTGGGTATTTGGTGGGTAGCCTTGGTTGTTCTGTGGAGGAAAGCCTTGCTTCTGTGGCAGAGAGGCTGCGCCAGGAGCGTTTCTTTGTTGTGGAGGTAATTCAGGAAGTTGAAGTGGTTTTTGTTCCTGTCTCTTTTTCTCTGGAGAACTAAAACGAGGAGCCTGATTTTGAGTACTGTTGGGCGAGGTGATGTACTTTGGCCTGTTGGTGGTCTGTTGTAATGGAGGCAAAGAAGGATAAGGCGCAACCGGGTCTTTTTTAGTGGCAGAATGGCGAGATTCCGGCGATGAGTTTGCGCTATTCACCACTTTTCCTGATTCAGAGTGGAAAGACGAGTCTGATTGTCTGGTGGTTTTGAAGGTATCCGATTTAGGACCATTGCTGAGTTTAAGATCAGATTGAGGGTATGCTGGTCCTGAAGTGTGCAAGGGAGGGATTGGAGCATCGTCGTCGTCACTATCAGAAAAGCCACTGAAATTACTAGAATTGACGGGTTTTTTACTAAGTCCAGACTCGGTCTTGACTGCAGACGAAAACTGCTGGTTGAACTCGTTATACTGCGTCATAGGCGAGTGTACAGAGGAGTAACTGCTGGACCTATCAGTACCACCAACAGAAGGAAGTGACAAGGTTGTAGTCTGTATATTACCACTGGAAGAATTGTTCATTCCAATACGTCTTGTGTCGATCTTTTCCGATTCGGACTCGTCGTCAGTCTCACTGAAAAGCTCGTCGTCGTTTTTTGGATAAGTGTTACCTAAAGATAACTGGCGTATGTTGGCTGGCATTTCTGATTCACTGAATTCCTCGTAAGAGCCATTGAGAAGTTGGTTTCTGTCGGTGTGGAACTGGTCACTTGGGGTCTTCATCGTGGAGTACTTGTGATATATATCGTCCAACTGCACCGACTTGTGGTTATTTTTGATCTGGTCTGGCGTAAGAGTGCTTGGGCTAAGCGAAGTCTTCTCTCCGTTGGCAATAATCGTAGGAACTGCAGGAATAGCTGCTGTTGCTTTTGGTAAGCTTTCATTACTATTGTTGGGGAACGGAGGCTTATTTTCGTTAGGTTGAGGACGATTATATGGGTTTGGTTGTTCTTGACGAAGTTTTTGAGGACTAAGCTGTTGTGGCGGTGGAGGACCTCTGGAGTGAAGTGATGATTGGGAACTTGAAAACTGGTCAGATTGAGGTGAAGCCATCTTCTGAGAAGAAGTCGTGGGGCTATTAAGTGAACTAATAGCACCGACCACGCCTCTTTGGCTACCACAACCTTCGTATCCACGATCAAGCTTGGATTTCATCACTCTACGGATATTAGTCGACCATGCTTTGACATCCCAACTCAAGAAGTCTGGGGCTGCAGCAATGAGTTGTGTCACATCAGGTACTTCCAAATAATGCACATGTGGCAAAGTAGGCAAGCCAAACAATAACGATTCAGGATCAACTCTGTCAGCCTTTAAACGAGTAGGTCTTCCGTAAAGTCCAAAGGAGTCCAACAATGGGACCAAAAATCTAATCAAAGTATCGAAACCAGGGACTGAAGAGTGTTGCTCAGGCATGAGAAATATAGAAGTATTTTTGAAATCGTCAGCGTCTTTTTTGGACACCTTTGTTGATAACGACGGCGACTTGAAGTTGATAAACCCTTCGAGCTTAAGCATCGTACTGTGGTCGATCAAAGAGGGTGATTGTGGATACACAGCAGCCACCGAGCTGGCATTCGATACTACGGCCATGAGCTGTTTCTTCTTCTTATGTTCATTCTCATAGAACAAAATTCTTCCTGGCGTGAAGTTCTTCTTCTTATTGGTACATGGCTCCACTACAGCATAGCACCTCTTCCAAGCCATACCAGAACCGTACCTTATACTGACCCAGTCTTCGTGGTCAAACCTCTTTTCAGCCAAGATGGTTCTAATGTCTGAAAGTCTAGAGCCTCTGGCCGATAACAAGGCTCCAGTGTATGCTTCTTGAAGAGAAGAGTACTCGTAGTTAGCAAGACGTAAAGCAGCGTACCAAGTAGTCAAGTCAGCATAAGACTTGAACTGAAGAATGTATCTGTTTTTGAGTGTAGTAGAAACAATCACAACGTTATCTAGATTCTGCTTTGCGGCAGGTAAAGATCTCATGGCGTTGTAGACCGAGTCTGTAAAATTGATGTATTTTGGCTTGGACGAGGTCTCAAGCAAAGCTTCAGGGTTATGGCGGTACTGAGCAAGATTCGACGCATCCCAGTAAGCAAGCTGGTTACCCGTAAGAATCCCGTAGACTTCTTTCCAGTCACGATCTGCGGGTTTGCCGTCACCGTTCAAGTCATAATACAACATAAAAATCCCTTCATGGTACCTACGATGAAGCTGGGACAGCAAAAGGGTCACTATTGGAATAAGTTCGGGCGAAAGACCATCGTAACTCTCTTGGTTGTTGGGGAACTTGGCCGTTTGTGGAGATGGGTCTCTTTTCTTCGGAGATGAGTCGGAGCCAAATCTCATAATGTCAGGAAAGGAACGTATAAAGTTTGTTTCAGAAGTTTGGGGAAAAGTATGTGTACTAAATTTGACTGAGCCTTATTGTTGGATCAATCAGGGGATGATGAGTTTACTGGCAAGGGATAGAAAGCACAAGGCGATATGGGAAAATCCAACGTGTTTTTGGACTTTGGTGGTAGTACAGACTGAATAGTTGATTCCAGCAAGAATATAGCCTAAAAATACAGTATAGATACAAATAACAGCAATGATCAAACTTGGTAACTCGTCGCCGGTGGATCTACAGATCGCTAGATCATTTTACGTTAGTCGTCACGTGCCGCGGTAATTATGATTGTTATAATTTTTTATTTTTTTGTGGCAGGGCATCACAAAGCTAATTATTCTGCGCGGCGGTGGTGGCTGAATCGGGCAAAAGGTGGGATTGTCTAATGAGAGAGATGGTGCAAGCTATATAGGTAGAGGTGAGAGGAACCAAATGGTTGAGCATAAAGGTACTAAGATGTTGGCTGTTGTCTACTATGATCCATCCGAGTGCTAGTGTTTGTGAAGATCGCCACGTGGTGGTTTGGCTGCCTGCCCAGCCAAACACGTCGCTCTCAGTATTCGGAAGCGCGCTCGCCAATGCCAGAGTGATCGACACAAACTCAGATTGTGTAGTTATTTCCTTACTAAGACGTTTTGACAACCGCCGAATCGGGCAAGCGGGATGGAGTACCACAAGATAATAGGTGTAGACGTTATTATACGGTTGGTGTCCCCGAAATCCGCATACAAGCCACCAGAGTCAACAGGGTGGTGTCGTGGCTATGTCCGCTCAGATAACCCGGTCGGCGTAGGCGTTGGTTTGAGCGGTGGTTTGAGCGCGGGTTTTCTGACGTGATTTCGCACAATCTCGCTGGTGTCTCGGTAGCATGGCGGAGCATTTACGGCCACCAACGCACCCTTGGCAAACGCTCCTACCACTGTCAAACTACACATCTAGTGAACACATAATCTGCGCATGTTCATCTGGCGCGACAGATAGAGGCGTTTATTAGTGTCTTATCTATGAACTCTCCTTTAACACACGCAACAACTCCAATGCGTCCTTCAACTCTCGCTCGGCCGTGTCTATATCTTCGTAGTTGAGTGCAGATACTGCAAACTTGGCATGTTTTTGCACCTTGGCAATCAGCTCTTGCTTGTCTACAATACTACTGATATCTTGCTTGGTGAACACCTTCTTTTCTGGGGTGTGTAATTTGGGCTTTGTCTCTGATTTCTTGGCGGCCGCTTCGGCCTTGCCTGGAGGGATTATTTGTATGGACGAGTTCTTGTTTATTTGACTCAAGTCATCATCTGGTAGGTACTTGGGAGCACCTGGCAACTTGAACTCCGCGTCCGAGTCTTGGTCCGGCGCAAAGTCAGGTGCTCGTGGTAAGCTGGGTGGTGCGCTCGCCGAGTCCTCACTGGAGTCTGGCAAAAATGTGAGCGCGCCTGGCAACTTTATTTCCCCGTCGCCTTCGCCTGGTGCATTTTCTTTTTCTTGCCCGCTTTCAAGCTCATTCTCTTGTTTTTCTTCAGCGTGTACTTCCAGAGGGGCAATTTCTAACTCTTCCAATTCCTTCTTCAACTCTTCATCGTTCTCGTTCTTGAACACAATCTCGTCCTTGAGAAGCCGCGACAATTGGTACTTCAAGATCTTGATTTTCTCTTTGTTTTGTTGTTCAAATTGGTTGCCATCACTGGCTTTGCCCCCTGTCAACTTTTCCCACGATATATCTTCGCCGTTGGTTGCAAAGGTTCCTAGTAAAGTCAAGAAGTTTAGCGTGGCTTGCATCTTGGACACTAACGCGCCCTTGTTGGTACTGGGACCATACTCACTTATCCCTTGTAGGCACGAATTGAATAGCTTGTAGGCAAACGATAACACCACACTGAACGACAAGTTTTTGTCGGCCAACACTTTGCACACATTTTCGTCCTCATGTGAGTTCTTGACGCTTTCGGTGTCGTCCAAAAGTGCGATGGTAAATACCTCCACTTCTTTGGATGTGGTGTGTAGTTTGTTGCTCAAGATATGATCGAGCACATGAAGCTTGCAATAGTAGCTGACTACGGGGTTGACTGTTTCCAATTCAGCTGCACGTGCAATGAACGGGGTCACTGACTTGTCTGACTTGATCTGATCTGGTATATCCAGAGTTGTGATTGCCATTGTGATGGATTGTACGGCTAGAGTGTACGGGGGGTCGTTTGCTTGTGGGGCGATCAAATTCGTGCGTGCTCACTTTTGCACCCAATCAAATGGTGCTGAGAAAAACTAAAAGTCGTAACTTAAGCTAATAGTTACACTACAACTTCAACCCACTGAGTTGTTTTTCAGTGTTTCGATGATAGAGGTTTGAGGTAATTGTGGTCTGTTGAGTTTGTTCGATGTTATAACTTCTATACATGGTGTTATGGTATTTATTCTATTTACAGGGGACTACAAATCAGGCATTCTAATGATCTCCTTTTCGTGGTTCTTTGAATCCTCTTGCAATCTCTTCAAGATTTCCGAGTTCTTCCACTTATCAGGAAGAGGAGTGACGTCGTAGTTCTCAGTGGCCCAGTAGTAGATGTCCCAGTCTGGCTCGTCCAAGAGCTGGTCGTACTCGTCTAACTCGGCTTCGGTCATGGATTTCAAGTGCTTTTTGGCAAATCTGGACAACAACAAGTCACTTTCCAAGATACCTCTCTTTCTGGATTGGTAAAGAAGTCTGGCCTGTTTCACCTCAATAGTCTCGCCCTCTCTCTTGATCGGCATGATCCGCATGTTGACCAGGGTATCCAACTGTGGATTCTGGGGCTTGCCATGGTTGAGCATGCGTCTGGCGGTGGAGCTCAAGTTTCTTCTGCCTAATCTGTACATATTCACTACCTTGTGCTTACTCATAGATCACTCTCCTTTAGCTTGCCTCGTTATTTTTCACCGCGACTGACAGGTCGTGCGCGGCACCACTGCCCCATAACACGACGTGGTTTGTACGATAGCTCGGTTGGCAGCCAAGCATCATGGGCAAAGCGGTATCTAAGCTTTCCAAGGACGATCTTAAGGCTCTCAGACAGGCCACGTACTTTGACAAGCGTGAACTACAGCAATGGTACAAAGGTTTTCTTAGAGACTGTCCGTCGGGCCAGCTTTCGGAGGAAGATTTTGTCAAGGTGTTCAAACAGTTCTTTCCTTTTGGAGAGCCCACAGATTATTGCCACTTGTTATTCCGGGTTTTCGATGTGGATGGGTCCAAATATATTGATTTCAAAGAGTTTATCATCGCTCTTTCCATCACAAGTCGAGGCACAGACGAACAGAAACTCAACTGGGGGTTCCGACTCTATGACCATAAACGCAATGGTAAAGTCACATACAAGGAAGTATTGGTGGTGGTAGAGGCTATATATAAAATGATCGGCACCATGGTACTGTTGCCAGAAGATGAAGAAACGCCCGAACTTCGCACCACCAAATTCTTTACCTTGCTTGACAAGGATCCCGAAACCGACACTATCAACTTGGACGAATTCCGTCGGTTATCGAAACTTGATCCTTCCATCGTAGATGCATTGAACTCTTACGAGGGTTTACTCTAGAATGAACAAAATGAGATGCACACGGGGCTGGTTCATTCGGGGAATCATGGCCTCATCCTCGGTGCTACATCATGTATAATAGTTATGGTAGATAATTGGATTCGTATTTACAATCTGCTACCTATCTGCTCAGTATAATAAAAGTAATAGGCTTAGACAAAGTAGCCAATAAATAATAACATGAACTGTAAAGACGCTACGCATGAGCTAATCCCAGATTCAATGAAATCTATTTGTGTAACAAGCAACTCTGCCGTCAAATAAATTTAAGAATATCACTTGAGTTACAAAACTTGCAGCTAATAAGTAGATAATAAGCTTGGATGACATCAACCCGGTCCACTTTACCAAGTGGGTGGTGTAGTTCTTTGATTTCATCTAATTAATCCATAGAAAATTTTATTTCTTGCTTCATAATATTACATTAAATATACAATCCCTTTCGAGACTACGAACTAGAACATATGCCAAATGCCAGTTGGCACTTTGATTACTGCTGTCCTTCAACTGCTTCCAACAAACCGTCTAACAACTCATCCACCTCATTCACATCCACCCCCGTACAAATACTAACGACTTTCTTGAATTTGGACGTCAACTCGCTGTAATCCAACAAGCTGTGGATTTGTTCCTCCAACTTCTGGTTCACTTCCTTATACGCTTTGATGCGAGCATTCAAAATGGGGACCGGTTGAAGCAGCTCCAAAAATGCATTGTCCGACTTCAATTCGTCAACCGACTGGTTGTTGACAAGTTTTTCGTACAAAGGCTCTATTATGTATTGCAGTTCTCGTTGTGCTGAGTCTGGGGCGGTTTCGTCTGTGTCGCTGCCCAATTTCTCGTTGATGTTTGATATTTGTAGCTTTAAATTATCTAAAAGTATCAATTTCTCCGATATCTTTTTGGTAGTGAATCTGTTGTTGGCCGTCACAATTATGGCATCGTTGACTGATTGGTTGAGGTTCTTGACCTGTTGACGTTTGGAGTTTAGTATAGTTTCATATTCAAGGTTGGTGTTCTGCAAAAGGTTCTGTATACTTTGGAAGATCTTGTTAGAGCTCTTGCCATCGATGTTATCCGTGTTAGTTTCTTGAGGTTTGGTTTCACTCAAGTCAGTGGGCTCCTCGATATCGAAATTGTCCACAATATCTAATCTCTTGTTCAAGAATTCCTCACTAGTCTTGATGAGCTCAAAGAAATGGGCATCTTCGTCGTCCGTTGACTCGATGCCGTTTTTCTGCTCTTCTATCACGTCTTTAACGATTTCGAATTCAACGGACTTAATTCCTCCATTATTGGCGAGATTCGGATCTGCTCCGAGCCTAAGCAAAACTTCAATGAACCACCTCAATTCGTATTCTGCTGCCAAGTGCAAACAAGTATTTCCATCCTCTTCGTCTTGAGCATTAATAAGCTTGGTTTTGAGGTCATGAAGCAATTTCTCGTCTGATACCACGTATTCTACAATCTTCTTAAAATAAAACTTGGCGCTCTCAAACTTTTTGTTTGCCTGGAATATCAAGTGATGGAAAATAGTCCATTTCTTATTGTCCAAAAGCCAGACATTTGGAAACAACCATGACTTTAGAATCTCTCCGAAATTACCCTTCTCCATGGCATTAGTTACTTGTATGGTCGATATAAGAGGAGATTCACCGTTGATATTTCCACGAATAGGCGATCCTATACCGAGATCAATAAAGGATGAGATCAACACCGATGAAGCGAGAGTTGCAGCAAAGTGTAATGCGGTTTGGCTTTTCTGATCCAATGGTATATCAAGGATAGAGGTGGACGAGTGTTTTGATAGTAAGGGCTGGAAAATACCGGTGATTTCCCGTGCAGTGAGCTCGGACGATTTCTCGTCATCGAGCCTGAAAGACTCGCCCAATTTAATCTTCAACTCTGTCGCAACATCTTCACTAAACTTGGTAACAGGCGGTAACGTGTAAGGATAGTTGGGGTTACGGGAGCTGGCCTTGACGATTTTCAGGTGAAGGTTGGTGGTAAGAGAAGGTGACTCGTCGGAATCTTGATTGAAGGTCTCATCTTTAATCTTTTGTCGTTTTGCTGGAGACCCCATCAACGACGAATCTTGTGCGTCCATTTCGTCGTCTTCTTCTTCATACAATCGTTTGATACTTTTAGCAGGAAGTTTATCGTAGTCATGAACGTCGATCAAAAACAATTTCTTTACAAAGTCGTAGATATCGAATTTAAGAGCCAAACTGACGGCCTTATCGTAAGGAATCCACAAACCTTTAAGAATGCGGTTCTCATGCTTTCTAAAGTCATTATATTGGACGTGGCTGGTGCTTGTTCCATGATACTGGATGTTGTCGAAAATCTCATTTTTGAAGTAGCTATCGACCTGTGCAGGTGTGAAATGACCCAACTTGACCAAGATCGAGAATAATTGTGAAACATTTACGTAAGAATCCTTCACTCTTCTCAAAATGGTTATGGCGTGGATATTCGAATGGCCGGACGCCTGGGCGTTAGCGCCGTTGATTTGAAGATTCAATGTCAACTGAATCACTTTCTGGCCCGAATACACTGCTGAGTTGATCATCGACGAGCATGTGGACCCCAAATGGGTTTCATTTAATCGGTTTTGAATGGAGTTGGTGGTGACATCTCCGATGTTTAAGGGCGACTCCATGTTGTCAGTACCGAGTGAAGACTAGGTGCGTTCAGGAAAAGGCGTGTTGCACTAACGATATCTAAAATTATAGCAAGAGGAGCACTGTGTCTTGTTCATAAACCAACTGGCTGTGGTCGACGGTAATTTCATGTTTTCTCTAGCTGGGTTTTGGGCTAAATTGAGACGTGTCGCGTCGCACGTGACCGGGCCAATGCTGGCAGTTTTCGCTGCCGCTACCGAAGGCAGACGCGGCAGGCAGCTCGGCGGGCCACGACCCTGGAAGATCATCAAGATGATGTTACCAGATGTGGTTAAAGTACAATGGACTATCTGGGTAGAGTAAACGCGAAAAAAGGTGGAGGAGGAGTTGCAGGAGCCGAGGAGACCAATGTGCACACTCGTCAGAGAATAAAAGAGCTATTGGCGACGCAGGTCCTAGATCTTGACAACGATCCATATGTATTTCGTAATCACCTAGGGTTGCTAGAGTGTAAGCTATGTCTCACGACCCATGTGAGTGAAGCGTCGTACATTTCACACTTGGGGGGACGAAAGCACTTGATGAACCTTGAAAAAAGACGTGTGTTGGATGAAAAATACAACAACGCCCTGGGCACGCCTGTAGCCGGAACCCAAATATCTATTACCAATACCCCCAAAAGGACCTGGACCAAAATCGGTAGGCCCTCGTATAAAGTGGTCAAGATACGAGACCCCGAGTCTTTACAGGTGGGGCTCCTTGTGAGCATCAAGTATCCCCAGATAAAGGCCGGGACCGAGCCGTTTTTCAGGTTCATGTCGTACTACGAGCTTAGTGCCAAAAACCAGAGTAGTGTTTCGAGTTATATACTGCGCGAAGATTCTAAGGATGCCAGCGAGCACCAATATTTGGTTGTATCGGCCGAGCCTTACGAGAACATATGTATAGTCGTGCCGGACAGAGAAATCGACCGGCCCAGCGAGATGTTCGAGATGTCCAAAACGTACTGGTGGGTTTGGGACGAAGATGTTAAGGAGTACTATCTCCAGTTCATGTACAAGAAATAAATAATAGACAAATAGTAAATCACTCTAGTGTGGTTCCTTTTCCGCTTCTAGCATTTTCTCACTATTCTCCCTAATAGTAATTGCCTCGCTCCGGTGCGGAGATCCTTCCTCGGCGCGGCACAATTAGACCATATGAGTGCTAAATGTTCATCCACCACTAAAACCCAAATGACACAACCGGTAGAACAACATAGATTCTTGGCCAAGTGTGAAGAGGCATACCGCCTATTGCAAGACTTTTTGAATGACAATCTTCCGTGGGGGTTTACCCCAGAATCCCATCCGGATTACCAATATGATCCAGCGATCAGATCGCAGGTCAAGATAAAGATCAAGGAAAGCATGGACAACTTGGCAAAGTCTATAGATAAACATGGGTATGTACAATCGTGTGATATTCGTTGACCATTACTAACCTTCTAGACTAGAAGAAATCGCCATATCGTACAACGGAGGCAAGGACTGTCTCGTAATGCTTATCTTACTTCTCGCCACAATTCACCAAAGGGTATTGAATTCGGACAAACAGTACATTTTACCGGTAGATTATAAGTTGGACTCCATCTACGTCAACTCAGAAACGTTGTTTCCCAAGTTGACCGAGTTTATCACTAGCCTGACCCGAAACTATCACTTGAATCCCATCATCATAAAGTCGTCCTTGCGCGAAGGGTTCGAACACTATTTGACCAATGTAAATACTAAAATTAAAACCATAGTGGTGGGTGTGCGCCACACCGATCCATACAGTGAAAACTTACAAGTTGAGCAAACCACCGACCATAACTGGCCCAAGTTCACCCGAATTCATCCTATATTAAAATGGACTTATACTGAAATATGGGATTTTTTGGTGGGGTGCGATCTCGAATACTGTCAGATGTACGATGAGGGATATACTAGTCTAGGGGGAGTGAGCAATACGGTGCCGAACCCATATTTAAAGGTGGACGGAGGTTACTTGCCAGCATACAGACTTCGAGAGAATGCTGACGAGAGAGAAAGGCTCGGGAGAAAGAAGTAGAATAGACATTACTGGGTATGGATTAGACATTATATGTAAGTACAAGCATAAGTAGTTATCTTGAAGATCGACCACTAATAAATTAACGTTATGAAGTAAAGCTTCTCTCTATCTAACCATGTAAGCAGAATAGAGCACTCAAGTAAAGCTGAATCTTCATTCGGCCCATTTGCTATCCTAAGGACGTAATCAATAGGTGAAGTGGAAATATGGACATTGATATTGAACCTGGCTCGTTTTCGGGCAGTTGCAGCACTGATTCAGTATCACAGAATTACCGTGTTTCTGAAAGCTCATTGGCATAGTCTTGAGACAACATATTGTCCAAATGTTAAGAAGAGGACGCAGCAACAGGGTCATTCAGTACCTAATATCAGTGGAAGTGGAGCATTTGGTAGTGTAAGATTTGTTACTCCCATTTGTCTAACTGAGACTTCCTCTTCTTTGGCCAGACTTGTTGGTATTAGCACTGTTGACCAACACCATCTTAAAGTAGTCGTCCGACAACGGACCCACACCGATCTTACCTAAACCTTTTTCTGCACTAGTGTGGCCCACCGAAATAGGCACATTAGGCGGTTTACCTTGCTGTTCCAATTCTAAGGTTTTGAGCTGCATTATCAACTCCACTTCTTTACGATTATTTTCATCAATCAAATTCTGCAAGTATTGCAAATACTCGACCGACTTGGTGAGAATTTGACCCTTGTTGGGCTTGCCGTCTTTGGTGCCTGAGTTTTTGACGGCAGCGGCAATTTCAGCATCTTCAGCACTGCCGTGCTTGCTTTCTTCCTTTGCCTTGGCGATATCAGCAGCTGAATCTTGAAAAAATTCAGGTGGAATTAAAGTGAGAAGCTCTTGGATTTTGTCGTTAATGTTGTCTCTGCGCTTTCTTTCGTTGCCTTGGCCGTCGTCGTCGTCGTCTTCGTTGTCGCTAGCGTTGTTGGACTTGACGGCAATAATGGAGTTCTTACGGGATTGAGGCTTGGAAACACCTCCAAAGGAGTTGCCGCTACTATTCTGGAACGACTGTGAAAGCTGTTTCTTGATATCTAGCGACTTACTCAAAAGACCATCTACGTTTTCGGACTTGACATTGATGCCGGGAATATTGAGGGATTTCTGTTTCAGAAGCTCCACTGGTGGGGGGGATACAGAATCGGATCCCAGCACCGTGTCTGAATTGTTGGATTCTTTCTTGAGATATGACTCTTTGAAGCCTGCAAAGTCTGTCATGGTGGTAATTGTCCGAGTTGAACGTGCAAACGAATGTATAAACAGGATTAAATGTGGTTTGAGACAAAAGAAGGGAGAAGTGGGAGTGCGAAAAAGATTAGTGAGAAAATAGTGAGAGATTAGGGAGGAAGCAGAAGAAAATAGTGAGGAGGGGGACAATTCACGAGCAAGTCAATACTTTGTGTCCAAATGCGTCCACGGTGTAATGTGGGTAGTATTCTAAGATTGAACGGTCATAGGTGAGTAGATCTTTGGCCTAGCTGGTGGAGTAGCTGGTGGGCCAGCTGCTTGGCGGTGCTGGCTATTTTCTGACTGGCTCTTTCGGTGGTGCGACTCTCATTGTGGAGACTATCTCGCTGTGGGAGAGGACCCTTGGGAGGCTCAGGAAGAATGGGTGATGCCGACGCAGCTAACCTAATAGTAGGACTAAAACAATTATATATGGCCTAGTATTAATTAGGCATAACTAGAATGTATCATCGCTCCTCCATGGTGCTCCAAAAGTTTAGTCTTGGCATATTTTCTCAACTTTTTTGCACCCAATAGCTAATATCTGTGAAATTCTATAGAGTATTCTTTATGACTATCAATACCTACACTGTAGCATAATGTCTTAAGGTTATTTATGGACAAGACAATAAACTAATCAAGAATATTTGTTAAGATTATCAAATGGTTTTCTGCTTTATTACTCTTGAGTGTCAATTCTGTGACACTTGTCCCTAAATGAAAGTCTTGTGTATGTGTATCTATTTGGGTTGTAGGTGTCTGTGTCCTATATACATTATGCTAACGACTCTGCTAACTTTCTCAACTGCCTCTCCAATCCTCTCACCCTCTTGTCATCCTCGTTGCTCCATATTGGCATTTTGGTCTTGCTGTTCAACTCCAACTTGCCCATTTTCAACTTGTGATAGTCCACGATAATCTGTTTCAAAATGTTAAATGTAACAAAGTCTCCATTAAAACCATTGTTCTTCATCTCGGTGAATGCCATTTCGATGTTATAGAGATTGGATTTCCCGTGGTACACCCAGAGAATCCGCAACACCTCATTGTACGTGTCTTGATTACATGCTACGGTGTAGAGCCCGACGTCTTTCTTAAGTAAGTTGAACAAAGAATACGCCAATTGCCCATCATGGAACTTGAAAGCACACGTCTTGATCAACTGGTTCACAAGAATAGGAAACGTAAGGACATTGAGAGGTGGGCTGTCTGGGTGTGACACCAGCTGCTGCCGTATTTCGTCCACAAGCTGCTGATGCGAGTCGCTAAACTCCTTGGAGCCTTTGAGCAAGGTGTTGAGGTAGACGGTTTCGGCTGCATCGCCTTCTTTTACGCGTTCTGTCCACTGCGAAATCAACGCCTCGAAATGTTCTACTAACTTACTACGGTCCTCAAAGGCCTCGATCTGTGCCGTCGATGCTGCTAAGGCTTCCTTTGTTTTCTTGAATATCTCGTTACGGAGCCTCACTGAAACCCTGGCAAACTCCACTCTTCTGCTTCTGGTCAACCTGTCTAGCTGATTCTTGGTCTGACTAAGCGAGTCTTGTAAGTCCCACGCAATGTCTTTCTTGGCATTCTCATTTTGTTGGAGCGGTTTCATGTACGACTCAAAGATGTTTTGAAACAACTGCTTTTCGTCTTCGATGGTTCTTGATCTGCTATCTTTGGCTTTGCTTTGTTCCATGCCTAGAAAATCAAGATCAAACACAGTTTCATCGTTTTGATCCACATCTACCTTAAATTCGTCGCTTGGGGTAGGCTCTGCTGCTTGTTGCTTGTGGAGCATATCGACTATTCCGTTCATGCTGGGTTCTTGTTCGTATTCTTTATTGATGAAGTCATTGAGAAGATCAAACTCGTCGGCAGGTTTCTTCTGAGCCACTTCCTTGGTGTTTTCGCCAGCTGCCTCACTTTTTGTAGGAGTCTCTTCCACGAGCCCTCCCATTAACTGGTCGATTTCTTGGTCAAACTTAATTTGGTCATCGTTGGAAAGTTTGTGGTTGTATCTTTGGGTATTTATTGTAGCTGGGAATCTCCTGTTTATAGAATGTACAGATCTGGCCACTATTTGGCGCCGAATGTACCAGCTCATGATGAGATGACCTAGTAAAAGAAGAGCGACTAAAGATCTCTGTTTAGAATATAGCGCGGTGCGGCGTGAAAAGTCGATTTAGCGAAACGTCTCTAGCTAACTTTCATTGAGGCTAAACATCTTAGCAGCTTCTTCACTAGCTATACCCTTAAACATTCGGCTGGTGGATATATATTTGAAGGTGGCACACTCTACTAAATATGCCAACCACCAAATGCTATCATACTAATAGGCAGTATAAATTCTTTGATCGTCGTGACAGCAGACGGGCGCTCTTTAAATTAGCGAGAACTAATAGCGAGACATGAAGCGAGAAATTAAAATCACAAATATTTATTTTGAGTTATATCAGTTGAGCTAAAGGTATAGAAATGGGTGGGTGAGACATAGAAGCTACAGAGATAGGCCAAGAAGTGGTAGCGAAATGGAATTATACAGAGTCTTATTATTGGCTACTTCTATGTAATATTACAAGAAAATTAAAGCTAAGTAGTTCTTGATCTTTTACTCTTACAGCTATTATGAAAAGACAAGTATTAAATCTCCCGAGCTGGTTTGTCAAACCATTGTGTCGCCGTACTTGCATCTTCCTCCGGCTTTATGTCTATCTCTTCCACAACCTCTTCCTTCTTCACATCCTCCCCCTCAATCTCTCCTTTCTCTGCTTCCTCCTCTTCGTTCTCTTCCTTTTCTCCCGGCCGGCCTATTTCATATTCCCGGTACTCCTCATCTACAAACCGAAGTTCCAAATTGGGTTCATTGTCGCCCACTATAGATTTGTAGTCCTTGTGAGGAATCTCCCATCCTTCGCCCAATTTACTCGCAATGTAGCTTGCAACCTCGTCACAATATCCAAGCAAGCTGACGTCGAAGTTGCAATGGTCGATGGGATCTTTGTTGATGAGGATTTGCGGTACGTGTTCGGGAATTTTATCCACTATATCGGCTACAGGTGCCACTTTCAAAGATGTTCCTACACTGATGAGCAAGTCGCACTCCGATAAGTCCTTACGGATCAGATCATGGAAGGTGTCTGGTAAAGGCTCGCCAAAGAATGTGATATCTGGCTTTAGGACCCCGTAACTATCGGGGAGATACGAGTCCTCGTCGTTCTGCATCAACTTTTCGCGGGTTTTGCTGCACTTTGGACACAACGGCACCCGTTTTTCTTTGATATCTTCGAAGATTTCTTCGCCATTAACGTGATACTTGCAAGTTACGCAAGTAGCGGTGGCAAAAGAACCGTGGCATTGTATGAGTTTTTCAGGCATGATCCCGGCATAGCTCTCCAAGTTGTCGATGTTTTGTGTATAATTACGCAAGAGCTTGCCTTTGGATTGCAATACCAGAATGAACGAGTGAAGGGGACTGTAGATCTTGCCAGGAGGCAAAATCATGTGGGCAATGGAGTAAAAGAGGCTAGGGTCGGTAAGAAAGATTTGCAAATCAAATACTTCTTGAGGGTCTGAGAGTCCCAAGTGTTGTACTTGGGAGTAAAAGCCTTTGGAAGATCTGAAATCAGGTATTCCCAAGCTGGTGGATATCCCGGCACCAGTGATTACGAGGATTTTCGAAGCTTTATGGATCTGTTCCAACACATCCTCAAAACTCTTGACGGTATCAAGACGAGTCCGAATAGAACTTACTTTAATCATGGCGTAGTTGAGAAACTTGATAAGTACCATGATATTGGCGTTGTCCGGTTCGGGTAAATTCTTGGGCACGAAACCTAGTTTCAAGATCAACTTGACTATATCTTCGCCGGAAGCTGCAGTGGGCAAGAACTTTTCGAGAAATCTCATGTTTCCATGTTGTTTGAGATACTTTCTGGTTTCAATGATGGTCTCTGGAGGAATATTATCGAGATCCGCAACTGTGACATGTTCAAGATCACTTGACAGGTACCCATTATCGTCGTGCTCATCTCTCTCACTGTCGTTTTCGTCATTATCGAATAGCTCATCGTCCTCATTTCCCCCATTTTTTACATTATTAGCATTTGTATAGCCCTCCTCTTCGTCATCATCATTATGTAAATCCTCTTCGTCGTCCTCCTTTTGTTCTCCCTCATTTATACTTGGATAGACAGACGTTGACGGTGATTCACTGTCACTTTCAGAACCGGATTCGTTCCCGACGACCTGGTCTTCGTCACTCTGTAGGAGCCCATTTGATGTGCCAAACCCTCTGGTTAACTTCGGGATTGAGCTTGCCTGTTCGACCTTCTGACGCTTGGCAGTTCCTGCCTCGTCATCGGAATCGATCAACACAAAGCTGGCGTTTTTCATCAGAGTGCAGCGCTTATCTGTTGTGGTCGTTGGATTTGATTAAGATTAGTTGTTCAAAGTGCGTGTTTCGGGTCACGTGTGCTGTGGGGTATAGTGGAGCCGTTGGCGGACCCTGTCGGGACCCAGCTGAGAGAATTCCTACCGGAGGACCCTGCTGAAAGTACTTGGGTCAAAGATGAATAAAAAAATGCTGTCGCTATTATCGGCAGCAACTGGTTTTGATTCTTTTTCGGCAGGGTCTATATTTTGCACCCGAGGAACGTCTTGCAGGGGCACGGAGTGTATGTAAACCATTAGACACCAAATGGCTAAGCCCCAAAACGTCACAAAATAGTTTTGAGACTAGGATTAATTGTACGAACCGGATAAGGTTTCGGAAGAATAGAGTTGAACGATGCGCAAATGCTTCGATCCGACTTCAATCAACTTCTATACAATAGTAGAGGTCATGAAAGAGTGCTCAGATAAGGTTAGAGCGGAAGAAAGTGCGAGGCGCAAAAGAAGCGAAAAGGTCAAGCACAGTGGAATTCCACACTGCTAGTACGCGATTGGAGGCACTATTTCATTTTACCCCATACATAGCCGTAAAGCACAGCCCTATGAGCCAATACGGCTGGCCAGAACCAAGTGAGGAATTAAAATCTACATCATTTAAGCTACTGGAACAGTTTCAGTCTAGCCATTCGTTTCGCGCAGGCACATGCGGCCCGACTTCTCCGCTACGCAGGTACGCCCACCTATCAGCTCACCAAATATAGACTCTGGCCATCAGCTCACTAAATATAGACTGCGGCCTCGTACCGGTAACTTTTTCCCAATTGATCTTCCTCACTGCCGCACTCGTACGCTGCCACTATTTGTCCGCACACTTATATTCTCTTTCGTCACTTCGTCGTGCCGCCGCCGTGCCGCAACCAATGCACTCTTGGCGTCGTCCACGAAAAGCGATCCAATCTATTTCCGTTGACAACGATCTACGTGTTTTACCGCTAGATCATGATCTGATCTATATGATCTGTATACACCATATCAATTTCCTATTTCTTTATTACCTACACATCTCTTATAATATTAGTTGCAGCATTCTGTCCCCGCTCTGGGCCCCGCTCACGTCTCGTTCCACAAGCGTGTCTTTTTCTTCGTCTCGCACGCTCTCGACACGCCGACTTTGAGAAAATTGCAATATTTTATTTCACTTTCTTCTTCTTCTTGCTCTCTAGTTCTACTGCAATTGAGAATGTTGGACAACGTTGAGTTTATCAAGACACCTGCAGCCGGTCCTACTCCTCCAGCTTCCGATGAATCTGGGGTTTTGACCTCCGCATCCCCTGCTATCCACAATGCTCCTCTCCCCGCCGACGGTCCTGGATCCAAGCACTTTTCAAACTTGGCTGTTTTGGGATTCATCGTGATCATTCCTTACTACATCTCGAGAAAGTTGGGCGGTGGTTTCAAGACCTGGGTGTTCTTCACCTTGTTGTTGTTCCTCCCAATCTTGATGGCCTACTGGACTGTTTTGTCGTCGTACTCTCCTCGTTTGAATGAAAAGGTCAAGTACCCAAACCGTCCTATTTCTTACTACTTGGAGTACCACACCGACGAATTGAAGGCTAAGTACGAAACCTCCAACAACGGCCAAGGTAAAAAGATCCCAATTGAAACTTTCCAAGAATTGTTCTTCCAAGGTAAGGTCAGCTTCAAAGGTGACTGTTTGGATGTCATGGAATACAAGCACGACTGGGCCAACTTTAGATTCACTCTTGCCTTGTTCAGATTCTTCTTGTTGGGTATGATTCCTGAAGTTATCATGCACTCCCAATCACAAGATGAGGAACAGGTCAGAGATCACTACGACAGAGGTGACGACTTCTACACCTGGTTCTTGGGTCCAAGAATGATCTATACCTCGGGTGTTATTAGTGATATTACTAGAGAAGAATCGTTAGAAGAAATTCAAGACAACAAATTGAAGATCGTCGCTGACAAAATCGATCTTGCCGAAGGTGAGCATGTTTTGGATTTAGGCTGTGGTTGGGGTACTTGGGCTACCTACGCATCATCTCAACACGGTGCTAAGGTTACTGGTATCACCTTGGGTAAGAACCAAACTGCATGGGGTAACTCTTTATTGAACAAGTACGACGTTTCGCCTGAACAATCAAAGATTGTTTGTGTTGACTACCGTGATGCTCCTAAATCTTCAAAGCCAAATGGTTTGTACGACAAGATCACCTGTTTGGAAATGGCCGAACACGTCGGTATCAGAAGATTCACTACTTTCTTGGAACAAGTGCACGAATCTTTGGAAGATGACGGTTTGTTCTTTTTGCAATACGCAGGTTTGAGAAAAAACTGGCAATACGAAGATTTGAACTGGGGTTTGTTCATGAACAAGTACATTTTCCCAGGTGCTGATGCTTCCACCCCCCTTAGTTTTGTTGCCTCTTGCTTAGAATCCGTTGGCTTTGAAATTGTCTCTGTTGATAACATTGGTGTTCACTACTCCGGTACTCTCTGGAGATGGTACAGAAACTGGATCGGAAACAGAGAAAAGGTCGTCAGCAAGTACGGTGTCAGATGGTACAGAATCTGGGAATACTTCTTAGCTGCTTCCACCATTGCTTCCAGAAACGGTACTGCTACTTGTTACCAATTTGTCTTGAGGAAGAACATCAACTCTTACCGTAGAGTCGAATACATTCCAAGACAGAAAGGTTTATTGGGCCCCCTTAAAAACGGAACCAAATGGGCTAAGGCTTAATTTATCAAGTGGTCATTTAATTTTTCCAAAATAACTCAAACATGATTATATATAAACGGATAAAATGTTGGAATAGGAAAAAAGAATTAAAGTTAAGGTTGAAGTACCGATCGAGCAATTGCGCATTGTAAGAGAGCATTGTTTTATATAGTTTGAAACTGATCTAATTATATGATAAATGTTAATTTCCCTTAAAAATGTCTCACTGACGTAATTCCTCACGTGCGTGCCAGATTTATGCGCGTGTAAATGTGGGGATCGATGCTGAGTCGCCCGGAGTCATAACACTAACCGAGCGTCCGTGGAACCCACGATTGTCTAGTTTCCACACACACCTGAATCATCCGTTCAGCCGTAGACTCGTCCAACTCCGAAGTCAAGGATTGTCGCACCCAATACAAAAATAAGTAGGAATTTTTCAACGAAAAAAGTGTTGAGTAACTTCATATGGAGAGCAACCAACCTAATTTCATGGCCGGCTCTTCCAATAGGGGTGACGGAAAAAATCATCCGGTGTCACTACTACCAAGCCTCCCCCAATGTTACGCCACTCTGCCTTGAATTGACTCCTGCTCTGTTTTTTGAGGCCGGGCCTTGCACCGTGCAAATAAATCGGACCGTCACCGGGTATCGTGCGCAGACGATAGATAGCCTCGGTCGGAAATTTCCGCATGCCCGGCGATAACGCGTACTCATTTGCTATTCGACATTTTACTTTTTCGGCCGCTAACTTAATCCATGACCACGCACTTCGACTTTGTACTTCACATGAGGTTCCGATCATTTTGACTCTGTTCGTCGGACGAGCCCATTGTAAAATCCGGGGTAAATATAAAAAGGCTATGATTTTGCTGCAAAACCCAGTTTCAATTTTTGTTGTACAGTACTAAACATAGCTAAAGATAAATCTTAAGTATGTCTTCTCCATTCCCACAAACCGCCGACAAATTGAAAGGAGTCCAAATCTTGGCTCCTGTTCCTGACAATGCCAAACACATCTTCAACCCAGAAGCTTTAGCATTGGTTGCTACTTTACACCGTGCTTTCCAACCTCAAAGAAAAAAGTTGTTGGAAAACAGAAAGAAGCAACAACAATTGAGAGACCAAGGTGTGTTGCCAGACTTCTTGCCTGAAACTGCCTACATCAGAGATGACCCTACCTGGACTGGTCCTCCATTGGCCCCAGGTTTGCAAGACAGAAGAGTTGAAATCACCGGTCCTACCGACAGAAAAATGGTGATCAACGCTCTCAACTCTGGTGTCGCTACCTACATGGCTGATTTCGAAGATTCTTTGACTCCAGCTTGGGCCAACTTGGTCGACGGTCAAGTTAACTTGTATGACGCTGTGCGTAGAAACTTGTCTTTCGAGACCAACGGTAAGAAGTACAAATTGGACCAAACCCCAGGTAGACACATCCCTACCTTGATTGTTAGACCAAGAGGATGGCACTTGGACGAAAAGCACGTTCTCGTTGATGGGGAACCTGTTTCCGGTGGTATTTTCGACTTCGCTCTTTACTTCTACAACAACGCTAAGGAAGCCATTGCCCAAGGTTTCGGTCCTTACTTCTACTTGCCAAAGATGGAACACCACTTGGAAGCCAAGTTGTGGAACGATATCTTCAACTACTCTCAAGATACCATCAAGATCCCAAGAGGTACCATCAGAGGATCCGTTTTGATTGAAACCTTGCCTGCTGCTTTCCAAATGGACGAAATCATCTACCAATTGAGACAACACATTGGTGGTTTGAACTGTGGTAGATGGGACTACATCTTCTCCTACATCAAGTCTTTGAGAAACCACCCAGAATTTGTCTTGCCAGACAGATCCCAAGTCACCATGACTGCCCCATTCATGTCTTCATACGTCAAGTTGTTGGTCCACACCACCCACAAGAGACAAGTGCACGCTTTGGGTGGTATGGCTGCTCAAATTCCTATCAAGGAAGACAAACAAAGAAACGACGCTGCTTTGGCCAACGTTGCTAAGGATAAGTTGCGTGAAGTCGAACTTGGTTGTGACTCCTGTTGGGTTGCCCACCCAGCCTTGGTTCCTGTGGTATTGAAGGTCTTCAACGAGCACATGAAGGGTCCTAACCAGATCAATGTCCCACCAAAGACCGAATGGAAGGAAATCACCCAAAGAGATTTGTTGGCTCCTTTCATCCCTAATGCCAAGATTACCGAGCAAGGTATCAGAACCAACATTATCATTGGTATCTCCTACATTGAAGCCTGGTTACGTAACATCGGTTGTGTTCCAATCAACTACTTGATGGAAGACGCTGCCACCGCCGAAGTTTCCAGAACTCAAATCTGGCAATGGGTTACTCACGGTGCCAAGACTGATCAAGGCAAGACTATCACCAAGGAGTATGTCAAACAATTGTTGGACGAAGAATACGCCAAATTGGTCAAGTCTGCTAAGCCTGGTAACAAGTTCAAGCAAGCCTTCGCCTACTTCGCTCCAGAAGCTTCTGCTGAGAAGTACTCTGACTTCGTTACTACTTTGATTTACGATGATGTCACCACTATTGGCAGAGCCCAATCTGCCGAAAGATTATAAGTTCTTTATACTTCTTTCCTTCTGAGTGAATCTTTTGATAAGATTCGTTTATTATTCAGTAAATAAATTATTTAACAACTAACAAATAAAAGAAATATCCTATAACGTCCAGTACAGAAGACCTACAACAGTCCCAGTAAAAGCTTCCTGTAACAGTCCAATAAAATATTTACTTAAAGTAGACACCACGGAGTTCAGATTATCGGACCGAGCTCAAAAAGACCCTGAATGTATCAAAGGCTTAGGGCAGTAATGAAATTGATATGCTGGCGTATTGGGTGCAGCTCAAGTTGATAATTTCAAATCTCTATTTTTATCACACCCTCTAGTTCCCAATCCGGCAAAATCTCACGGTATTCTGCGACAATAGGACCCTAAGATAATATAATCTTCCATTTGCGGTGCATGGTGAACGTCCTCTAGTTGCAGAGAATAAGGACTTAGCTATTTTATTTGGATTGTTTATTTGAATTATTACATTGGCCTACGGATTACCTCGGTAATTTTAAAATTAGGCTCCATACTACTTTTGATACACTTGTTAAAATTATTTATTATCTATAAATTGCCCGAAAAAATAATATGCGAACGTGATTATTTTTATAACTGTTCTACCCAAAACACCTTATTGTTTGACGAGGTTGCAAATGATTCCATTCGACCTAATTCTTAATCAATCCAAACCCAAATAGTTCACCAAGAAATGATCCTTGGAACTTTGGTTCGAATTCAACGGAGCTGGCTCTGATTTCTTTCATGATTTCAGCTTCTTTTTCAGCAGCGGTTCTCTTGATAGTTGGTTGATTAGCGTACATCTTGATAGTTTGTTTGTTATATTTGGGATTCTCTTCGTGTTTTTGATCTATAAAATTCTTCAAGTCTGGATTATGACACATTTATATAGGATCTGATGAGCTAGCTTAGACTTGCCGGCCCAAGGGAACTATGGCTGTGGGCATTTCTCCGAATTCCGATACTGCATATAAATAATCTTCCCTCATGACCGATGCATCTTCCTTTTAAGCCGACCCTGGCGTTAAATTGTGACATTTGGTCCAGTTATCCTCGATAGAGCTAAACGATCGATAATATGAAATCGTTACGGCGTGCTTGTGGGTCTTAATCAAGGGCTTGTTATTGGTTCATCTATGCCGATCTCGCGCCTGCCACTTATCAACGCTCTTCGCGATAACTCCTGCATGTACGCATCTCGCTAGGATGTTCCGTCGGCCCGAAAACGATCGCGGCCAATTTTTCCGACATCGCCCTGTAGTTCCGCTCAAGCGTTGGTTTTGGTATACGATCCTTTCACGAGTTAGATTACCTGATCACGAGGAGCTGCTCATGCGTATTGACTTAAAATGCTGCACCAAGGATGACATTGACGAGAGGCCATGGTAGAATTTAAGCGAGTAGCATACTAGCAATAATTTAGACAGCAATACTACGTTGTCTTAGGTACTAGGATGTCGCTTTGACATCTTGTTGCAATTTGGGAAGTAAGTAGCGAGTAGTTCCAAAACAAGTAATCGTAGGAGTAAAAGTGAGACAATCGAATAATGCCCCTTAAACCCACTCGACCATCTTTTAACCTACTATTCAATGGATCCATGCCAACATTACACTTCATGAGCCATATTGGGCTGCGAACAAATAGCTACAGATGTCTCAGTATACAAAAGATGTAAGTGCTGATGATATCCTGTATATGCGCTACTTCTCATACTGAGCAACAAATCGCAGCCAATTTCTTTTATGTCAGTTTGAGCGTGGTGGGTGTATTGCTGCTCGATTATGCCAGAGTATTCATAATTGCTAACTTCAATGAAACGACAAACCGAAAGATTCGGTAGAGAAAGTGATAGATATCACCATCCAGTATTTGAATATGGTAGATATTATCATCCCGTGTATTAATCATCATCTGTACGTCAAGAGATTGTTTACTATTCGAAGTAACCTTAATGCGATTTACGGTACGCACTAATTATAGAAGCTCCAGATCCCCAGAAAAATCGGATCGTACATCCTAGCCTCTATTAATTGCTCTGAAACGATACCAGTGCGCAGGTTTAGTGCTTCTGCATTTAGCGCAAAATGTGCCATCGTCTCCGAAATCTAATGTAGTGCTCTTGCTGAGAGCGCAAAGTGTGCCACCGTATACGATACCAATTGTAGTGCTTCGAGTGTGCCACCGTATACGCAATCGCAAATTGGGGGACGCATACTCAGGTGCAGCTTACTCACACGCGGCTTACTCAGGAACGGCTTACTCATATCGAAACGCGCAGAACTTGATAGAAACCGTAGATGTTGTTCACCCCAGAGATCGTAACCAGAGACGGATTTAAGCGGCTATATCAATTATATTACTAACGAAACGCAGGTTTGTTATGAGCCAGCACGACATCTGCTCGCAAACAGTCTAGAAACCCACAAAATCAATACGTGTACTGCACACAGTCTGCACCCTTGAGTTAACTCCGTATCTTAAATGTATCTGTACATGCCTGCCATGAATATCGCTAGGTTCAGCCGTGGACTACATGGTGGCAATGCCAAAG